>BSBK01001973.1:27500-512220 GCA_027943335.1 Chamaecyparis obtusa
CTATATTCTTATCAAAAAAGAGATCTTGAAAGATTTAACTTTCCTCATTTCTTCCTCACTGGAGTATGGAACACCAACTCCTCTTCTTCCTCTGATTCGTCTTCGAAGCCTTGATCAAAGTTTCTTTTTCCCTTTACCGCCTTAAAACCCTTGGTTGATTTTTTTTATAATTGCAGGTGGGAAAAGCTGAAGATCGTGTAAAGACATAGACCCAAAGTCTGTTTCTACATCAAAGCCCTCCGCAACCAAATAATCTTTGACCCATTTTACATCATCACATGGCTTCACCTTTATCCATTTGAGGAGGAACTCTGCATTATGTTTCACAGTGTCTATTCTCTCATCAAAAAACTTCTTGTCTTTGAAGACCAGAAATGGTCTTCGAGCGCAATGAATCTTATGGGTCAGGGCACCCATTGGATTTACCATGTAATCTTTTGGAAAAGGTATCATTAGGTTAGAGTTAACACTATTTATAGCTAGAAGGAGCCCATTAGAATGCTTATCATCGAATGATTCCAAACAAGCTGAAATTACCTCTTCCTTGGGGATTCTGATCATTAGCAGGATCGCTGCAAAGGTTCCCACTATGTCACAGTTGACTCTGTAAATGAACTCGTGATCGTAACTCTCTTCACCCATGATTTTTTCCACCGCCCTCCTTCCCAAGTCGTCTGTGTGAAGAATTTTTTCCCATCTTTCTACTCTGATATTTCCCCTGAAGGCATTCATTCTGTTATCCAAGAGGGAAATAAGCTTAATGTTTGACTACATTTTTGTATGCAAATGCTTTCATCGAGATCCGTTGTCTACTTTATACCATTAATTGGCAAGTCTTGTTTAGCTATTGTGGTGGTAGTCATTTATGTCCACTTGCCTCTTGTAATTATTAGAATGTTTGTACTTGACCAAGAACTTATGAATGTCATAATGCCAAGAAACGTGTAATCTACTAAACTTAATTCGAATAATAAAGGGTAGTGTCTAAATCGCATATTAAAACACATTTTAAACCCAGGGTTATGTTTCGGAGTACGATTTGGTGGTAAGGAAAAATATAACTCGTAAACTAAACTAAATGTTTAATTAAGTTTAGTTAATGATTAATCTTCTCCCACCCGAGGAGCAACATTTATTAAAAATTCTAATTTTAAACAGAGAGAGATCTAGGATAAATTACATATTAAAAAAATTGAACAAAGCAAGGAATGATATATTATTTTAGACTTAGAGCTTTACATTATTTTGCAATGATGAGTACAAGACTTCATTATGGCTTGACTTCCTTAGGCCCTGCCTGAAGAACATGAGGACATCGAGGAGCTCTTATCTTCTCAGGCCAATTTTAGCCCAATACCGTCTTCTGAGATAGAGTCATTCATCCAATTTTCCTCAGGAGGTGAACGTAAATGGGTAAAGAAAAACAAGAAATCCAAGTTCCTTCTTATTGAAGGAGTTTCATCAATATATCTATCCCAGTCCTCTATTTCAAGAATGGGAGAGGTGGAGACATATTTGTTGTTGACTATGCTTCTTTCATATTCCTTGGGTTTTGGAATAGATAAATATATTTGAATACTCTTTAGAACTTTGTTCAAATCAACCAAATATTTCCTTTTGAAGATTCTCCTATATAGACTCCCAATAGTTTTAATGTCTGGGTCTACCTGCAGGGCCGAAGCTAAGAACATCGCTGAAATATTCGTGTTAACACGGTACTTGTTGGTATTTTCGTTAAACTCACTTCCTAGTACCACAGATACAGCTCTAACTACAATACTAAATTTGATCATAATAATCTTTCTTATCCTACTAGAGGAAATTACCCCATCAAAGGCTACTTGTCTGTGTAGGCTTTGCAATTTGATTGGGGTAGTCATTTCCAGAGAATAGTTAATTGTGTGTAGGATAAGTATGTAGTATACCAAGCTTAATTTATAAAGGTTTCTAAAGAATACAAAACGCAAGTGAATCCTAAACGATTGCGATTCCCACGGAAGCCAGAGTGGCCAGTTTACTTTATTATTATTTATTCCAACTATCCTAAAGACTTAACGGTGCAATAGATGAGTGTATATTATTGGCGTCAACTTAGTAAATGCCCCAAAGATCATTCTTCATATTTTTAAGGTAGGGGAGTGGAACCACTAGATTAAATATTTGTAATTATTTGAATATAATAAGAGAATTTTTCTACCCTGATACTCTATTTAGAGAATAAGTTTAATTATAAATAAGAAGAGACATGTTTCATCTTTCATAATTAGTAAATTAATGCTAGTGACTAGATATTGAAATATGACCGAGTTTAGAATGTAAACTTCCTACAAACACTAAGGAAAAATGTTAATAACAAGGAAAGACCCGAGGGATGCATATGAGCCTTAAACTATCCTATCAATAATTATTTCTGGACGGAGAAAGGAAAAGGAGAATATGGAAGAAAAAGCTAATGGTTGAATGGAGATATAAAAGGAAAATTATCCCTAGATGATAATAAAATTTACAGAATATATATTTAAAAAAGAAAAGCTAAGCACACCCAAAACTCTGTATTATATATGTCTATGAAATTGTTTGTATATCTTTTTGTATGAGTATATGGTGTTGAGCCTTAAAAATTGTCTAAGGTTTGATGACTGTGATATATGAATAAACATTAATTAAAAGACCCTAAGTCACTTGTAAAACCTAAAGATATCCTTGTTAATAGCTTATTGCTCGGAAAATACGAGAACTAAAATTGAATAAATAAGGTTGAAATGAGTCTTCTAGCTAAAAAGCTTGAATAGGGACAATACATTTAGACTAACCTTGATCCCTTCCATTAGTAGTCCTGAATTATTCCGTAGCAGGGGGCAACCTATTTTCATTTTTATTTCCTTCGCTTCCTTCGAAGCAGCTAACAGTTCCATCCTCCACCCACCTATCTCATGGCTAACCATAGTTTCTTCACTTATCTCATCAAGTTTTGGAGTGGCAAAAGCATGTACAAGCCCTTTCTTTCTAATAGTGCCGCTCCAATTCTATGTACAAAAACTCCCTTAGAGTTACCTAGAAACCTTAATCCCAGTTCTCAACAATCCCCTCGCTCCATAGCTCTTCTAATTGTTTCAGGGGAGAGATAAGAAGTTGGTTTTATCTCTTCAGATTAATGATGCCCCTGAATGCTATCACCCAAATTAAAGGGAATAAGCTTGATCCCACAGAAAAACACACACATATCATCAAGCTTAAAAAACTCCAAGTGTCCCTGCTACCTGAAATTTAAACTAAAAACTCCTGGCTATAGCCACACTACTAGACTCATGTCGTGACTTGAATCAACTATTCTAGGAAAAATCCAAAATAATCTTTGCATTACAACTGTCATTGGGATTTGACATTTCTTGAGGTTTTCTTTATAATTGTTATATTATATGTTTGATGTAAAAGCCTTAAAGTAAGAGGAGATCGTTAAGCCAAGTGGAGCTATGTAGGAGAGACTATTTGCTAGCCCATTACCTTATTTATTGTAGGTGTACTACTACACTGGAGATTGAACTTTAATAAGATCTTATGCCACCTTCTTAAAGAAATTTCGGCTAAAACAAACTAAAATTTTAGCACAAGGGTTGTTATTCCGTGATGAACTCTCAATTCAAACTATGTCCAGTTTTTAAGAAATGTCCTGACTAGTATTAAACTAGGGTTCCTGAACCTTTAGGAAGGGCTATCTGAGATGAGAAGTTATTCTTATGATAGAGTAATCCCATCTGCCCCTAAATTAGCTAATTCATCCGCTCTCTTATTACCTTCTCTATAAATGTGATTAATTGAGACCTCTTGAAAGGATTCACATAGAGTCAATGCTTGGGAAAGGAGGGAATTTAATCTCCAGTTTGGAGTTTCTCTTTTCCTGAGTGCATTAATGATAATTGTCGAATCCCCTTTTATTTCTAATTGCGTTAATCCCGGAGAGGCACTCTTTTGAAGGCCTTTAACTAAAGCATAAAGTTCTACCCAGTTATTTGTTTCAATACCAATAGGAGCTGCAATTGCAACTATTTCTTCTCCACCTTGATTATGAATACAGCACCCAATGCCTACTTTCCCTAGGTTACCTCTGGATGCACCATCGAAGTTTAGCTTGTACCAACCATCCATTGGAGGTTTCCATTTGCATTCATCTCTCTTTGACGAATTATTTTGTGGGTTCGAGCCAATAAAAGGTGGGAGGACGAGACCTACCCATTTCCCACGCATTTTACCATCCCAATGACTTGTATTGAGATTTGTTTTTAGGATTTTGACTGTTTTACAATTCATATTTTCTATGATTGTAGCTTCTATTTTATTGCATGGTTGTTTCCATTCTAGTTTTTCTCCTTTGAAAATTCTTCTATTGCATTCTTTCCAAATTTCCCAAACTAAAATAGAGGGCGAAATGGTCCATAGGTTGGTAAATATACTCCTTTGTTTAATGATTAGCCATGCTTGCAGCATTGCACTGAGGGAGTGGGAAAAGGCTGAGGACCATCCCAATTTCCCTTTCAACCAATCCCAACAAAGATTTGTAAAAGGACAGTTCAAGAAGAGATGGTCCACATCTTCTTCTCTCTTTTCACAAAGTGGGCATCTACTAGGGCCAGAGAATCCAAGTTTCTTAAATCTATCTGCGGTTAAAAGTCTATAATTCATTGCTAGCCATGTGAAAAAACCAACTTTCGGTGAACAATCCTTGCCCCAACATAGGTGGATTGGTAAAGTGGTTTAGGGTCTATTGTAGTTTTGGATAATGAGCTTATATCCATCCTTAGTGTTGTATTCTCCTTTCTTAGATCCATCCCATACTAATGAGTCTTTCGAGTTGTCTAATGAAATCTTTATGTTCTTGAGAATATCCATGATTGTTGTTTCCTCAAAAGATGAAATCCCAATTTTTTTAAAGGATTTCTAGACCCATTTATCTCCATTGAAAGTAGTGTAGTCTTTGAGAAAGAGACCATTCTTCTCCTTCAATAGATTAATGAGGGAAGGGTTATTAAGCTTCTTGGATATTATCTCATAACCACCCCAAGAGTCATCCCAGAACAAAATCTCTTCCCCCAACCCTGGGCACCAAGTTAATTTCTCCATAATAATATGTCTGCATTCACTAGTAGAATTTGGCAAATAAATGACTAAGTGACTAAAAATTTTAGTCACGTGACTAAAAGTTTTAGTCACATGACCAAAACTGATCATATTTGGCAACTAAATGACCAATTTGGTCATCGGGTAAAATCACAACTAAAATGACTAAATAAATGACCAATTTGGTCATTGGGTAAAATGACTAAATAAATGACCAATTTGGTCATCGGGTAAAATGACCAAATAAATGACTAAATAAATAGTTTAAGGGGTTTTTCCTTTTTGGTTCCACAATTCCATTCATTTTATTGTGAGAGCATATTTTCATCAAACAAATTTTCAGTCATGGCTTACTATTTCGAATTGGTTTCTCATCTCATGTCTAAAAACAAATTTGACTTGCATCTAATATTAGATCTTCAAATCAAATTAGTTTTTGGTTGCACGAGTGAAATATTTAACCCTTAAACTTGTTACCTATTTTTTGTTACAAAGACTAAGCTATGCATCTTCATAGCTATAATCTACACTGTTATATGCACAAAAGATGCCATAAGAGATTGTATAATTGTCTAGATTAATCATATATGACAAATACAATGTCCATACAAGGTATTTAAAAGTTACCTTTGTAACCTTGGAAGTGATCAAGTTATAATCAATGACTGTGACTCATTCCCCAATGCATAATTTTAATCTATAAAGACACTCATATTCTTACAAAGATACATTAAAAGCTCTCCTTTATCAAATTATAAAATAAAGTTACAAAATAGAATAAGAATTCAAGCTTAAATCATTAGAAAACTTGGCCTGATTGAGATACATTATAAAGAACAAACATTAGACTTAGAATAGTTGCCTCTTGAGCCTATATAAACTCCTGGCCAAAACTCCAAAGCCCCTCTTTTCTATTTTCTTTTAGCATTTTTAAAAAATTAACACTCATCATGTGATTTATAATACATCATATGATAAGTGATAATTACATTCATTTTTAATTGAGAAAAAAAGAAAATTATGACATATTTTATATTTATATCTACTAAGCAATAGACTTAATATATATTAATATAATACAATAAATATCATTATTAATATAATAATAAGGCTTAAAAGCCTTTCATATTATTACCACACCCGTAAAATTATAATTTTTATACAAAATTAAAACAAAATCAAAAGAAACTATTTCTTGGCAGGCACTATGGCATCAAACTCCATTTCACTTGATTTTTTCCTCTTTGCCCACCACGGATCAGGGCTCTCAAATTTTTCAAAGGTTTCTGATGGATTTGCTTGAAGATCTCACCAAAGACTTTGTAGATTCTATAGGTATTTATCTTCTTCAGTGTTGTTTGGAGGAAATGCCTGTTTAGTTTTCTTCTTCTCGATTTTTCCATTTTAGTGGGCATGTGCAATAGATTGAGTACATTTTTCTTTTGATGATGTTCACGAGAAGAAAATAAATATAATCTTAAAAGAAATTGAGAAATGCATTTCATTTCTTTAGTTCTAACTTCTTTGCCTTTTGGTTGCTCCGCTTCCTCAAGCAAGAGGAGAGCTAAAAACTAAAGAAACAGTTTCAGTAGCACAACTTGGGGAATTCTTTGCGGGTATGACAATAAGGGCTAATGCTTTTCCCAAAGCCACCCAATGGAGTGAGGGAGAAACACAAGCAATGAATGCATACTGGTCACTTCTTACTGAGACTTTGCCACAAGATGTACTTTTCATAGCAGACCCAAAGGGCTCTCTGATGGGTGGAGTTTCTCCTGTTGGACCTCAATTTCATGGCAATCAACATGCAAAAATGAGGTTAGTAGGGTCTTTGAGAGAGGTTTTGGCAGGTGGTCATCTTGGTTATGATCAAGAGGTTGCAGGTCTACTTAAAGATGTACTTCCATTTAATGGGCACCAAAAAAGGCCAAATGCTATTAGTGAATCATTGCTTGCAACATTTTTTATTGGACAACGCATGAATGGAGAAATAGATCGGGAGCTTAAAGCATATTGTCTTGCTTTTGATGATGAACTTGGTAAGTGTACCAAAAATTTTGTTTATTTTTTCCTGTACTTATGATGTATAAATTTTTGTTCATTTGCATAAAATTATTTTTGTGACCAATGTACTTTGAATGCATAATTTTGCTTTACTTTCTCTATTGAACTATATATGTAGAGATTGGTGTATCCAACAAATGCTTTCATTGTTCTCAAGACATATCTAGACATTAAAATTTCTTTTATTATAAACATTTAATACCTAAATCTAAGTGTCTCTGAGATTCTAGCCCTCTTCCATTCCCAGTTTTGTGCCTATTCCTCCTATCCTTAAATATATAGAAAATATTAAGCCCTTGTCATGGATCTCAAACTGGAAGGTCCTACAGTTCAAATCAAATTTAGGTAATTACTAAAAAATATAAGAGTAAGAAATACTATTTTCTAATGATTCAAAACAAGAGGTTGCACAACAAAATGAAATAATCATACATAATATAACAATTTACTTGAAGAGTAAATATGAAAATTTCAAGATGCATTTCTATTGTTTCTATTATTGTGAAAGAATCCCTTCCAAATTCTACATTGAGATTGTTGGTAGTTGCTATTGGAATAAATAAAGGCATACGTACAGCTTTTATGTAATCCACCTAATTTACTAGTCACTGGTGCCGTACTTGCTCTAATTTGAAGTGTGTCATATGAAATGTTACTCTAGAAAGCATCATTGTCTAATGCACTAATCACATAAGGTCAACCAAGATTTATGGGTTCCTAGTATGCTCCCAAACACCTAATGCACAAATTTTAAGGTAAAATGAATAGCACATATATTAAATATTTAGGGATTTCCATATGCTAAAGTGTAAATATCAATTTAGTCACTTAGATGACTTCACTTAATCCTTGAAGCCGTTGATGAAGTGAGGCTATAACATGCAAACTTAAATTCTGGAAACTGATGTTGAAAGCTAGTTTGTAAGCCAACTTAAGATTTGTATTCAAACATTTGGCACTGAAAAGAGGCTATTTTGGCTAACCAAAGTCTTCTATCTTTCATCCACATTGACACATACCTAAATTGTTGTCAATAATTTGGCTTGCGTTGTGGGTGTTGTATTGTTTGTGATGAAGACCTAGTATCAAAGCTTTATCCTTTCATCTTTCTTACCAAATGTATCAATTTGAAGTTTTAACTTCCATAGTTGTTCAGATTTAAGATTGACTAACAACCCATAATTGCCATTATAATGTAGACCATAATGTCCCTGTTTTTTCAATTTTGTGACTTTTTCTTTAAAAAATGGGTTTTTTCTACTGAGACTATAGGGGGCAGCCAGCCATCCCTTGATGTCTCTTAAAAAGAAGTATCCCATGCACACTTCCTAAAATTTCTACAAATTGGGGATGGCTACAGGATGTTTCTGACCCACCTCTGCACCCCCAAAACATCCACCATAGGGGATGGTGTCTCAAAGGAAAAAATAGATCTTGATACAACTGGTCAGTTTCCTTCATTATCATCTGAGGAAGTGTTGAGGGAACCTAGAAGACTCAAATGGTGGTTTTATATAGTAGCAAACACTCTCTTCCACTTCAAAGCAGATTGTATGATGAAACCCATCAATTGTGACTTGCTAACTTTATAACATATAACAATGTATGAAGGTCATTTGTAAACTGAAAAGTGAAAAGCCAATGGCTCAAGCGTTTACCTTCCATATGATTCAAAGTGAGAGTTGTGGGCTGATATATGGAATTTTCATGGAGCTGTATGCATTTTTGTGGGTATTGAATTCATTTTGCATGTTTTATGAGTTCATGAAGGTCCAGGTGACAGTGAACCTACTTGTGTGAGGCTGAGATATAGTCAAAGTAGTTTGAAGCTCACTCTTGCAGGACCATTTTTTTCCCTTTTAGGGGTTTCCATGTGCATGCTTGTTTTCGGTCTCATTTGCATCCCTGCTTCTTGTTATTTCTGAGTTGTTACAGTCATTATCCAGCAGTTAAAATGTACAGTGATTTTTCCTTTTGAATTAAACTAACTTTTTCTATGCTACTTCCAAGTTGATTGATCAAAGGATGGGTTTGTGAAGTCAAAGTCCTAAGAATGGCCAGAGGAGTCATTGTATGAAGTCTGATATTAATAAAACTTTAAGTTTCCTGCATATTTACATATTCTGAGAGTAATAACAGCCATATTTTCAGCGTTCATTCATGCTTAGGATGTTTTTTTTTTTGAAGATCCATTTGTATGGAATGTTAGGGAATTGAATCAACAACATTTTTGAATTTTGTATCACTCCATTTGGTTAGATATTAATAAAGATATCAGTGTTTGAAGAATAACTATCAAAACCCTTGTATAGGGTATATAATGAACAAGTAAAATGTAATATCTTCAATTTTCATGTAGAACCAAACCCCATATTGGATTGGAGGATGGGGAAAGGAATGTACAAAAAAATCTTGTTACTGTGGGATGCCATGCACAAAGAATTGTAATACCCCAAAAATGGGCTATAGGTTCATTAACCTCCTACATCTTCAAATAGAATGAAATCGACATCAAAGTCGTAACATAAGGCACATCGGCACATTATCAAATCTTAATTGATTATCCTAGATTCTGCATCAGGGAATATTCTGTATTCCTATTTATCCTAATTATCTTTAATTTAATGATTATTTGGTGATAAATTATATTTATCCTAAAGTTTGATTAATTGAATATTCTGAATATTTAATTAATCAGATTTAATATTGCCAATTAATTATTTAATTAGATTTAATTATATTTATTCCTAAATTGTATTATTTCATTTTGACAATAAATCAAATATCCTATGACTAATTGATTAAATTTTTATTTAATTAATTAATGTCAATTGTCAAATTTAATAATATAATTTTTGAATAAAAGTTTGATTTAATAATTGATTAACCTATAAATCAATTATTTTATTTTCAAAATCAGTTAAGTTGAAGATAAATCACTCTATTTATTTAATTAATTCATAATTAATTATGCACATCCAAAAAGCAGTTAAACTTTAAATCAGAAAATCAATTCAAGTTGTTTTAAAAATAAACTCAACTCTCTTGTAAGTTGAAAGCTGATCTCAACTTCTGATTTAAATCAAAAAGTTGATTTGCATGATTTTGTGAGTTAATCTATCTCTAAATTCTTGATAACTCAAAAATCAACCTGAGTTTATCAAGAGGGATTTATGGCTTTTTCCATGCACCTCCAAAGTCCTGGATTTCTATAAATTAAGGTCTCAGCTCTTCATTTTGGATCCATCCACAAATTGCATCCTCACGCTAGCGAATTGGTGATCGAAGAATCCATCTTTGTGAATCAAAGCTGTTGTGAGTTTTTCATTTATTTTTAAGCATTCATATCATTTAGCATATCATTATTAGATTAATTGCATGTCATATCAGTTTCTCATATAGAATAGATTCATATCAATTTATTTCATCTTATTGCATAGAAAATCCAAAAATATAGATTAATTTGCATTCATCTCATATCTAGATTCTGCATTCAAATCCTTCATTTAGGTGTCGTCAAGGTCACTGATCTCGATCCAATCTGAGAATATCATACTCGCACCTACTAGAAGGCAGTAAATCGCCTGGTTAGATTAGTTTCCATTTCACTACACAATTTTGATTTTAGCTAACCTGTAGTACCCCTACCCCTAGTCCGATTTTACTAATGTTATGATTACTCTAAGATGTTAGATTATATGTTAGGAAATCATCAATGCTTATGATTTCACTGACCCCATACTTGCATGTTTATGGTTGATGTGTTTGTTTTACATTTCTGTTTGACGTGCTTGATGTGGTTGAGGGACAGAGTCGTAGTTACTCGCTTGCAAGATCCACACGATCGACCAATCCCCACCATTGTCTGTTATATAGTTGTATATGTATGCACATGCGGGTTTTGTATGCAGGTTCGCAGGTACCGGGCATCAACTTCCCTGAATTGTCAGGATGAGCGTGCCCTATCGCAATATCTCAGATGGTAAGAGAGGAGATAACATGGATCCAAAACCCTAACCCAAACCCATTTATCCTACTTGTTGGATAAGTATCGGTCTATTTACCCTATCCGAATTTGTCAGGTTGGCAAAGTTCGTGGATCCCTTTCTGGTGTTGCTTGGTTTTGGTTTTGTTTGATTTTATCTCGTTTGGCTTTAGTTGATTTGTGGTTATGTGGGTGATTGTTATGTGATTATTCATTAATTGATTATAGTTGATTTATGTTTATATAGATTATTTTATGTGATTATCAATGTTAGGTGCATAGTTGAATTTAATGATTAAATATGCTCCTATGATTAATTGAGAAAATTAAATTAAAGTTAATTATCTAAGTATTTGAAAATTAATATTGATTATGTCCTAAGTTTATTTTGATGAAATTTAATTAAAATCAAATAATTGATTATTTGGATTTAATTGATTATTTTATTGATAATTGAATTTTATTATGTTTGTGAGTATTATTAAATAAATAAATATTTAATTGCATATTTTAGGATGCATTAAGTATTTTATTTATTTAATAAATGTATTTTAAATTATTAACTTGTCCATAATTGAAAAGTGAGTTGTTGTCAAAATGTGAACAACTAGTTTTCAAATGTCAAGTTGTGTTGTGCATATAAAAGATATTTTAATTAATTAATATGTACTCTCAATTTTGGAGTTAGAGTCTGATCAGGAGTTGTCTTATGAGTCATTTCTGATTTGGAGTTGAACTGTGAGTTAGCTTTTGAGTTGTCTTTAGGGATTGCATGAATTTGGGAATTGAATTCCTATTAGGAAATTATTGCATTCATTTGAGAGGAGACAGGTTTTTGGAGAGGATTTTTGGAAGAGCTTTTGTGCTTGGAATTTTTGAAGATTTGTGGATTGTTATGGTTACTTGTTGATTTGGCTTGATTGTGCATCTAGATCTGGTTCTTGTTTTCAGCATAGTTTTTAGATCTGCAAGAGGATTGGTTTTGAAAGAAATCTCTCTCAGATCTTCAACAGGAGTTTCATTATAGTTCTAGCATTGGATTTAAGGTAGGATTTGGAATTCTTGTTGTGTGTTCTCTATTAATTTATCTGGTAAAATTCTGTGTTTGATTAGATCTGGAGTAGTCTCTTTGGATCTGTATGATTTCTTGAATTTTGGGTATTAGAGAAATCCCCAGATCCGTTATTTTATATTTTTATGAAGATTTGGCATTGTACTGTTATGTTGGTAAAATTTTGTTAAAAGTTTGTCTATGGTTTGCTTGTAAATAGAAAAATCAAATCTGCTATATAGTTAGACTATAGAGTTGAAAGAAAATTAATCCCCTATGAAAAGAAAATCAAATTGTATTAAAAACCCAATCTGGGTAGAAAAATCCTTGTTGGTTAAAAAAAAATTATCCTCTGTTAAAAAAAATTACAGACAAAATGAAAACACCAGTCAAAAGGAAATGCATGTTTTGAGTAAAAGTTAATCAATGGTCATTGTCAAAAGGAATAGATTCTTTTCATAAGAATCTGAATATAATGTGTTTCAAAATTATATTCTGTTTAAAAATATAACTTGTAATTTGATTGTTTGAGAATTAATTTTAAAAAATACACAGTGTTATTGAAAAACTAAACTATACTGTGTAAAAAAATATATATATTATTGTTACCTTATTAATTTAGAATTTCGGATTTTCTTTATTAATAAAAAAAATTACATTGCTTTGAAAATGTGTTGTGTTAAAAGAAATTTAATTAAAAAAATTATGAAAATGTTTATTAGGGAGGCGGGGCCCACACCCCCCCTACCTCCCCCTAGCACGACATCCTAGGGCCTATGCGCAGTCCCTTGGGACTGTCACGACAGCCCCAGGTACTACCGTGCGCAATCCCTTGGGACTGTCACAGCAGTACCGGGGGGGTACTGCCATGGGTGCTGGGTGGGGAGCCGTGGCCCCCCCCCCACACCATATTCTTTGCTTATTCTTTTTTAATTAAAATTTTCTTTTTAAATTGTTTTTAGTTGTTGTAATTTGTTAGTTAATAATTTATGTTAATTGTTATTTATTAAATTAATTTATTTTAGTTTAATTTAAATTAATTTATTAATTTGATTTTTAATTCTTTTATTTATTATTAGTTTAATATGTTTTCTTTCATAGTGGTTGTAATGAAATAGGAGATTTATTTGATTAAAAGATGGATTAGTTCTATCAAATATTATTCAATTAATGGTTAGTTGATATTTTGTATTTAGTTTATTTTTAATGGAATATTTAAATATCATATTTTGACATTGTTAATTTTAGTATTGGAGTATTGGATTACTCTACTTTTAATTGATATTAATATTGATTCAAATATTTTCATCATTTATTGATTCGAGGTAATTTTGATATTATGAATGATTCTTGTTTAAGAGAATTATATATTCTTTTTATGTGCCAGATTATTATGGCTTAGGAATTTATACAATGAAGTTGTTTCAATTTGTCAAACTTGAGTATAAAAGTTTAATAAATTTTTCCATGCGCATTCATTGTGTTAAACTTGGAAATTGTTCGAAGTATCCTAATTGATAACGTGAATTTTTACAAGTGATTAGTTTTATACTAAAATTGGGCATTTGTATTCTATTGAAATCTTAGAACGTAAATATGGATTATTCTTCCATTAAGACATTGATGCTATGCTTGTGATTAGGTTCTCTTGGCTAATTTATGTAATTGAGTACTTAAAATCAATTATGTTCAAAATGGAATTTTAATACTTATGGATTAGTTTTCAGTTTTCTATGATGCATTGTGTCTTCTTCGTGCCTGGAGTGTTGTTCTTTTGCTTAATGTGTTTTGGGGCACTAGAAGACCTAAGGAAAGACAGAGGCCGGGGTTTGCATCTGTTGTTCTTGTTCTCAGTATTATGTTTGGATGTATGTGTGAGGTTCGATTATACCCTGTCTTGACCATATAGGCTCATGATGTTTTGTATTCTTCTTTTGGTATTTTTGTAATCATTTCTAGTTCTTGTATGTGAAATTGGATTTGGGATTATCTGGATATGTACCTGTTTGATCTTTGAGAGATCTGTGAGCCTAGGGTAGTTTACTTAGATATGTAGTAGGAGGTGGCTTGTAATAAGCGTCAGGGCCCACAAGTGGCTGTCAGGATCACTTATTGTTAAGTATCTTAATCAAGTGATAACTAAATATAACATTGAGAGTTTTATTAAAATGAACCTAATAAGGTATGGTCCTCACCTAGGCGTTAGTGCTAGTACAGGCTAAGATGGTGTTGAGAAGATGACTAGCCCCCTTTTAAGGGATGAGTTGGCATAGTTGATGACTTCATCAATACGAGAGGTCATTGATACCATGTATGGTCACTTGAGTGTCGGGATCCAGCAAGATTACCAGGATGAGACTCAAGGGTTAGACGTACATGATGACACCTTCCTATGCATAGTCTAGTTATCCTACATGTGTCGGTTGCCTCTGGAATAGTGAGTCTTTCATGACATTATTACTTGTCACCTTGAGTTAGAGAGCTTTCAAGAATCCTTTCCTTAGCTTGATCTATTTGATGTTTTTTATCTGAGTGGAATCTATGGTTATCTCCTTAGCACGGTGGGAGTGGACCATTTAGGTTCACGAGGTCGGGTGGTAGTGGTTCTTTTACCATTTGAGATTTTGACATTCGTGCACCAATGCTGGATGATCCCTGTAGCAGTTGTTCCTTCTTGATCTTCATTGTTGGAGAGGTGTTCTTCTTCATGATCTTCTTTCTTGTGATCTTGTATCTTTGTATCAGTTCTTCAGAGATATCATGATGTACTTCTTTTCAGTTATTATATCACATACCTTGTGACATGTGTAGTGGATGGAGGTTATTATGGATACCTTATGGTACCAGATGTAATTATGTTATCTTCTAGGTGATGTTGTTTTTATCTTTCATTTGCTTATGTGAGTTTTGTAATTGTACCTTATCTATATTATTAATTTATGTTAAGTAATCTTTGTCAAGGAACCCTTGAGAGTTGTAACCTATGTTGGTTGTTAATGTTATGTGAGTTAATGGTAATTGCTCCTGCATTGGTGTTTACCTTGTATGTTAACTTTTAAAAAAAAATTATTCCGCAAACTTAGTTGCATGTTAGGTTAAGTTCTTTTGGGTTCCCTAGCAGGGCATTACATAACCTCTAATATTTTACTGAAGTGTTGTGTCTACAGCTAGGTACAAAATTTACACACACATTTCTGGCACCCACCGTGGGGCTCTGAAACGGGTTTCCATTCAATTTCTATCAATTTCTATCATCTTCTTGTCATTTTCTGTTCCAAGCTACGATTTTTAATTTCTGTCCATACAATTTTCATATGAATTTTGTCAAAAACTCGTACCAAGAAGGACCCACTATCATACAACAGTTGATTTGATCGAGGATCATACCATTAGAAACACAGTGTTGTTTGGAAGCTTTGTTGTCATATGATCTTATACCCATTGTCGTACGAGTTTCTGGACTGTCGTTTAGGAGGTGACCAACTGTCATATGAGTTTCAGTGCCAGGTTTCAATTGTCATTTCACTTTTTCAGCCATTTTTCTAGATTTGATTTCCAGATTTGGACTTACAGCTAACATTAACAATTGAAATTTTCTATTTCTGATTGATTTCTGCTGATTTTGATTCGGAAAAGCGTGAGAATTGCTAAAAATGGGTAAGAATCTACTAAGCGCATTGTGAGGAATTCAAGTAATCTTCTCAGCTGATAACATTTCAATTTGGACTAAAACAAACTCTCGCGTGTCAAGCTTGTGTGACCTTTATTACTTTCATATCACAAATTTCATTTTGGGCCATAAAAATGAACATAGATTTGCTTTTCAGCATCTTTGTTACACATAGTAAATAGGCCCTATGAACACTATTTGTGTTTCTTGAGAGAGTGGGTTTCCAACAAAACTCTTCTCAATGAAGGAACCCTTGTAGGTAGGGAGGTTACTGAGAGCGTCTCACGTTCTACTAGATTTGTGCGTCTTCAGCTTCTGATTGATACATTCTCTCTCCAAAGAGCTTGATAGATCATAAGTGGTTGACATCATAGATCTTTGTGAGATAATCTTGGTCTTAGCGTGTCGGATTAACCTGTCTACTTTATTTTGGTTGAAATTGAAAAGGCTAGAGGACTATACTCTACTCCCTTTTTGGGTAGTATCAGAAACTCAAATCCTTGAATCTAGAACCAGTCTCCATGTGGTATCTTTTGTGAGTCACCTTTAAAGAGGGTTAACCATAGTGGACATTCCCTTAATTGGGTAAACCACGTTGATGGAACCTCAAGCGGTAATAGCCATTTTCACTGTGGTAGCAATAGCCGCTATATAAATGTCCTTGTGGAGGAAATCTTCACAAGTGTGGTCTCTTGTTGGGCTGTCAGATCTCCCTAGCAGCTCCTGATTGATTAATTTCTCAGACTGTGTCAAAACCCTGGTGTGCCTGGATTGGAGTTCACCCTCTTGAGATCACAAAAGTTGTAGACTCAGACCATTACTAAAAACCCTAGTGAGGCTAAATTTTTATTTTCTAAGAATATGTGCGTTATTGCAAAACTTTTTGGAACATACACTGTTAGCACTCCAAGGGATTAGCACATTCAGTCACTTGCTTGTTTATGCGCAGGGTTGCTTTGTCCCTTGTTCATTATTTTTAGACGTGCTTGAAATCACTTGCTTGTTGTTTTGTGTGCTTGCTAATCTATCTGGTTACTAAGAACGAATCAATCCGGTACAATCTTCAAATCTGGACAAATAATTTTGTGAATAATTTGAAACTAAAAACCTAAAAAAATCTGATGTCAAACACCTTTCTGGAGTCAAAAGTCATCTCATAAAGTCAAAAAGTCATATGACTTTTGGCTATTGTCATTTCAGAACCCCCAGATTATCGTATGGTAGCTGGTATATTGTCATACGAGTTTTTCTACCAATCAATTCAAAAAAGTTGAAAACCCTGCTATCAACTGTCGTGCAAGTTTTGCAAGTCGTACGAGTTTGTCAATTGTCATTTCATACCCTACCCACTATCGTACAAGTCTGCAAAAAGTCATTTGAGAAATTTTGAAAAAATTTTAGAAAGTTGTCAGAACTGTCAGACCCAACTTTTCCAGCCTATTTCCAGAGTCTGTCAAGAAAATCACTGTGTCAGGAACAGAGCAGAAACTAGAACGAATCCAATCATTTTCCTAAAGTGGCCTCTTGAGTCCGATTCAGCCTTTTGTTTAATCGATTTGAGTCTTTTTCATCTTGTGTCAAAACCTTGTCATAACTATCAATCTTCAATCCATCTTCAAAATGGCTAAGTGTTGTGAGCTCGTGTCCACTATCTTTTGGGCATCTACCCATACATCCAAGGCACAGTATCCTTCATTTACGTCCAATCTTATCCTCAATCAATCAAACCTTGACAAGGTTGCATCATCTGATCTTCTTGAATCAATTCATTCTTCAATTGTCTCCATCGTATTCTTTTGCTTCACCCAAGGTTAATGGTGGAAACTAGAGCTTCCTCTCACAATAAATCAGGGGAAACATCTCATACCTTACCTTTGACTCATATCCAAGGTCCAACTCTTGAACAACTCTATAATTCTGGTCTTGGAAACTTTTGATTAAAAATTGGTTACATACCCCCTCCATCAACTCATGGAGGTAATCAACAAACTCCACCTCGATCTATCCCAGGGAGCCCTAAAACTCCTAACATGTCTCAAACAAGGAAAAACCATGGCTCTCAAAGAGCTCAGTCTCAACATGGTATGGATCAAGAACCTACACCTGCTGAAATTGCTCAATATAAAAATGATGATAACTTCAAAAGAATGATGAAACATTTCTTGAAAGAAGATAGTGAAACATACTTTCTAGAGTTAGCTCATCAAGGAGCTAAACTTCCTCCCAATTTTAATGTGGAAGATATCATTACACATGAGGAATAAAATCCTATTTCAGCTATGATGAAACAAATGCACACCATGCAAGTAAAACTTAACAAAATCGAAAAAGAAAAAGAACCTAAGGAGTTCTCCATGGAGGCCCTATGTCCTTTTCCATTCGATAAAGACTTGTTTATGCCACCATTCCCTAAGAGGGTGGAAATGCTGAAATATGATAAGTATGATGGAAACTTTGATCCTCAAGATCATGTCAGAGAATTCTATACTCAATCTATGGAGTTCATGCACGAACCGACCTATCTGATGCATCTTTTCCCTTGATCTCTAGGAGGGGCAGCCATTCATTGGTTCTCTAGGATGCCTCCTACAATAAAAACCTTTGAGGAGTTGATCAAATTGTTCTATTAGCAATACTCCTACAACATCCAACATCCAGTCACCATGATTGATATCTACAATCTCAAACAATATCTAGGAGAACCATTCCTAACATTTCTCAAAATATGGAGAAAGAAATTCTCTCTCTATGCTAGGCCTATTCCAGAAATTGAGAAGCTGGAAATCATCATCAACAATCTTGTTCCAGAAATCAACTACCCTTTACAAATGCAAAATCATACATCTTTTCACAAGATGGTAGATAATGGAATCAAAATTGAAAAAGTACTTGTGAAAAAAGGAGACATCACACTTTGCAAGGACAAGTATGAATCTAGTTATAAGAGTAAGAACAAAAATTGGACCAAGAATAAGGGCATCATCACAGATGGCATTGTTGATAATCTCCATGCCCCATCTAAGGCACCTGCTTTCAATCTAACCATTGGTACCCAAGCCATCAAAGCTTCAGAACAAAAGGTGTCTGAATCATCTCAAAAGAAGCCAGAATACAAATCTTGGTCCGCTGATAATAAATGAAAGTTCACTCCTCTTGGAGAATCTTTGGAATCAGCTATGAGAACTCTATTGGCTAATAACATCATCTCTTTTCCTAAGATCTGATAATCTGATCCTGACCCTAAGCCAAAATGGTGGAGAGAGAATGAATTCTGTGATTTCCATCGGGGTAAAGGTCAAAAAACTAATAACTGCTTGCGCTTGAAGCATACCATTCAAGACAAGATTGATAATGGAGAAATTACAATTAATAATCCTAAAAGCAATAATGATCACACAACATTCACCGAACCATTTTCGAAGCATAGCCAAGGAGATTCGTCTTCTCAGCCTAATGTGGGTGCTAAGGTCAATTATGTCTATCCTAGAAATAATATTGTTATCAATATGGTTGAACCAAGCCTATCTGAATGTTACAATGTCATCACAATTGTAAGAAGAGATAGATAAAATCAATCAGCTAACACAATTACTCGATCACAAGCTCAAGCACACCTACAAGGACAAATCTCAGATCAATCAAATGTCCCAAAGGTGCCTTTCAATCTATCTTCTTCTAAATAGAGGGAAACATCTAAATCTTCAAATCCTAAGGACACGAGGCCTACTTCATACAGTATTGTCCAACAACTCCAGCACACAAATGCTAAAATCTCCATGTTTGAGTTGCTTTGGATATCTCCAGCTCATAGAGCCATTCTAGACAAAGCTCTACTTGGATCCAATGTTCCTGATAACCTTGATTTAGATAGATTCCAGCCTATGGTTGGTCATCTTACATCTCCACAGTATATCTCCTTTTCAGAGGACGATGATAACTCCTTTAATCATCTGCACAACCAGCCCTTACATATTGAAGTCTTGATCCAAAACCGTCGTGTCAAACATGTGTTGATAAATGGGGGCGTTGGTCTGAATATTTGTTCCTATAGCTTGATCACACAATTGAGATTTTCAGAAACAACCATTGATCCTAGAAAGAAAATAACTATCAAAGCATATGATAAAGAAGAAAGATCCTCCAAGGGAACAATTGTCTTGCCTATCAAAACAGGTCTTGTCATCAGAGATACTATATGTCAAGTTCTTGATATACCTTTGGCTTACAACATCCTTCTAGGGAGACCCTGGATACATGAAATGAAAGCTATTCCTTCTACATACCATTAGTGCTTGAAATTTCCTTGTGACGAAGTAGAGGTAACCATTCCAGCTGACGTGTCAACAACTTGCAATACCTTGAAAGAAAATGCGGATAAACTTGTTCCTAATAACAGAGAATCTTTCATTAAGCAAACAGATGTAGCATCCACATCTAAGATCGAAGATATTGCAAAAGAGGTCAACATCAAAGAAAATGGTATGGGAGAATATACTATAGAGCTAGTCTTGTCTTTGACATCTCTCCCTGTCTCGCCTAAGTCTTATGGGCAAGCTCTAAAATAGTTCAAACCAGAATCTAAGGAACCTCTTGAGGCATATAAAGAAAAATTTATTGCAGAAAAAGTACCTAAGCAAGAATTTGAAGAAGATGAAGTTGTGCTTGCATGGCTCTACAAAGATGAACCTGAATCCCAAGTTGTTCCACCTAGTGACTCTAAAGTATCGAAGGTTCCTTCTAAGTCATATGGCCCAGGGGATAAAATGATAGCTAAGATGGGATATAAAGGAAAAGGACCTCTAGGACTACAGGGTAAAGGTCTTCTATCACCTCTTGAACATCGTGGTCGAGCCAACAAGAATATGATAGGTCTAGGATACACGAAGAAGCCTTTCTATCTTAGCAAGAACTCCCCACATGTTCTAAAATGAATTGAGCCTTCCGTAGCAAATCAACTAAAGGGGAAAATAACTGAACAATCTGATAGTGATGATTCAGACACCACTGATGAGCTCATTCCTTATGAGCATTTTCCTAAAGAAATCAAAGACTTCCTTGAAGCTGAAGATGATCCAATAAAAAGAATTAATGTAGTAGAAACACAAGAACCTACTATAGAGAAAGAGATAGTTGCAACACAAGAACTAGCTAATCTCGAAAGAAATCAAAAAGAAGAAGGTTGTAGTTATTCTGAGATAGATTCCCATGAGTATGAATTCAAATCAGAATCTGAGGGTAACCCTTCTTGGGGTATTCATCCTGACTTTATTCATGTTCTTAGATTTCCTAGAGGCATAGATGAAGAATCTAATGACTATGAATGGGGAGCCATTCCAGAAGAAGATGAGCTTATTACAGAGAAACATGTTGATGTTATTCACCAATATGCACCTAAACCCAATGTAAGTCTAGAGTGAAATGATGAACTTATCGAGTCTGATCCACCGATGGCTGAAGTGGACTATCACAATGACATTGAGCCTATTCATGAATTGAATGTCTTAAGTTGTAATATCACCTTTGAACTCGAGCGTTGGGTTAGGACCGATGATGACATATCCATATCCATCATCACCACTTTGACTATCCAACATCCTGAACTTCTTGATCAAACCTCCACAAACCCGAGCCATGGTATTTATACCTTCCCGAATGACTATGCCCTTACTTGCTACCTAAATGTAGTTGAGCCTATGAGGACTTCCATCAGTGAACCGAGCGTTAGCATGACAGAGTTGGACATCAAGTATCTTAGTCAGAAAAATAAGAATAAGAATTAAAAAAAAAGGAGTTCTGAGGGTGAAAACCACTTTGTGGCAGTCTCAAAACCTACAAAAGTAAAAATAAAAGATGTATCCGAAGGTGAAAACCTCTCTAGGGCGCCTAAGGATGAGATATTTGATGTCATTCCGAGTCATTTACGGGATAGATCTCCAGTTCTAATTGAGCCCACTCAATCTATCAACTTGGGAACAATAGAAAAACCACAGTTGATCCTTGTAGCACAATCTTTATCAGAGGAAGAAAAGCAAAAATTTACAACATTCCTAACAAAGAAGAAGATTAACTTTGCATGGAAATATTCAGATATGCCAAGGTTGGATCCTGATCTTATAATGCACCATCTATCTATTGCTCCTCAAGTAAAACATGTTAAACAAAAGTTAAGAAAGATGCATCCTCATGTTGCACTCTTAGTAAAAGCTTAATTAGAGAAGCTCCTAAAAGCTAGATTTATCCGAGTGATTGATTATGCAAAATGGGTCTCTAATATTGTACCTGTTTCAAAACTAGACAAATCTATAAGAGTGCATAGATTTCAAAGATGTAAACAAAGCATGCCCTAAGGATGATTTTCCACTACCTAACATTGATATGATAGTGGACATGACTGCGGGCTTTGAGATGTATTCTTTAATGGATGGTTTTTCTGGATATAATCAAATCAAAATTGCTCCAGAGGATCAAGAGAAAATTGCTTTCACATGTGCATGGGGTACTTTCTGTTGGAATGTCATGCCATTTGGGGTTAAAAATGCTGGTGCTACATATCAGAGAGCTATGACTTCTATTTTTCATGACATGATGCATAGAACTATGGAGGATTATGTTGATGATACTTTAGCAAAATCTATGATTAGAGCTGAACATCTAAATGACTTGAGCAAGATACTAGATAGAATGGAAAAAATTAGTCTCAGACTAAATCCTAACAAGTGTGCTTTTGGTGTCACTTCTGGAAAGCTCTTAGGATACATAGTTTCAAAGAAGGGCATTGAAGTTGATCCAGCTAAAGTAAAGGCTATCATGGAGATGCAACCTCCCAAGAATATTAGTCAAATGAGGACATTACAAGGGAGAGTTCAATCTATCAAATGCTTCATATCTCAGCTAGCAGACATATCATAGCCTTTTACAAAAACATTACATAAAGGTGTGACATTTGCGTGGAATGAAGAATGTGAGAACAACTTTAACCATATCAAGAAGTATCTATCAAATCCTCCTATCTTGATGCCTCCCATTCCAAGGAAGCCTTTGATCTTATATGTCTCCACTACAGATACATCATTGGGGGCATTGCTTGCACAACATGACGAGAACAAAAAGGAAAGAGCTATATACTATATCAGTAGGACATTGTTGGCATATGAAAAGAATTATTCTATGATTGAGAATGCTTGTCTAGCTGTGATCTTTGCATCACAGAAATTGAGACATTATATGTTGGTGCATACCACACATTTGGTAGTTAAGATTGATCCACTAAAGTACCTACTAAGCAAAGCCGCCCTCACGGGTAGATTAGCTAAATGGGTCATGCTCTTAAGTGAATTTGACATTGAATATGTTGAAACAAAAGCTATAAAAGGACATGTTATTGCTGATCAATTAGCAGATGCACCTATGATTGATGATATGCCAATGCAAATGGAATTTCCAGATTCCTCTATCATGACTCTTTCTTCTAGAGAATGGCAGTTATTCTTTGATGGCTGCTATACACAGAATGGATCAGGAGCAGGAATATTATTTATAACTCCTCAAGGATACTCCATACCTAAAGCATTCCGATTAAAGTTCCCTTGCACAAACAATATTGCAGAATATGAAGCCCTTCTTAATGGCATGAAACTAGCAATTGAGTGGAGAGTGATAGAGATACACATTCATGGGGACTCTCAACTTGTTATCCATCAAGTCAATGATGTGTACCAGACTAAGGATGAAAAGCTTATTCCATACAAAAGAATGGTAGATGATCTAAAGAAGTATTTCATATCTATCACGTTTAAGCAAATACCTAGAATAGAGAATAAGGTTGTTGATGCAATGGCAATGCTACCTACTCTATTATAGCAACCTGAACATGAGCTACGCTATGAGTTCCTGGTGGAAGCACTATCTTATCTTGCATATGATTCCCCTAAAACCCGCATGATTTGCACTATTTTTGGTCATGATTCATCCAGATACAAAAATCTATTCTCCTATCTCCAAGACCAAATCATTCCTGATACCTTTAACCATCATGAAAAGAGATACCTTATCCGTAATGCCTCCCAATATGTCATCATTGGTCATGATCTATACAAACGAGGTATAGATGGTACACTACTTATATGTTTAGAATGGGAAGAGTCTAAACATGTGTTAGAGGAAATCCATGAGGGTATATGTGGGTCACACTTGAACGGTTTAACACTAGCTCAAAAACTTATTAGGGTTGGGTACTATTGGCTTGAAATGGAGAAAGAGTCTATCAAATTTGCTAAGAACTGTCAAAAATGTCAAGTGCATGGCAACTTAATTCATGCTCCAAGGAGAGATCTAATTCCCTTTACTACACAATGGCCTTTTCACCAATGGGCATTTGATCTTATAGGATATATACATCCTCATTCTTCTAATGGACATGCCCATATAATCATAGCTACAAATTATTTTACAAAATGGGTAGAAGCAGTCCCTTTGACACAAGCAACTGGAAAATAAATATCTATGTTCATATTGAACTATATCATATGCAGATATGGGATACCTCATTCCATAATCACAGTAATGGTGGATAATTCAAGAACAAAGATCTAGATGATTTATGTGCTAAATTCAAGATTACACAACATTGGTCATCTATCTTTATCCTCAAGGGAATGGACAAGCAGAGGCTTCTAACAAGAATCTGTTGAGAATCTTGCACCATACAGTTAATAAAATAGGAAGAGACTGGCATCTCATGATCAATCCAGCTCTCTGGGCCTACAGAACAAGTATCAGAATGCCCACTGGGGCTACACCTTTCGCTTTAGTTTATGGGTCTGAAGCAGTACTGCCTATTGAGGTTGAAATCCCATCACTAAGAATCAGAATGCATGGTCTAGTAACTGATGATGACTATAGAGTATCTAGGTTGCAAGAAATTGAACTACTAGATGAGCGCAAATAAACAGCGTATGATCATCTCAGAGTGTATCAGAAAAGAATGTCTAGAGGTTACAATAAGAAAGTCAGACACAGAGAATTTCAAGTTGGTGATCTAGTCTTGAGAGAGAATCCTAAAAATCAATCACATCGAGAATGCAAGGGGAAGTTTGAACCCAATTGGCTGGGTCCCTTTGTAATCACTGCTATTTTTGGCTCTAGTACCTATCAACTCTCAACGACTGAAGGAGAACAGCTCCGAGAACCAATCAATGTTCTCTATCTGAAGAAATTTTTCACCTAAGGCATTCAGTCTATGGTAAAATGTCCTAAAAAAAATTTTAAAATTGGAAAAAGTCCTGAAAAAATGAACATCTTGGTGAAAACCTAGCAATGGGTGCCTTGATGATTCACAAAAAAAGTAAAAAATATCAAAAGTACAAAAAAATTGAAAAAATGAAAAATACAAAAAAAATGAGAAAAAAAAAAGTGCCTTGGTGAAAACTTGGAAACAGGCGCCTTGGTAGCAAAAATAGAATCTCTGCCAAGATGGTGAAAACTTGGCAAATGAGCACCACTTGTTTCACAACACTCCATCTATCAGTGCAATCTTGGTCTTTCCCAGCTTTCAATCTTGCTTTAGTTTGTACATATCTCTTGGTTTGTTCCCGCATTCCTATTTTCAATAAGTCAGTCTGTACACCATTGGCAAGCGTCTATATCCTATCAATGTTCAAACTTGGGGGCAATCAATGTCATATCCTATGGTCTCCAATGTACCTCAGATGAGTCATATCCAATCAAGGTCCTTTGAATCTTTATCCGAGTCTATTTGTCTGTCTCCTCTCCAGAAAGGATTTTGCATCTACAACAATGCAATCAAACTGAAAACTGAAAACTGAAAACAATCTATGCTTTTACATGCTTTTATCTCCTTGTATGCTTACTGATTCACATTGAGATTTTTGCATATTGTGTCCCTTCGAGCTCTTCGATGATGTCCTTTATAGGATTTAGAGAGTAATGACTGGGGGCATAATCTTTTCTTTGTTTTTTGCTTGTATGTGAAAATCTAACAACTTTGGAAATTCTGAATTGAAATGGTGTCTGACTGTAAGAGCCTCTATCTTGAATTGGATGGCCATGCGTACCTCGACCATTGATACTCAAAAAATTCAAGGAAGTTTGATCTAACTATTATCTTTTTTGATTGAGTTCTTTCTCCTAATGTGAAATGCAATCTTACCTAAGGATGTGAATGATAAAGGGTCACTACGAGTAATTCATATTGGATTTAGAATGATCTCTTAACTGTTTGATGTGTTTGTAAATGCAAGGTGTATTCTGGTCATCACGACATTATGTTATGATGCTTATACAAATTGCTATATCAAAATGGTCATGATATTCAGGTCATCCTGGCGTTTGTGCCTTGGTGCTTATATCTAATCTGACATTTCGAAAATAAAATCAATATTCATATGTCCATGGTTTTCTAACCAGTGGATGTTGTATTAATCCTTGCATATACAAATCGATATTCATATGTCTATGGTTTCATAACTAGTGGGAATTGTATTGATTTATCCGGTTACCTAAAAATTCAATGATGAAATCGACCGACACATGATCAGTGACTAGGTCCTAGGTCTTAGGTTGCATTATATTTTACATGTTTCTTTGCATTTTGCATGTTTGCATGATCTCACAAATGGCTACGTAAACTTCAACACTTAAATGATTCTTCTATCACCTCTTCAAATCTCACAAGAGCTGACACTTAACTCGAAGGTCTCTTCATGGAATCACAAGCAGTTATCCTCCTGGGTTAAACATCCTTATGACATAAGACTGAGTACTTGTCTTCATCAAACTCCTGCAAAACATATCATGTGTATCATTGCATTTACATTTCATATCATAACCATCTGTTGCATTACAATACATCCATGTGCATAAGTATAAATCATACATACATCTTTTCATAATCAAAACACATTTGCATTACATCCATACATATGAAAGAAATCATTGCATTGCATTAATCCATACATTCATTTTACACTACTCATAGCATAAACATCACATGATATCATCATAAATCAAAATATGACAAGTACACATGAATTCATAACCAAAATATCGATCTCATATATATATCAAAAATCTCGAACTAGTCAGGGGTACACTACTGGCACAATATACAAAAGAATGAGCTCATATGAGCCATCAAAGTCAAAATAGTATCAACATCAAGAGATCAAAAATATCAGAACAAACAGACAGGTCAGTTGTCAGCTTGATCCTCTGCATCTGGTGGAGGTGGAGGTGGTGCATCCGGTACGGCCTCTACTCTAGGTGCTCTGGCTCCCTCTGATGCCAACATATACTAAGAGTAGGTAGGGACTCTTTGTGCAATAGGAACAATAGTGTAATATGTAGACACATAGTAAGCTGCCCGTGTGGTCTGATGAATCACCTTGGCCTATAATCTCCGCACCTCTGCATGAAGCTCAGTGCGCTATCTATCTGCCTCTAAATATTTCTCCTCCCATCGAGCATTGTGAACCTTCAGGTCCCTGACCTGTAATCTTAGTTGTCTAATAGTCTCATGTGGAGTAAGAGGAACAGTAGGATCAGCATCGGTTGCTAGCATCTCAGTATCTGGAGTAGACTACTCTGTGGTCTCTGCTCTTTGTGCCTTACAACGTCTAACCTCTACACCCAGATCAAACCCAGTATCCTCCTGTATCAGATCAATATGACCACCCACAACCTGCTCAGCTGCAAGTACCTCCTCAGCTGAACCAACATTCCCTAAAGTGTCACCCTCTCCCCTAGTCCGTCTCTGAGAACTTATAGATCTACCTGTTGTGGAACTAGTAGGATGAGGGGGCCTCATCTGTCCTGATGGTCTCTATGGATGAGCCATCACTCTCGGTCTCGGAGGTGTCAGGTGTACAATCGAAACATGTGTAGGCCTCAAACCCTATCCCATCGAAGTACCTGTAACATCCATAGCCTCCTCCATGGAGGGTATCAACTCTATAGGATCTGAGAACCTGTGGGTAGGATGGTCCACAAGCCAGGCAATGAATCCATTTGTAACTCCAACATCAAGTACCTCTAGTCTGTACTCCCAATCTCTACCAATAATAGCACTATACTCCTGTGAACACAAAGCATAAGAGAGCCTCATGGTCCATCCAAGTCCAAGCTCCCAGGCTATCCGTGCATAAGTGGCATAATCCTCCAGTGCATCCTGCACTCGTTCATACTACCACCACACCCTGGTGATAATGAATCTCTCTAAAGTGGAGGATGACCTCCTGATCAGTACACGACTCTGAAAGAAGAAACTAAACTGCTCTGGTGCAGTAGGCCAAGGCTCTATACCCACATATGGTCTCCATCAAACAAAAGTCATATCATCGAGCCATCACCTCCAATACTCAGTTTGACCCATCCGCCCCTGTATGACATACCCAGTATATATATATATATATATATATCACGAGCTCCTATGGCTGCCTTTGTGAGGTACATACTGGTCTCAACACGGGGATATGCTCCCATGCCTAGATCTATAATACTAAAGCTCCAGCTACAAAAGACTTTCTCTCCTGATACACTACCTTGTGCATCTCAGAGAACATATGGGCCAAAAGACATTGGCCCCAAGTCAACTCAGAGGGAGTCACCATCAAACGTGCAACCATCAGGGCCCAACCCATCAATAGACTGTTCTACTAACAGTCGAACATGATAATCCCTCCTATCATCCCGACAATAATACACTCTAGTCGGTGCATCTATCCATAATGCTACACTAAGGTCTCCCAGGAAATAGAGGCAGTCATCTAGGTATCATCTCCAAAGAGATGTTTGAACGCTAATAGACCTGAGTTCCCCGAACTCACATACTCTGGACGTCATCCTGCATGGACTGGAATGCGCAGTATCTAGTACACATCCTTTGGGGTCACAGTAATCTCCCCAGTCGGCAGGTGAAAGGTCTAGGTCTCTGATTGAAACCGCTCGATCAAAGCAGTCAAAAGTCTATGATTTACCCTAATCTCAAGTAAATGTATGAGATACTCGAAGCCACAAGATGCAAGGTGTACCCTCATCGGGTCAGGTAGTGACACACACAGTCTCTGAGTGGCTAGATGTGAAATATGTACATGAACATCTAGATATATGACCTACACAGCACAGAAACAAGGAATCCTATCAGTGCTTTGGTTACAAAATAGGTTACAAGGGCAAGAATTGGACAATTCAGTATTTCACAAGGTAGGTTAAAAGGTCAGCAATCAAGCTAAGAGATCAAGAAATTCAAAAATTTGACCTAGTAATGAGTTTTAGGCTCACTATTTTTTATACAACACTTCAGACTGGCATGGAAAGTCGTACGAGTTTCTACATCATACCATATGACAAATCATAGTGATACGGCACTGTATCCCTCATCGTACGAGTTATGAGGGACCCAATGAAATGTCGTATGACTCTTGGGTCCCTCTGATACGAGTCTTGGGGGTTAATGAAACAACAACCTATCTACAGTTCAAAATTCGTGCGAGTCTCGCTAGAGAGTTGTATGAGTTTCCATGCATTCAAAAATTCAAATTTTAAATGCGTACGAAAAATGCTAAAAAGGCTATAAATCATGGAAAAATTGACT
This sequence comes from Chamaecyparis obtusa, assembly GCA_027943335.1. Lineage (NCBI taxonomy): Eukaryota > Viridiplantae > Streptophyta > Pinopsida > Cupressales > Cupressaceae > Chamaecyparis > Chamaecyparis obtusa. The sequence goes on from BSBK01001973.1 coordinate 56,995, forward strand.
TTTTCGAGAAGCAAAGAGGTCCACCTACCGGATGTCCGTATTGCCGAGGTCTCTGGTGTCTCCGGCTGTGCTCAAATCGATGCGAACTCACAAGTATCTTTGGTTCTACCATTTTCTTGCTCAAAGGGCTCCACAAGATTTCTAAAGTCAAAAGGTTGAAATGAATTGAAAATGACCCTTCCGGTCTTTATATAGCTTTTGACCTAATTTTCAAAAGTGCTCTATTTTTCATAAAAATTGCACCCCTGGCTAATTTTGATGTTCTGAACCCATTTTCGGGATCAAAATCAAAATCTGAGATCATTTACTATGTCAAAATCATGATTTAAAATTTTCAGACCTAGGATGGTCTATTGCTTGCATAATCGACCTTCCATCATCACAGAAATCCAGTATTCAACTTAACTGATTATCTTACCTCAAACTCTCAAAATTTCAACTCAGTCAACTGTGGTTAATTCATGGTTTAACCTAGTCAAACTTGGTCTCCAGGAACTCCAAACAATGCAGAATGCATTCTTGGACGTGTTTAACCACTTCTCAAATTAATTAACATGCTTCTAAAACTACAACATTGACTTTTCTTGTCAGATTTCAATTTTCATCCCAAAGGGGGCCTGGTATTGCACATCATTCAAAGTCTGTAATCTAAATTTGAAATCAAATCTTTCCTCAGTAATCAAGACAACAACCACGTCTAGTTGTTGATTTATCAAAAAGACCTCATCGCTTGGGGCAAATCAACCATCACTTGGGGCATATTAGATTCATCAAGATCCATATCAATCTGGTATTCTCTTAATCTTGTAAACTGTATCAATTTTTTGTAACCATCGGTTCATTAGTGTTATTTCCTTGGTTCTTTGTAACTGAAGGGTTCAGATGTGATACCAATGTGATTCTTATCGACAATCAGGTCTGAAATCGGTCACTCACTTCTTCGCAATCATAAGGTTCAGAATCAGGCATTTTGACACTTCTTCGCAATCATCGGTTCATTGCTATTATAGTTAACATTATCTTTGGTCATTCAGGACCTAATATCTTTGAATCTTTCAATCAGTTTCTATCTCATATCACAATTTCTATTTCATATCAATTTCAATTTCAAATATCAGTTTCAACATCATACACAAACTGTCTTTGAACCATTGCGCTTCGCACAGTAATTCAAAGAGGGGCAAAATGTAATACCCCAAAAATGGGCTATAGGTTCATTAACCTCCTACATCTTCAAATCGAATGAAATTGACATCAAAGTCCTAACCTAAGGCACATCGACACATTATCGAATCTTAATTGATTATCCTAGATTTTGCATCGGGGAATATTTTGTATTCCTATTTATCCTAATTCTCTTTAATTTAATGATTATTTGACGATAAATTCTATTTATCCTAAAGTTTGATTAATTGAATATTTAATTAATTAGATTTAATACTACCACTTAATTATTTAATTAGATTTAATTATATTTATTCCTAAATTGTATTATTTCATTTTGACAATAAATCAAATATCCTATGACTAATTGATTAAATTTTTATTTAATTAATTAATGTCAATTGTCAAATTTAATAATATAGTTTTTGAATAAAAGTTTGATTTAATAATTGATTAACCCATAAATCAATTATTTTATTTTCAAAATCAGTTAAGTTGAGGATAAATCACTTTATTTATTTAATTAATTCATAATTAATTATGCACATCCAAAAAGCAGTTAAACTTTAAATCAGAAAATCAATTCAAGTTGTTTTAAAAATAAACTCAACTCTCTTGTAAGTCGAAAGCTGATCTCAACTTCTTATTTAAATCAAAAAGCTGATTTGCATGATTTTGTGAATTAATCTATCTCTAAATTCTTGATAACTCAAAAATCAACCTGAGTTTATCAAGAGGGATTTATGGCTTTTTCCATGCACCTCCAAAGTCCTAGATTTCTATAAATTAAGGCCTCAGCTCTTCATTTTGGATCCATCCACAAATTGCATCCTCACGCTGGCGAATTGGTGATCGAAGAATCCATCTTTGCGAATCAAAGTTGTTGTGATATTTTCATTTGTTTTTAAGCATTCATATCATTTAGCATATCATTATTAGATTAATTGCATGTCATATCAGTTTTTCATATAGAATAGATTCATATCAATTTATTTAATCTTATTGCATAAAAAATTCAAAAATATAGATTAATTTGCATTCATCTCATATCTAGATTCTGCATTCAAATCCTTCGTTTAGGTGTCATCAAGGTCACTGATCTCGATCCAATTTGAGAATATCATACTCACACCTACTAGAAGGCAGTAAATCACTTGGTTAGATTAGTTTCCATTTCACTACACGATTTTGATTTTAGCTAACCTCTAATGTTTTACTGAAGTGTTGTGTCTACAGCTAGGTACAAAATTCACACACACAAGAACCACATAAGATGGATCCATGAAAGGTCCGATAAACTATCACAAAGTTAACAGTTTGGTGACAGTCAAGGGTAGGTGAGTCTTTGTCCATAGAGAGGATTGGTATTTGTTATGAGTGTTGTTAGAAGAAGTTAGGGAAGCCTAGGAGAGGTTGAAGTGTTTTATGAGGGTTGTGAGTCCATATATGATCAGGGAGTTAACTGTTTCTAGTTGTAGAAAAAGTTGTCATATGTTGATAGTAAAGGTTGTTAAACAATGTTAGTGTTAGATCTGTTGATAGATGTTGGAGATAGTATGGGAAAAGTACTGGGAGTGTAAGGCTTAGAGTTCCTATGGATAAGGCAAATAGACCAAGGGGAAGAATACCATTATTAAGGATTACAATGAATAGGACTGTGGTATGTGGACAACATAGTTGGGAATGATTGAAGCCTTAGTAAGTGAATATTAAGAGTTTGATGGGACTAGTGAAGATAAAGAATGATCCTAAGTGTGTTTAGAAGATTGAGATATTGTCATAGGGTACCATTGGGAGATGTGTAAGCAACCAAAGGTCATGAGGATAGTGAGTCTTATCAATGCAATCAGAGTTTGAAGAGTGATCAACATTTGAAACGTGATGAGAGATTGATGTTTGAAGAGTGGAGTATGGTGAAATGGAGAGTTGACCAATATTTAGTCTGACCATTAATAGGTCTTTAGAAGTGTAAGGAGAGTGTGAATAGTTTGAGGGATCCTTGTATTGATCCTATTGGTGAGAGAGAATAGTGTCTTTAAAGTGGCAATTGATGGGTTTCATCATACAATCTGCTTTGAAGTGGAAGAGAGTGTTTGCTACTATATAAAACCACCATTTGAGTCTTCTAGGTTCCCTCAACACTTCCTCAAATGATAATGAAGGAAATTGACCAGTTGTATCAAGATCTATTTTTTCCTTTGAGACACCATCCCCTATGATGGATGTTTTGGGGGCGCAGAGGTGGGTCAGAAACATCCCGTAGCCATCCCCAATTTGTAGAAATTTTAGGAAGTGTGCATGGGATACTTCTTTTTAAGAGACATCAAGGGATGGCTAGCTGCCCCCTATAGTCTCAGTAGAAAAAACCCATTTTTTAAAGAAACAGACACAAAATTGAAAAAATAGGGACATTATGGTCTACATTATAATGGTACTTATGGGTTGTTAGTCAATCTTAAATCTGAACAACTATGGAAGTTAAAACTTCAAATTGATGCATTTGGTAAGAAAGATGAAAGGATAAAGCTTTGATACTAGGTCTTCATCACAAATAATACAGTAAATGAGTTGTTATTTGATACTAGGTCTTCATCACAAACAATACATTTCATGCTTTTTAAGTGCCATTTTTCCAGGCTTCAATTACATTCGTATGCACATCCATAATGACATCTTGTACCAACCAAACACTTTGAAAACCTACCTTGAACCAATGAAATTTGTTGTAACTATGAACATTGAACACTACTGCCAATTGCCTCCTAACCATGAATAAATAGTTTCTATTAATGAAATGTCTGCTCTAGATCATGAAAAATAACTATCTCATGGTGACAAAAGGACTAGAACGTGAGAGAAAAAAATAAAAATTGCCTTCTTGTATACCAAACAATCCTCCAACAAATGTCCCATTCACAGCAGAAATAGAATGGTACAATCTTCCAATACAATATGACTTGATTTTAAAAATATCCTAAATAGTTCACTTCCTGAAAAAAAAACTGGCAGATAAAATAATATTATTAAATTTTCAGCAATCCATGGTCTAAAGGTTAGGCAGAGAGCATGCCAAGTCTTTCGACTGTCTTCAAACCCCACCATCCACGCTCACTATAATAACAACCCTATTAATTCACATTATCAAGTGAATTGTAATGAAATAGATAACCTTCAAACAGTGCTTCTAAGCTAAATCCCATTCTAGCTCAATTTGTAAATTCCCCCATGGGCTTGAATGATTAGTGATTTACAAGGCAAAAAGAAACAAAAGATATTGAAATGAATGCAACAGAGATAGTTATTTTTCAGATGAGCTTCTAGGCACTGATTTCACATCTTACCACTTTCCTTTTATTTTCTCTGTCTTTTAAAATTAATTATAATTTCAACCTAGAATCTGTGCTGGAGGCGCGGGGTGCATGGAAAACACACCTCATCCATAGTGTGGCATCAACACACCTAGGAAACCACAATATGTAAGATATACTTGCTTAAATATGCTCAATGTGAGTAGATGTACTTGGCAAAACTTGGTTTCTAGAAGCACATGCAGCCCCACAGATTATCCATATAGCATATATCTAGTGATAAGTAGATTGAAGCTTGGATTGATATACCACCAAATCAAAATGGTTTCATAGAGGATGAAATGTGCAACAAGGATAACTACAACATCCCAAGGTAGTCTACAGATGTCTGGTCATCAGACAATAATAAGATGTCCAGTTGTAGATTGCACCAGCTTGAGCAATTTCTTACACTGATATCAACATAAATGAAGAATACCCAGTCTGAGGAAAAAATATTTGCTTCTAAGAAATCCAAGATCAACTAATCAATTGTTTTGTAGAGAATACAAAAAAAAGCATATCAATGCTCTGAAGTTCTGAACACATGACAAGGGAAACAATGCCCAGGAAAAAGGATTGGAATGATGACAAATTTTCCTATTCTATAGAAAAATGGTATCTCCTTTTTCAATCTTAAATTTTAGTTAGATTGCTCAAAAGCTAGGAGTGATTAGCAGTGCAAATGTAGCAAGTCACCCCATGTAGGAGTACATGTTCAAACTTCAATGAACCTGTATTAGTTTTAAGAGCCTATTATTTTTTGAGAAATGCATGCCAAGCATTAGCAATAATCCAGTATCTGTTCAAATACCTGCTTCCTTTCTTTGAACCAGAAGCCCCATCTTTGGACGAAAGCCTATTATTATGAAATAAATAGAAAAACCCCTTTTTTAACAAGGTGGAAACAGACCAATTGGGCAACAAAAGACCTGACTACGTATTCACACAAACCTTCAATTCCAACCTTTGACCGATCATCTAGATTGATAGTTCCTCCCCGTACAAATGCTTTGCCACCAAGTACATCATCTTCCTTGAAAGATTCCACAAACTCTTCATACAAGCAAGCTACTTCTTCATCCGCTCTCTGCATCCCAAGAACAAATGATACAAGATAGCTTAATAATGAGATTATATAATCAAGAATAAAATATTTCCTTCATGACTTAATCTCAAGGTTGATTATGTATACCTTTTTCTTAGCTTCCTCTTCCTCTCTATGCTTTTGAAAAGGAGTCTTCTTCCGAATCACAGAGAATGAAGTTATCTTCTCATCAAACAATTTTTGTTCAAAAAATGGCTATTTAATCATTGAATTTGTTCTAGATATCATGGATATACCAAGTTATATGAATTCCATTTTGTAATAAACATCCACTGAGCGATCCTATGCTTCTTACTGATTTATATCAGGAATTCACATATTTCTAAGTTATTAAATAGCATGAGAATAAGTTGCATTCACATATTTCTGAGTTTGTAGATTTGAGCTAATGCTCTACAAGGGTTATTACATTTATATTTCCAAATGTGTAAAGTGTAAATGCATTGCATAGCTATTGGGGTGCACATACAATGTCCCATAGAATACATCTAATAGGAAATTTGAGCCAAGAAAACCAAATCATAAACATGCTTCTAACTAGGTGATAAATGTACCTTTATTTCAAGAATTAATCTATTTATTTGATTATGTAGATAGATCGTAACTAAATTTGTAAGGCAGTACAATCTATTCTTGATTTTAGGGGAATGCCTTTGAATTACTATTGATTGATGTTGACTAACTATTGGTTCATTAGAAGTCCACTGCTCTGTATTTGTTTGGTCCCTAATCATGAACTGTAATATTGGGCACCTCAAGATATCAGGTTAGGCATCCTTCACAGGCAAAATGCTTTGGACAGACACTAAACTGTGTGACAAGGATCCAGTAAGGAATTAATATTAGTTTTCCTTTATCTTTTGATGGGAGAAATGTTGGAGAAGCTTGTAGTCACTGCCCAATCACCTTCTTCAACCAGGAGACATGGAATGTATTGTAGATTTTCACTGATTGAAGCAACTTGAGTGTGTAGGCTACCATTTCTTGGAAGCTCTTTTCTTGAGAGAAGTTTGTTTGTGTGGTTGAATTTTGACAAAGGCTCATTCACTCACCTTGAAATCTCTGCCATCCAATCATGTGCTATCTGCATTTTTTTTGGTAGCCTGTAAATTCTGTTGGCTCTCCAACATGAAACCTTGCATGGATGGTACCTTGGTTTCTTGTAGGTCCCAATTAATTAAGGGAGATAGGTCATAACTATAGAGCACCTTATGTTGAGTCGTGCCTATGGACATTTGTTAGGTGGTGTTGTTCTAGTTTCTGCTAGAATGAGATGTCTGAGCCAGACTCTTTGCAGGTCAGCTACATAGTTACAACGATAACCCTCAAGTGTCTTGTTTACAACCTTTTTCTGACCACCAGTTTGAGGATGGTAACTGCTGCTCAAGGATAAGATTATGGGTGAGCTAAAATAATTCCCTCCAGGAATTGTTAGTATACTTTGAGTTTGGATTATGATCAATAAGTATGGTTCTTGGTGACTCATGTAGTTTGTAAGTGTTCTCCATTAAAATAACTGCTAACTGATGTGTCTTGTAAGTAGAATTGATGTCAATGAAGTGGGAGTATTGGTTATTGATATTCTATTAGCTATAACATAAAGGTAATTCTTACTATTGACTTTCGGCAAACTAGTAATGAAATATATACTGAAGGGCTTCCATTTTTTACTTGGAAATTGGAATAGGAAGGGATTGGAGTAGTACAGTGTTATGCATAGTTTCATCCTTGTTCTGTTGGCACTGTTCAAATGATGATGTGAACTATCATACATCCTTTAATCCTTCCATTTGTATGTTCTTCTGACCCTTGAGTAGGTTTTGAAGAATCTTATGTGCCTCACTTATGGCATAGTAAGGTTTTTAGCTACGACTTCAGGTTTGAATTTTTAGCCTACACTATTATCGTGGAAGATCAGTATCCCTGCAATGATAACCCTTCTACTTAATAAATTCTCTGTCAGATTTTGGTAAATTGATGATAACTGTTACCATAAATGGATTCTTCTCTTTGGGAGTTGCAAGACACCTTCCTACATTGTTTTTCAAATTTTATTGTAATGTCTAAATTCTCACTCTCCACCCTTACATTACTTATTTCTTCTACAGTCTGGAATCTCAGCGAGCATGCACAATTGCATGTTATGAAATTTTTTTTCCACTCTGGATGCTCACTATTTACTGGCATGATCTCATTTTGTAAGTATGAAATTTTCCATCAGAGACCACTGACAGTACTCTTTCCATTTATGGCATTTCTAGGTAATAGCATTTGTGCTTTTTTCTTTTTAGAATTGAGTGTAAAGTGGTTCTAAATTATGTCAAATGTTGTCTAGTTATGATTTGAATTATTTTGCCAATTCAAAGGACAATACCAGAAGAATAAATAGTGGTATTGTAAACACATAATAAACAATATGAAAAATTCTATTTATTCATAATATTAAAAAAAATCCATACAATTTTGGACAATCTCATGAGTGAGATGGATGCATGTGAATGAATCTAATTTGGGAAAACTCATGGAGGAGTTGTATGCCCGAGTTCATAGAAGTTGGGCAATCCCATAGTTGAGATGTATGCCCATGAACTCCATAGGTGAGAGCTGATGCAAATTGGTAATCTTAGCAAATGAGATGTATGTCCATATTATCCTCCTCTATTGATTCAAATTGATCTTATTTATAAACTTTCAAAGAAGTTGAAAGGTCACCATGGTCATGTCCTCATTAGAAGCTAAATGGTCAATCCAAAATTGAAAGGTCATTACAATTGGTTAAAGATAAAATTGAATAAATTTAAATTGAAGAGCCTCACGTAATTCTGATCATTCCTCTGCCCTTACGAGGCAATGGGCCCCATTGCCCTGTCCTCCATCAAATAAAATGATGTGTCCCAGTGAATAATAATTCTTCCATGAAAGTACATCTACTAATTTGACTCTTTCAAGCACTAGAGGTGTGCATGTTCTCATTGAGTTCCTAAACATTCTCCAACAACTTAATGTTGATTTCATCTCTATCATGCTTTTTAGGGTGTCATTTTCCTTCCGAGCAGTCCACGTGTGTAACAGACCAATTTGAAATTCCATCTGGACCATCATTTGAGAAAAATATATATAGAGGAAGGTGTGAACATAATTCTCATTAGGATAGAAATTGTGTGTCTCTGCGCCTAGCTTGCAAAATTGCTTAAATTTTGAGTAATAATCAAATTCTACTACTAAACAAAATCTACTACTATGAGAAGTGCATGTTTTCTTTTAACTGTGAACCATTGAGCTCTCTTTCTCCATCCATTGATGTATATTTTTGACAAAAATGGTACTGTATACCTGCCTCTTCCACTGGGTCTTGGATCATCGAAGTAGTCAACAAAGCTAACATTATGTCCCATCACATAATTGTACACAAAGTCAAAACTGCAGAAGGGTTCATAGCTTTCAGAGAGGAGAAAAATGTTGTTTTTTCTCATTTTATAATGTATTCATAAGAAGCCTCCTCTCAGCATCAACCATGATTATTTTTCCCCCAATCAATCTTCTGGCTAGTGATATCATAATCAAGAAAAATAAGGCTCATCCATGTCATCTTCAGTGCAATTCACTTAGAAGTGTGGACATAAATAGAGTAGTCACCCTCATGCCCCCTAAATAACTTCTTTTTAGAGCCTTTCAAAAGGCAACGAACCCGAGGTGAGGAACATGAATGCGATTCTTTTGCATCTTGCTCGAACTTGAAGGCAAGTTCAATATATTTATTGTCACAACACAAGCTGATGTTTTCTGCTTCAATCATCTGCGACTTTCATTTACTATGGCCATGGCACTTGAGCCCTTGGCCAAACCTCATTGCCACCTTTGTCGATTATGTATGTATGGAATATGAAGCGTCATTACAGGAAACAGTTGGAAAGAACTAGCATATTCATCTTCTTGTAATTACATATCTGATGTGGTAGTCATAACAATTTTTAAGTGTTTGCATTATGCTTCTTGCTTCAAATTCATGGCCACTTTTCTTTTACATGCACTGTTATTTTCACAAATCTGCGATCATTTATAACATTATTTTTTAGATTCAACACAAAAACCAAAGCCAAAATGATGCAAACCACCTCCAAGATATCCTTTGCTTGATAGCGGCTAAGACGAGGTTCAAATGAATGAAGATTTCTCAAGCCTATATTCATTCTTGGGATTTCACCATTACGTTAATCTCCACCTAATTTGTAACGTGGCATTCATCTTAAATTAAACACCACAAAATTGCTTTTCATCAAGGATAGTAAACATATTTCTTTCTAGTAGATACACCTAAAATGATCGAAAATGGCTCTGATACCAATGATCTGAATTATTTTGCCAATTCAAAGGACAATACCAAAAGAAGAAATAGTGGTATTGTAAACACAATAAAAAATATGAAAAATTCTATTTGTTCATAATATTAAAAAAAATCCATACAGTTTTGGACAATCTCATAAGTGAGATAGATGCCTATGAATCAATTTGATTTGGGAAAACTTGTGGAGGAGTTGTATGCCCGAGTTCATAGAAGTTGGGCAATCCCATAGTTGAGATGTATGCCCATGAACTCCATAGGTGAGAGTTGATGCAAATTGGCAATCTCAGCAAACGAGATGTATGTCCATATTATCCTCCTCTATTGATTCAAATTGAGCTTATTTATAAACTTTCAAAGAAGTTGAAAGGTCACCATGGTCATGTCCTCATTAGAAGCTAAATGGACAATCCAAAATTGAAAGGTCATTACAATTGATTAAAGATAAAATTGACTAAATATCTCATTAAATTGAATAGCCTCACTTAATTATGATCAAGTTATGTTTAATATTGTCGATTTGATGTAATGGCAGGTCCTACATAATATTGTTGTGGCAGAATATTGTTCTCATGGGTGTACAGATCCACAAAAACTGCTTGAGGTTCTTGACAAGGTTAAGGTAAGCAGCAGGGATTTTTACTCTTCTTTTTCTTTCCAATTAAATAAAGGTTAAAAAATAAAAACCTTGGGCAAAATGATTGCATGCCTTTGACATCCATAGGTTATTATATCCATGGGGACCACCAAAATAGGTTCTAATTAAGCGATAAAAGAACATCTTCTGCTATTGCATATAACAAAAAAGGAGCAATAGTTATTGTGCATAGCAAATTATGAAAAATAATCCTCTTTTGGATTAGAATAAGCAAGGGGAAGAAAGAGGCCACATTATTTGACAAGCATTGAATGTCACGAGTCCAATTCTATAGTAGGATCTTAATCTCATTTATCATTAGTAGCCCTGTTATTGCTTTGGTGCTTGATGCCATTGAAGAAAGGTTACTGTACAAACATTGCCAGTGCTAACTTCAAATACGTAAATGACTAAGGAAGTGTTTCAAGGCTTCAAATCCCACATAGATAAAGGCTGATTTGTCTACCTGTCATCATTATTCTGGTGCATGTACAGACATTTCCAGTGCTAACTTCAAATACTTAGATGGCTAAGGAAGTGTTTCAAGGCTTCAAATCCCACATAGATAAAGGTTGATTTGTCAGATTGGGTAGGTAAAAGCCCTTCAGATCTTTGAATAGGGTTGCATAGTTACTGAAGAATACAACCTTGGTTCTTCTTTCAAACATTTTGAAGCATGCAGTTGTTGTTGTCCCAATTGAGATGTATCTATCCGAAGGGATGCAACTCCATGGTAACCTTTTTCTATCTGACATTGGTCCTTCATATTTTAAATCCTTGATTGCCCACCAACCTAAGAGATCTTGAGGACTTGTTTGCTTTCCAAATACAACATAGTTCTAATGCATCTAGAATCCAAATTAGTAATTATAGAGTTCCAATCCTAACTATTTACTTAAGGTAATTTTTAGTTCCTGCCATAGAACTATAGGCAAAGACTAGTTTTTAAGTAGTGATTAAAAGTTCTAATTTTGACCAATCAAAATTTATTATTCCATTTGAGAATGCAAAATTATTGTCCTTGTGTGCTACCTATGGATCTTCTAATAATGCATCCAATTCATCATCCTTTGGATATTCTGCTTCAATCTCATAATGACATTCAAGTAAGATCACAGAGACAACATTTAGGCCTAGAATTTGGGTAAGGGCATCAGTTATTGCATTCTTTTGACCCTTGCAATATAGAGTATATCAATGATGGTATAGAGTGGTATTTACCTATGACTTCAGATTTGAATTTCAAGTGGGAGGACTACACTATCATTAGGGAAGACCAGTTTGTTGGAGAAAGAATAACTATTGTCCTTGTGTGCTGCCTATAGATCTTTTAATAATGCAGCCAATTCATCATCCCTTGGATATTCTGCTTCAATCTCATAATGCCAATAAGGTAGTACCATGGAGGCAGCATTAAGGCCTACAATTTTGAGTAAGGGCATCAGCTACTACATTCTTTTGGCCCTTGCAATATTGGATATCAAAATTCTATTCTTGGAACTTGTTTATCCATTTTGCTTTATGTTAATTAGGATAAAGTTGGGAAAGGAAATATCTCAAGCTATTATGACCAGTTCTTATGGTAAATCTCCCACAAGAATAAATATTGTTTAAATTTTGACAAGGCATGCATAACTACAAAAAAATTCTTGTTGTAAATGGAGAGGAGCATGAACATAACATAACACCAACACATAATTGAACACATGATCACGTATATCCTTTATTTATCTGTGATAATGCTTGACCATCATTCCTAAGCACATTTGTTTGTACTTTCAATTTCAAGAGAAAGGGGTTTCAAATTAAAAAATTAGTAACCTTCGGCAATAAAAACTTCCAACCAATGATGTTAGTAGAGGTAGTGACAATGGAGTCTGATTCAAATTCAGATCCATGTTGCTTTCATGGATCATGATAAAAAACAAAATGCCAAGAGTAAATATGAATAAATAAAAACACTTATGTTATTACCCATTTCAAGCACAGACATTTCCCATCGGATACAAAGAGAAATAGTGATGGAGAAAATCGTGTGCTAGTTCAGAGTATTTTCTTATGAAAGGAGATTTGTGTGCTAGGTCATGGACTAGTTGCCTTGCCTACAAAGGTTTTTAACATTTTAGGGTTAATATTTTTGGTGTACAACATATATATCATGAGAATGTTGTATTTGTATGTATCTGAAATGGTGAAAAAAATGATTTTTTTTGGTAATGATGGGCATATTATTCAAGCCATATATGAGCTATGTCTTCGTATTTGTATCTAGTATGGTAGGACATGTAGCAGGGTAGGGGAGGTGATGTATCTTGCAACTTTTCTCAAATCTCCATGCTACCTACCATCAAAATATAATTTGTAGATTTTGGAAAAAAAATTGCCCATGTTTTTGTTGCCTAAATTGTTCAGTGACAATAACAAGTAGTTGACAAATTAACATGAGAAAATACGATAATTGATGAATTTCTACATTGAGAGTTATTGGCTGATCTGAGATGTGTCTTAAGCATGTATGAATTCAAATTGTTGAAATGATTTCACAAATTTGACCACCAAATGTTTGATCCATCAATGCTTTCTCTATTAATATATGAAGTTTACAAGTTGTTCAACACTCTAACAAGAGGGAAATGTCTACATAAAAACTGCATAACAACATATTGTGAAGGGAAACATTTGGGGTCTCTAGTGGATCTATAGTTTACTGTTATGTGTTTGATTGTATTTTGAACTATTATTAAGACTGCAATTTTAGTTGTATACTCATTGTTCTTAATCAAATAGGAATGTTGGTAACAACAATTGAACATTTTAAATATTGTTTTGGTTAATTCTATTGAGACATTCCAATCTGTAGAGCATGTCCCTAAGTTATATATGTCTGTCTCTTCAGTATATTGTGTTCTTCTTTCTTCATTTTAGATGCAATATATACCTCTAATGGGCCTTCCAGTGCATTCATTCCTTGACCAGATTAATTCTTATTAAAGCCTTGTGAACTGAGTTTTGTCTTGTAATTTGGCCATTCTTTTAAAACCTGTTTCTCTAGATTCCTTGTGGTGGTAGATTATTTGTTTATGCTCTAAAAGTTAGATGGTCTTCAAACTTCTATAAGCTGGAAATTTTGCTGGACTAGTACTTAAACACTCTTGGATTCTTCAATTATTTAGGAGGCTTGAATTCTAATCACTTTGTCATTCTACTTATTTATGCTTATTTAACAAATTTTGGCTGTTGTTGTAATTGGGGCAAAAAATGCAAACAACACATGATTAGATGGCATGGATTTGCATGCAAGCACTGCTAAAGAAACATTTTCTTCTGTTTTGGATTTGCATGCAAGCACTACAAGTGCAACTTGTCCAGATAGCAATGGAGTAGATGGTGAACCTCTTGTTTGTGCTTCAAAGATTTGCAAAGGTAAATATGCTTTTTCATTGTCAGATCTATTTATAAAATCAATATTAATATTTTTTTCACTTGTCATCATTGTCATCATTGCATGATGCTTTCACCCTTCCTCGTAACTAGTTCTATTTATTCATCCTTTTTATTACCTTGCAGCTGAGATTTTGCGTTTGATTTTCAACAAAATCTTCAAGTGTGGCATCGTCACCAATAACAGTTGCAGGTTCTTCAAAACATTCATCCAAGAAAAGTAGGTGACTCACATGGTTAGACTCTTGCACATAATTATTTCTTTCATTAAATTAAATTAATCTCCAAAAGGTTTGGCTACCTTTTTTAGGATGTATGCATGATATCTAATCTCTGGCAATGATGCATGAAAAATATAACCCTTTAGCTAAACTTGTTAGCTTTTCTTGGAAGGAGTAGCTTTTGACACTGCAATTTCAAATCAACTGTGCAATGAAGTTAAGCATTAAGTCATTTACAATCCCAGAGCTTTTCATTGACATGCCAGAATCTGCAACTGTTGCAAGTTTGAAGGTCAGAACTTTTATTCTTAGAAGTTATTTTATTTTTTCTCGCTTTGGAGAGCTTTGTATGTATTTTAGTAAAGATGCATGGTGAACGTAAAAAATCATAATAGCAAGAATATTTTTTTCTTCTGAATATTATGTCACTTAAGGTTTTTATGGATTGTATCTACAACATTGTAGAGAAATTTCTATCTTTGGTTGATTTTCACAATTTTATATATTTTAATGAACAAAGAGCAGTGATGGAAGTTGCAATGAATCTTCTTGGAGATGGATTGAGAGTGTGTGTTCTTCTTCAAGGAAAGAATTTGCCTGATGATCTAGTGATAATCTATACCAATTAGGTAAATCACATGGTGAGAAGTTGGATTCTGTTGGGTTTATGCTAGAACCAAATCCAACACCAACATCACAGGCATGCACTGAGGATCCACTTTTTGTGCTCTCTCGAGCAGAAACTCAACCTCCACCAAGGTAAAGGTTTTTCTATTATTAGAATGGCAGTGAGGTGTCAAAACTTCATTTATGTCATTTTTTCACTTAAGATGCTCCTAGAAGGCACCTTTAGGTGCTAGTATTGTCCTAAGCTTCTATTATTTCAATAAAATATGTCCTTTGTCGATTTGAATTTTTTAGATACCCCACAACTTCTTCTTCAGTAGAGACAAGTACCATTGAAAGTAATAAAAGTGTGTTGAAAAGGTCGAATAAGATAAACAGGACAACAAGTGCAGAAGTGGCAATTAGTGCAGGTACTAATCTTATAGCCAACTTTTATGCCTTTGAAAACTTTAAATCAATGCATATGTATTATAGCAGCAATGTCTTTCATTGTCCTATAATTGTCATTCATCTATACCACTGTGTCTATCTTCTTATACTTTATAACAACACCATTTCTACCCTCTGATATACTAGTATCCTTCATGATATCCTAACACCATTCCTGGACTGTCTTTTTATGTTATGCGACTGCTAAAACAATGAATGTTACCACCATTAAAAAAAATGTGCATGTACATTTTCATATTGTTATCCCCATGGTTTTGTCATCATCTCACAACACTACTTCTAAGTATCTTTTAATATCACAGACTATATATCACTATCCTGAACCTAGTTTTTTATTCAAGGCATTGACTCGCTATTTAATCATTACTATAATAGTGGCCATTTTCCCTTCTTCTGTATCTTTTACTTGTCCTTATATATTGCACATAGAATAACTTTGACACCATTGAGTTTAAAGTATCAATAGTCATCCTCCCCTTAAGCTTTTCTACCCTTGAACTATAGATGGAAAAACTTGAAATCATGTTTAGTGGAAAGTACTAGTATACATGGTATGATTATTCTTTAAAGGGTACTAGCTCAATGGAAGAGCACCTACTTTACAAGTAGGAGGATGATGGTTCGATTCCATCATGCTCTAATGACTAAATATGACTAAATTAATGACTAAATATATGACTAAATTAATGACTAAATATATGACCAAATAAATAACCAAATAAATGACCAAATAAACAACCAAATAAATGACTAAATAAACGACCAAATATATGACCAAATAAACTACCAAATGACCAAAGAAACGACCAAACAACCAAATAAACTACCAAATGACAAATAAACGACCAAATAAATGACTAAATATATGACCAAATCAATGACTAAAATAGTTTAGTCATAAATTTCATCACGAGATAAATGACCGGCAATAAACTACCACTAGTCACATGACCAAATTTGGTCATTTATCTATAATTTTTGGTAGTTTATTTGGTCATATATTGTCATTTTTGTACTAGTGATTTCATCATAAAATCTCATATTCTCAATCCTTTTGGAGGATTAGACTCTCTAAAGATGTTAATGGGGGAATAGTCTTTCAAATATTTGTGAATGAGTATCTTTTCCCATTTAGCTTCTGAGTTTTTGAAGAGTCTCCACAATAGTTTGGCTCCTAGGGAACATCCTTGGTCCCATAAGTTTTTAAGACCCACCCCACCTTCCTCTTTTGGTGTACATGTATCATCCCATGATATTAAAGGAATTTTCTTATTTTCATTGCTCCCTTGCCAAAAAAATGTTCTTAAGTGCTTGGTGATTTCTGCTCTTTTATTTGTTGGAAGGTGCATATAGGATAAATGATAGGTTGGCATAGCTGCCAAGATTGACCTCACCATGGTGGTTCTGCCAGTAGAGGACAGCCATCTCCCCTTCCAAGAGCTCATTTTGTTTTTTATCTTGTCAATAATGGGATCCCATATATCCGTAGCTCTTTTGTCCTTAACTAAGGGCAGACCTAGGTATTTACAAGGAAGCTTACCCTGATTAAAATTGAGGATCTTACAAATATCTTTTTCAGTTTCATATCAGTATTGAAGAAGAAGATGTCTGATTTGTCCAGGTTAATTTCTTGTTCTGAGGCCTTTGAGTATGTCTTTGGGATCCTCTTAAAGGTTTTTGCCTCCTTTCTATTATTGGCTCCGTATAAAAAAGTATCATCAACAAAATGTTGATGAGTAGTGGGGTCCAAGTTACTAGTAATGGATATGCCTTCGATAGCCCCATTTTCCTTTTCTTTTGAAATTGCTCTACCTAGAGCTTCTGCCATGATTATGAATAGAAATGGGGAAATGGGATCACCCTATCTAAGTCCTCTGGAGATGCCAAAAAAGCCTTCTGGGGTTTTGTTCACTAATACCAAAATCATAGGAGTGGAAATACATTCAAAAATTAAGTTGATCCAACTTTTAGCAAAGCCAAAGGCTTCCATGCATTTGCATAGAAATCTCCAGTCAACTTTTTCATATGCCTTTTTTATATCTAATTTAATAAGCATGCTTGGGTTCTTATTTTTTAGGATTGATTGTATAGCTTCTTGAGCTATAATTACCCCATCAAAGATGGATCTTCCTAGAACAAAACCCATATGTTCTTCGCTAATGATAAGAGGGAGAAGTTTTTGAAGTCGAAGGGCCAATGTTTTGGTGAGCAGTTTATACAATGTATTGCACAGTGCAATTGGTCTAAAATCATTTAGGCTAGTTGGTTTCTCTTTTTTGGGAATGAAAGCAAAAAAGGGGTTGTTTACTTCTTTAAGTATTCTCCCCGAGTTTCTGACCCCTTCTAAGGCTTCTGTAACCTCCTTTCCAATAAAGTACCAGCACTTCTGAAAGAAAATAGCCTAGAAACCATCTGGTCCCAGAGATTTTTCTGGATTCATTTGCATTAAGGCATGATGAATCTCAGCCATGGTAAATTTCCCAGTTAAAATTTGGTTATGTTGTTTAGATATGACTTTTGGGATATTTCTAAGAAGTTTTGATTAACAGCCCAAATTCGAAGATTCTCTATTATTCAGAATGTTATCAAAATAGTTTATTGCTTCTTCAACTATGCCTTTGGAATCCTCTATGGTTTCACACTTGTCATTGATAATACAAGAAATCCTATTGGTATTTCTTCTTTGTTTGGTATTGTTATGAAAAAATTTAGTATTTCTATCACCTGCTTCTAACCAAGTTTCTCTTGATTTTTGTTTCCAAAAAATTTCTTCTCTAGCCAATATCTCCTCGTAATCCTTAAGTAAATTCATCTCCCTATGGTACAAGTCATCATTCATCCCTTCCTTGATAACCTGAGAATTAACTTTCCCCAATTCTGATTCTAGTTCTAATTTCTTTTCGAAGATGTTGCCAAACTTAGACAAGTTCCATTCTAACAACTTTCTTTTAATCCACTTTAGTTTTTCTACTAATCTAAACATTTTGGAGCCTGATATCTTGGGCTCTGACCACCAAGACTCAATAAGCTTCAGGATATCCGGATCCCTTAACCATGCTTGTTCAAATTTAAAGGCACATTTTTTTGGTTTAGTTTGTGTTAAGATATTGAGAAGTATCGGATAGTGGTCTGAACCAAATAACAAAAGGATGTTGGCTGAAAGTGAAACATCATAATTGGTCAGACTGCCTTTAAGAAAGAATCTGTCTAATTCCTCTGATATGCTGCAAAAACCTAGTCTTCTATTGTTCCAGGTGAAGGAGTTATCCTCTATCAGAATTTCAAGGAGAGAGTTTCTATCCCTCCAATGTGTGAAGTCTTTAGTAGCTAATGGAAGGGTATTTGCTCCTCCTCTTTTCTCAGAAATTTTTCTTATCTCGTTAAAATCACCTCCTAGAAAATAACGCATGTCCTTAGTCTGATTGAAATACGATTCTATCTCTTGCCAAACTAAGAGTTTTTCTTTATTTTTTATAGGTCCATATACATTTACTAGATTAAAGGTTAGATTAAGTCTAAAGTTCTTGACCATTCTACTCATCTAAAATTGTCTTCTTTCGGTGATGTTTATTGATATACTTTGAGGATCCAAAATAATACCCAAGCCACCTGATGCACCCTTTGTCAGTGAAGCTTCCATTTCCCTTAGCCTTAATTTCTTTTTAAAATATCCTAATTCTATGTTCTCTAACTTTGTTTCTTGAATTAACATAATCTCTGGATTGTGAATTTTGATGCAGCATTTGATCAGACGCTGCTTGTTAGGGGCATTCATGCCCCTAACATTCCATGACAGGACATTCATGGCTCCTTGGGAAGGCTCTTCCCCTTCCCTGCATTCAGAATAGATGTGATTTTGACCTGTCCTATAGCTTCCCCTACCAAGCTTCTTAATTCTATATTAGGCTTTCTTCCCCTTTTCCTTGCTTTTTTCGCACAATCTGAGGATTTCGTACTCTCCTTAAGCTGAGCTATGCCTAAAGATTCCTGCTCCTGTGATTCTTTTTCCTCCAAATTTATTAACAACTCTTCTACAGATTCTTCTAGGGTGGCGCTATTCAAGTTGATTCCCTCAACTAGGAGCTCTTTCTAGCATTCTAATTCTTCTGGATCACAAATCTCCTTCAAGAATTGTTCCATTAATTCCTCTGTTAAAGACTCCCCTATAAAATTTGCTATTGTATTTACTTCTTCCTTAATTTTTTCATTTTCAGATTCTGAGTTTTCTAAATTATTTGATGGACCTTCATTAGGGGTATCCCTAGAATTTGGAGATAAATTAATATTAACCATTGTCTTACCTATAGAGCTACTATGAATAGGGCTTCTTGAGGGATCGTTTCCCAATATCTTTTTCTTTGTCCCAAAATTTTGAAGACACTTTTCCACTGTTATTTTCGAGTTCATATCTGAGGCTGCATTCTGTCCCTCCTTAGTTTCCATATTATTAATGTTTAAATAGTTCAGCAATTCATGATCATCTGAATGCTCTAAGCTAGGATTGAAAGAATTTAAAGGTATGGGTTTTTGGAAATTGCTCTTATCCTCAAACCAAGTATTATTCATAGTATAATGATTATCTATTATAAAATTTATGTTAATGTCATGGAGGGGAGGATCTGATATTGGTGATCCTGTTGTATTCCTAATAATTTTTGAGAGTGTTATCGAGGTATCATTACTCATTATTTCTTTGATAAGAATATTTTTCTATCTGTTAGATTCTTCTATGTCACTGGTTTCATCCTCAGATAATAGCGAAAAATCAATAGTGTCCCTACTTGAGGCTAAGTTTTTGTTAATTTCTAAATTATAGTTTGTGGTCATAATGTTAACATGTTTACTTAGTGTCTCTATTTCCTGAATTAAAAGGGCTTCTGTTACTGGAGTTTTTACTTGCGAATTTGAGTTAGACCAAATTTTATTTTTAGGGGCCTTTGTTGAAATAGGTCTAGATGTTGGGGTAATGTTGTCCTCACTGGTAGACTCTGGATTAATACTTACTAGTTTGAGGTTACTATACTTAGTCTTCATAGACTCATCCTCCTTAGGGGAGTGATTGAGAAAACAAAAACCTCCTGAAGTTTGATTAAAATAATTTAGGAGTAGGTTCTGCAGAAATCAGAAATTTGGGGTAAGGGTTGATTTCCCCTTCCTCTAAAGATGAAGAGAGAGTTTTAAGATTATGTTCTTTATTCTTCTGATTAGAGTCTCTGGTAAAACCTGTCTGTTCTTGGATCTTAATATCACCATTGTTCGACACCGATAAAACACAATTTTCCTTCTCTACGTTGATGTTTTTGTTAGCAGGGGTTTTGAGAATAGATGGTGGGGAGTAAGCATCATTTTTCCTACTTTTAAGTTGTGAGTTTGCCACACACTCCATATCCCTAAAAGTGGAGCTCTCTTCCTCAAGATCCCCTTCAAAAAATTTATGGTGAATGGTAATTGAGCCTGTTTCAC
Organism: Chamaecyparis obtusa; assembly: GCA_027943335.1. Classification (NCBI taxonomy): domain Eukaryota; kingdom Viridiplantae; phylum Streptophyta; class Pinopsida; order Cupressales; family Cupressaceae; genus Chamaecyparis; species Chamaecyparis obtusa. The sequence goes on from BSBK01001973.1 coordinate 77,795, forward strand.
CACATATTTCCAGAGGGAAGTTGATTGATGCGTTAAGCTTCATTTTGACAATAATGATTCTTTCTGCATGAACCAGATCATTATTAAGAACACCTACAAATTGCCCTAAATAATTTCCTATCTCTCTAAGAGAATCATTATTTGAGAGTTCAATTGGGAGATTATTGAGTATAATCGCTCTATCGATCAGGAAGTCCTTCAATTTTAATGGATCAAAAAGAGGCGACCAGTCGAGGGAAGAAAATCCTTTATTCCTAAATTTCGGTAAACCCTTAGAAAGCAGTTTTGTTTTAGAGTTTCACTGGAACAATCAATATACATAAATTTCTCTTGAAGGATAGTGATTCATACCTTATTGATTAGTTGAGATTCAATCGATGTTGCAATAGTTTCTGTCGAAGCCCCTATGCCATTCCATCTGCAGAAAAAACCATACTTCGCACACATTTTTTGTATTCTGCTAACCGTTCCATTCTTAATAACTAGATTTCGCTGATTAGGGTTAGTTGTTAAAGAAAGTTTTCTAAATTCCTGAGTTCCTACTGTATTATCATTTATATTACCTTTTTGGTCTAAACCCGTTGATCTTCTATGCGGTGGAGAATAAACCTTACCTGAGGAAGGGTTTGGGCGTAGCTTACCAAATTCTGCCTGTTTGAGTCCTGAGATCGAGTCAAGCTTTGGAGGATTTCCAGACACCAAATCGCTCTTCTTTGTAGGGCATTGAATCCTTCGATGTGGGGTGAGTAAGTATCTTGTTTATTAATTGCAATGCATTCTATTATTGAAATTGCATTATGCCTCCCTCGTGGAGAAGCCCTAGGTTGAGTCCTAGAGGAAGAGGACATTAACACAGAGAATTTATTTGATATGTTTAGGGAAAAGGGGGCAACATAAGCCTTAGAAGCACATCTGCGTGGATTCAAAACATCCACCCAGCCATCGAACCTATCCTAGCATATCGTTTGAACCTCTGAGACCTTCCTTGCTTTCCTGTAAAAAACCTTGGCATACTTTGTTCTTGCAAAAATAGAAATCTGGTGATCGAGTGAGTTCACAGAAAGACTTTTGGGTCGAACACAAATAGCAGAGCTAAGCAAAGCCATTGATTTTTAAGTAATTTTACAATTATATTAAAACTATTAAAATAATTAATATAAAGCCAGCTTTCAAATATAAAAGATATCAACTAATATTTTTTAGTACAATTAGCTTGAGGTTGTGGATAGTTCCTCATAGTCTTGGGTTCAAAACAGCTCCTAAGTGTAACCAAAATTTAAAAGAAAAACTAAATTTTTAATCTTGTCTAAAGTGCAATTTTTTATTAAAAAAAATGCAACCACTATATGATTAAAATCACACCTATATAAAATAAGTGGAAGATATTAATTTGTATCAATTAAATTCAAACTTTGAATATTACAATTATGCCTATTTAAAATTGAAGAGGTCAAATCATTAGTTATGCATACTGCAGTTTAGATTTAAATTTAGGCGAAAAAAAGCATAGCGTAGATCTAAATTTAGAAAAAAAACAAGTTAAGGTTATATATAAATTGGTCAAAGAGATTTTATTTCTCTGCAGATAGCTTTTATTAAATTTCAATGGAGACAGCCGCGTGGATAAAAAAATTTGTTTCTCATGAGTACACACAGCATTGTGAGATCCACAGCAAAAATGTCAAGGGAAGAAAACATGTTTCAAAGCATTTAACTTTTTTCTGCAAAGATTGTCCTTCCTGTGGGCCTCTCTGCAAACAATGTGTTTCTGCAACTCATTCATCGCACACCATTTTACAAGTGAGGAAGACTTCTAGACGTGATTCAATTAAAAAAAGTGACATTGAACCTTACATACCTCAAGCCCACCAGATCTTTCCTTACATCTGGAACAATGACACTGTATTTTTTCTTAGAAATAATTCATCGACATCACCATTGCCATTTGCTGCTTTATCTTCCTCTAATGGCTGCTGCACAGTGTGTGAAAAAAGATTTCATGAGAAAAAGAATGATGTGTTGTACTGCTCTGTTGAATGCAAATATTTGGGAGACAATGAAGAAGCTTTTTGGAACAAAATTTCGTCCCCCCATATGAAGAATGGATTTTGGGCGTTTGTTAAATATTTGGGTAGCAGTGAAAGAGAGCAGGCACTCAAATGCAGTGAACCCCTCAAATATTTGTACGTACAATATGTTTTATCATCTCAGGCCTAAAATTATTTCAGCACCTTTTAGTCTTTTTTCTCTCTATTCGCCATGGCATATTAGACATTGATGAATTTGTGTGTTCTAGCTGTTATCATGTCAAGAGAATAATTATGAATTTATGTAGTGTATTTCTGGATTTGATTGTCTGCTTTTTAGCATCAACGTTTCGGATCACACTTTTTGATTCATCATCAGGAAGAGAGTGCAAGAATTGTAAATTTTGCTTTTACAATTCTTGCACTCTCTTCCTGATGATAGATCATGGAGTGTGATTGGAACGTTTAAAAAACACACACAATCAAATCCAGAAACAATTTAGAAATGAATTGTAGAAATCTGATATTATTAATAATTATACAGCCATTTTCTTACCCTGTTGTAGGATGAACGTTTTGTTTGTACTTTTCAGATCTGTTGTAGTTTTAATGATTGTATTTTGTTGTCATTGTTGTATAGTTCTCTCTATACTTTTTTATTCTTTCATCAATAAATTTAAAAAAAATAAAAAAATCAATCAATCTTTTTGTACATGCCCTCCCGTTTATGACTAGTTGTTTTCTATTTTGAATCGCCGTTAGATAATTTCTGTATGTATTAAATTTTGGAATAATACTTTAATATTTGTTTATTTTTCTTTTTATTCTATATAATTTGTATTTACTCTCAGTTGTTCATTAAAGCACATGCAGTTGTGTGGGCTTAATAATTTTATTCTTTGTTCTTTCATTATTTGCAACATTGATATCTACAATGTGTTAATTTCTTAATTAATATTGATTAAAATCTTAATTGTTTCATGAAGTTTCAATTTCTATTTACTCTCAGCAGCTTGTCTTTCACATTGATCTTGTGGGCTTAATAACTTTGTTATTCATTCTTTTATTATTTACAACATTTACAAATCTACAATGTATTAATGTTCATTCAAATCTTAATTTTTTTAAGTTAATGTTGATTAATAATTTTCCCCTTCTTGAGATTTTGCTGTGAAAATTGTTTTACTCGCCCTCCAACGAAATTTTAAGCAGACCTTTTTTCTTTTTTTCGAAAATAATTTCCCCCTTCTTGAATAAAAATGATTCTGCTGTGAAAAATATTTTACTCCTCTATATAAAACCACCACCATTAGTCAACCAGCACTAACCACTCAGTAGAATGATCTCTTCTTTTCATTCATTGGGTCATCACTCATGAGTTGATCAGCAGAGTAAAAGACAAGCTGAAATTAAAGTGTTTGTGATTTTGTTCAACAGAGTAAATAAGTTTTCATCATAAACAAGGCCGCCCCTTCATTTCTATAACAAACACAGCATGTCGTCTCCTCAAAGAGTATCAAACTGTGTATTACATTTCTTACGCAGAGTCTTCCATTGGAAGAGAAATCAATTTCAATGAGAGATATTGGGCAAAGAATGCGATCCATAGCATGCGTCACCATTTCCAATGGAAGACTTTGCAATCTGATGACTTCATGTAGCCCAGGGGTATCTCCAAAGTTCAGGTTCTATTCTCATAGGAAGGCATGGTGAGGCAAGTGTCTTGAAAAACACAACCCTTGGCTCACAAAACCTACATGCTCTTTTCAAAACCATTGTCTATACAACACCAAAATGCCCAATTTACTATAATTATTAATTAATTAAAAAATGTTGTATTCATTGTATTTCAATTTTTAATTAATTAATAATTACAATAAATAGTACATTTTGGGTGTAGTGTAGGCAATGTCTTTTTTGACCCCTTTCAAAATATTTCATTTTTTATATCTAACTTAATATATTTAAATCATTAAAATTGATTTAAGCAATCCATCTTTTATTCTGCACACATCAAATAATAAGTTTATTGAAATCATTTGAAATAAAATGATTTTAAAAAATCCTGTCAGCATCACTGTAAAAGAAAATGAAATATTATGTGATCATTTAAAAATTATTATTTAAAAATCATTAAAAAAATATTTAAATAATAAATATTTTGTATACTTAACATACATGGCCACAACTTAGTAATCTCCTAATGTAGGCTCCCCTTGTGAGTCGGCTAAATTTTTTTTTAGCTAAAACAATTTTCATCTCTAAGTGGCCTTACATTGATCCTAAATGCACTTGAAACCAAAAACATGAGATGGGTTGTCATTAAAAACTGATTTCTGATACTTGTGCATTATGATCAAAATCTAATGTATAGCCTCTAGAATCATCTCTAAAAACTGATCTAACATCATCTTGAAGCCACAAAAATGCTCTAACATGTTGATTGATGATAGGGGAATCACACTACAAAATAGATTTGCATGATGTTGCGTGAGGCATAAATTTTAATCATCAAAGTTGCTTACTTAAGTGTTTCTGCAAATAGGCATGGTACAACCCTTCTGAAACTCGCAAACTTCACTTTCTATAAAAAAAAAAGTAATAAACATCAATTTGGGAAGCCGCCACCCGGCATGTGATTTCATTAAGATACAATAAAAATGTGTGAAAAGGAAAACTTCACAACTCCCCCTTTTGTGTAAGATATTAATGGTCAAACTTGACCTTTCTAAAACTTTCCTAGAAATGCCGATATCAAAACTTTATAAAATTAGTTTAGTTTTGGCTTGGTAAAAATATCAAACCTTACTCTGAGACTCTGCAATTGAGTAGGTAAGTTACATGAACATGATGACAATCACAAGGACTGGTCAACTTCTCTTGACTATCATCTTGATTCAAAATATTGATTCTCAAAGGAAGTCTTCTGATAAACTGAACACTGTAAAATCAACATATTAGATAATAACTTGTCTGTTTTCTTTGGGCTTATGAAAAATATCAAATGGAGTGTAAGGGTTTTGGAAATAGACACAAGGGTATATTTATATGAGGAAATTTTTTGGAAATAATTGGTTTATCATGAAAATCATACAATTTTGAAATGTTGACCTCTGAATTAAGCTATTTTGATAATATGTTGATAACAAGTTTCTTTTGAATCTCCAAACTCGATGCATCAAAAACACATCAAATGTGACTATGGGGGGTTGAAAATAGACAAGCACACTTACTGCTACTAGATAAAATTATCCCCAATCCATTTCTCATGGCAAGCAACCATTTTCAAAATATGACCTTCTAGAGTAGGCAACTCAAAAATTTTGCAAGTGTATTTCTAGGTGGTATAATCAACTTTTCTCATCTTAAGCACTTCATATTTTTGCAAAAATGTGAAGGTTCTAATAAAACTTAGGTGAATCTTTTATTTCCACACATGGAATACCTCATTGTGGAGGACCATTTTTCCTACACTTCTCTTGATGAGGATACTCCTTGACCCAAGTATCTACTAATCAATTGGGAAATCTTTCCCTTGACTTGGGTAAGATTCAACAATGGATGGGTCAAGAATACTTGAACAATGAGGCAATCCCCTTGATTGAAGGATTGAGGAAAATTATTTATTGAAACTAATGTTATGCCTATGAAAAGTTGTGTCAAAGCCCTTAATTTCTCCAATCTGACAAATATAGTTGAGCATTCAATTCATTTACCTACATCATTGTATAATGAATCTACATACACATCTCCTATTTTGGATACCTCTACACAAAATGTTAATACCATGCATGTTATCCCTACGGGAATTCCTATCAATCAACACTCCTACATACCTCCTTATGGTAGCCTTCCATTTATTTCCTAGCTATCTGATTTACCCACTTATCATAATGTTCCACCTTCCTACTTTAATTCTCTACTAACCTATCATAGTATTGCACCTCCTTCAAAATCAAACATGTCCAAGACCAATTCATCAATTGAAGCCACTACCAATAATTTAGCTCAAAGAATTTCATCCTGACAACAACATTTATGGCTTTCATAACTCACTCCAAGTCCAATATTCCCACATGTGATATAGTTGGCCCACTTTCCCAAGACATTGTATGTGTTATTGTCCCTAAAAAATGGATATTACCCATTTGGAGTAATACAATATTGGAAAAGGTCATCCCTTGACTCATTTGAAAACATTCCAAACTTTTTGTAATGATTTCTCAAATGATCATAGACTCGTGGTGAAATTGTTTTCTTGCACCTTTAGAGATAAAGCTTTGCAATTGTATTATTCTTTGACTCCTTATTTTATTTATTCCTTTCAAAATTTGGCTAATGCTTTCATGAAACAATCTCAAAAAATTATTGGTATTCAAATTCATTTATTTGATACATTGTAAACAAGGGATTAAAGAAAAAGTGATTGATTTTATTGGTAGTTCTATAACTTTTGGATTCATGAATTCCTTATCCTATGCCCGATGGTGATGTTCAAAAAGTTTTGATTTCCAATTTACAAAAGGATATTAGAGATAAGACTATACTATCTGAGTTTACATCTTTTACAGGGTATGTGCAGGATCGTGGTATGTCAAACTAGGCCTTTAAGTGGCAATAAAAATTTAGAAAAACAAGGTTATGCAACTTGACGTAAAAATTTGAACAAGTTATCAACCTTATATCAAAAAGATTTAAGAAGAGAATATGTAGGAAATTGAATGTAGTTTCTAAGCTACTACTTGTCTTTGGAAAAAAAAACCTATTTGGTGAAAAATTGAAATTTGAATGTAGAAACACGTAAATTTTAGGAAAAAATAAGTAGGAATATGTCTAACCACCCTATATGTACAATCAAATGATAATATCTTTTTATAAGATTTTGGATATAAGTAGAAGACTCATGTCTGGGTGTGACACATATTTTTGTTTAATTTTTTTAAAATAAATAATCAATTATGTTTTTTTTACTAAAACTTTTTTGGAATATAAAAACTCTCATGTCTGACCACCTTGACTTGGTCAAAACTTCATAAAAAAAATTCTTCTAGTATTTGAAGCATAGAATGTGACGCATGTTTTGGATTTGAAAAAAATTATACTATTTGAAAGATATAGACATTTTTCAATCAGCTTGTCAATAAGGACTTTAGACATAATCGATTTAGAAAATAAATAATTATTATTTATTAAACTCAAAACTTGATAGAATTTATATTGGTGGAAAGCTCAGAATCTCCTTAAGCAACCCTTTTCGTTTCATCAATTTTGCATTAAAAAAATTTGTCAACTACATGGTTGAAGTCTAGAAACACAAGGAGATCTCAAAAAAATGTTTTTTGGGTTGACTTTCCAGGTTTGGAATTTCCAATCCAAAACCCATAGCAATCTCGAGGCAAATCTCTAGATTACAAATTTGTGTCAAAGATGTTCAATATGTGATATCAAATCTGATATTAGATATTAATGTATATATTTATTCTTAAATATATTATATATAAAATATTATTATAATGCATAATATAATACTATATGTTATAATATTGTGATATTATATATTATAATATATAATATATTATATTATAATTTATATATTTATATATTATATACTACTCTCTCTCTCTCTCTCTCTCTCTCTCTCTCTCTATATATATATATATATATATATATATATATATATATATATATATATATATATATATATATATATATATATATATATATATATATATATATATATATATATATATATATATATATATATCCTAGGAGTCCTAGGACACATTAATGTATATTGAGGGGTCCTAAGGGGTCCTAAGGGGCCCTAGAATACATTAATGTATCCTAGGACCCCTTAAGACCACTTATGACTCCTTATGACCTCTTAACATACATTAAGGTATCCTAGGTTCCAAGGATACATTAATGTATGTACGTTGAGGGGTCCGAAGGGGCCATAATTCATCCTAAGGGGTCCTATGATACACCCCTTAGGAGCAATTATGATCCCTTAGGAATCCTCAATATACATTAATGTAGATCCTAGAACTCTTGGGATAAATTAATGTATGGTAAGGTGTCCTACGATACATTAATGTAACTCGGGACCCCTTAGGAAGACTTATGACCCCTTACGACCCCTCAACATACATTAATGTACACTAGGAGTCTTATGATGCGTTAATGTATGTTGAGGAGTTCTAAGGGGTCTTAATGGGTCTTATGGGGTCCTAGGATACATCAATGAATCTTAGGACCCCTTAAGACCACTTATGGTCCCTTACAACCCTTTAGGATCCCTAACCATACATTAATGTGTCCTAAGACTCTAAGGATACATTAATGTATGGTAAGAGGCCCTAGCACTCACATGATACATTAATGTATGTTGAGGGGTCCTAAGGAGTTCTTAAGGGATCCTAAGTTACATTAATGTATTGTAGCATATATTTAAGACTACTTATGACCCCTTACAACCCCTTAAGACCATTTATGATCCCTTAGGACCCCTCATCATACATTGATGTATCTTAGGACTCCTAGGATACATTAATGTGTGGTAAGGGGACATTAAGGGTTTTAAGGGGTCCTAGAATACATTAATGTAACTAGGACTCCTTAAAACCACTTATGTCCCCTTAGGACCCCTCAACATATATTAATGTATTCGAGGACTCCTAGGATACATTAATATATGGTAAAGGGTCCTAAGGGGTCATAAGTTGTCTGAAGGGGTCCTAAGATATATTAATGTATCCTAGGAGCCCATAATACCCCTTAGGACCCCTCAACATACATTAATGTATCCTAGGAGTCCTAGGATACATTAATGTAACCTAGGACCCCTTGAGACCCCTTAGGACCTCTTACCATACATTAATGTTGTATGAAAAAATATGTGTCATGCACACCAATAAAACATTAAATCAAAGAGTTAATTCTAAGGAAGATGAAGCATGAAAAATGCATGTGTACACACCTAAAAATGGCCAAACAAAACATCAGTTAAATTCAAGCCATTTGGATTAATTAAAATAAAAATTAAATAACTATACAATTGAATTAACACTTTAATTATAGAGTTAATTTATTAATTAAATCTAACCCTTTCGATAATCATACATGGATAATTAAATTAATTCTTTTGAATTGATTCTCTCTTGAATTTTCTCACCTACAACTACATGAAAAATTTAAATCAACCAATGAGAGAGGAGAAATATGTGCACATGGATCACTAATAGGCTTTGCTATCCTTACCATCTAATTTTGAGAATCAATATTCTCCATTAGCATTCAAGCATCATCACTATAGGAATTTTAGATCCAATTAGAGCATCATATTAATTGAGTTCATTTAATTTAGAGTTCTCATCTAGTGATGTCAATAATGGAGGGATTGCATCAAGCTTTGAGTGAATTTTGATCATTTAGTATAGCATTTGCATCAATCTTGCATCATAGATCATAGCTTCATCCATCTTTGTATATTCTTTTTTATAGGTTACAATTTGAGGATCATAATGCAGTTGAGAGCATACCTCAAATCCTTGTAATTAGAGATCCATAGAATGCTCTTGAATCCTTTCATTTTGAATTTCTTAACTAGTTAGATTTAATGATTTGATTTGAAAGCATGTCAAATTAATCTTCTATGAAGGTTTGTACTCAAAACACATACAAATGGAGCCCACACCTCACTAACAAATTTTATGTGTTTTTGAGATTGTTTATTGCAGATTTGACATTTGTGAGTTTGGAAAATACACAGTCATCGCCTTTGCAAAAAATTTCATCACCTTTGCAGTAAAGTTTAGTGCCTTTGTAGTAAATTTCAATGCTTGTGAAGTAAAGTTCAGCTCCTTTGCAGTAAATTTCAAAACCTAAGCACACAATTTTGACGAACATACAAATGGAGTCGCTTGTACTTATATTTTTGTCACCTTCTCTCTGTCTTATGTCACTTTTTTGCTAAATTTTGTCACTTTCTAGTTAAAGTTTGTCGCCTCCAATTCTAGCAACTTTAGATTAATGTTCATCGCTTGTAAGCAAAATTTATTTTCCTTTAATCTTGAGTTCTTCACGTATGAGTTAAATTATCTCACCTTTAAATATGATAATGTCACCTATAAATATGATGTTAAGAATTTAAAATTGAAGGATGTCTTTTGTTTAAAATGGGTTACGGATGGCTAAACTAAATAAAACCAGGAAGGCGACATTTAGATTACTTAATCACTTTGAAGAAAAGGAAGAAAAGAGATTGAAAAAACACACAAACATGATATAACCAGAAAATGAATCGGAAACACTTGGTGGGGAAAGAAAATATTTCAATAGATATCTTACTGTAATCAATGTATATCAAACTTTCTACGAAGTAGCACTTAATTTTGATGTCAATAATTTGTGAATCTCCATTCGATTTGATATTTGTTTTGGATTTATTCAATTTTCCTTTCTTATTTTGAACTAATATTTTTGAAAGGGGATGCTAATGTAATGTATCTTAAAATTAAAATCTCTCAAAAATGTGTTATTATCGAGTTAAAGGTGCACATTAAAAACTCTAAATATTTCATGTGCATTTCTTTCACTTTTGTAATTTAATTTAAAACACGTAGAATAAATAGGAGACCTCATTATTTTTTAACAAATATAATAGGTCTATGCTCTCACCTTTCTTAAGGTGATCACAATGCGAAACCTATTAGATTTTCATTAGCTAGAAAAGGTCTAAGAATGAACGAGGTGTTCTTTGTGTTTGGGGAATAAAGATAGTAGGGATATGCTCTCACCTTTCTTAAGGTGATCAGAATACCGAACCTATATTTATCTTTTTTACTTTCAAAATAGTTCATTTTTTATATCCATAGTGGGCTTACCTCCCAAGACTTCCCTTAACAAGCTCAGTGAGAGGGATGACCCAAGTGGGATATAACCATTTAAGCCATGGTAATACTCCTCTTTGAACACTATGACAAAAAATGGGCTGATCATCATCAAAATCATCATCATATAAAGTATTAGTAAACACCTTAAACTCACTACCCATTTCATTTTCATGGAGACTCTCAGCATATGAAGAAAAATCAGAACCATATGAAGATTCACTGTCAACATCACCTACCAAGCATATAGTGTCCATAATTACATCCTCTTCATTATCTTGTTTAGGATAACCATTATGGCATGACCATGATTCACCCCTAAATTCTCTGCTATATGCTGCAACTTCATCATCTAATGTAGAACCATTAGATAACCTTTCATTCAAATCTTCATGTTCATTGATATCACATCGAATCACCATTTCCTTATCTTCATACTTTGAGGAAAAATCACTCTCAAAATCTTCATATTCAAAATGATTTGTATAATGCAAAAACTGAGATGCATTCTCATTTTCAAATTCAGAAAAAGAATTCATACCTTCACTTTCAAAGGAGTGTTCACTTCCATCACTACTTTCTTCTTCCCATGTTGCATCCGACTCATACGAAGACATCTCAACATCACTGCCTTCTTCATTCTCACTTGAATAACCACTTTCAGCACTATGTTCCTCTGACTGTGACTGATATGCACATGAATCACATTCTTCATCTTGTGTTACCGGCTCTTCTTGAAATGTCGAGTCAACAACTTCAAATTCATCATCAAAGACATAAATTTCAGCCTCTTCATTCGCACAAGACTAAGATATAGAAGCAGCAACTTCATGTCTAGAAACACTAACAATGTCATGTTCATAATCAATGTTACAAGAACTCACTGTTGGAGCTAATTCACAATTCAAAATATCAGCACATTGCTCAATTCTATCAAAGTCTGGAACATATCTTACTGTTTTAGCATCATGAACACATGTTTCATCAATAGAAAAAGACTCAACAGTATTTATACACATATCCTGATTTGAAATTTCAACTTGGTTATAAACTACAGCAGAAGTGCTGATACACTGATTTGAAACTGAGAAATCAACAGTACATTCTTCTTTTCTTTTACATTCATTATACCAGCATACATTCATGGAAAAATGACCTCTAGTCAATCCATACTTCAAATTTTTTTCAACATCCATCACAATCATAAATGCCTGATATAATGATTTAGGTTCTTTATCTCTCAATAAGTAATTCATTTTCTTATCAAATGCATCGAAGTAGACACTTACACACAGTTGATCATTGGATCTGTAACTTTCAGGGATCTCATTCAAAACTTTTGCAAATTTGATATTGAATTGAGGAACAAGTTCATCACTCTCAATATGAATCCTCAAAAACTTACTATAAGAATCAGATATGCTTACCCTTTCTGCAAACTGCTCCATGAAGGCCGAATGCAACTCACTCCAAGATGAAATAGAACATACTGGTAGAAAAGAAAATCAGTCTCTAGCATCACCTTCCAAAGTTTGAACAAACAAATTCATATGCACATCCTCATGAGCAATTTCAAAGTCACACATCAAGTCACTAAATAACTGAACATGGTGACTGGCTGAAACAAGATGGTTCCCATTAAACTTAGGCAAATGTCCTCTGATTCCATCAGGGATTTCATTAGGAAAACCAGGTATGCCATCATAACAAAATGGCATGTATCCTTTGACAAAAGAAATCCTGTGAACATCCATTACTGGCTGCAACTTTTGCACACACACTTGAAATTCTTCAAGACCAGTGACATGAAATCTATACTCGAAGTTAATCTTCTTTTGTCATTGAACCTTTCTAACATACTTCACACCTATGACTTAACTCACGGTTCAAACTAGAAGTATATAATTTCACTTTCATATGTTCTTTCTTTAATGACAAAACCGTTTGATAAGGACCATGTGAACACATAAAATACTGAATGGAGAATACTTGAAAGCTTTTGTTGATTGTTGTTGTTCTCTTCACATTAGACTGAAATCTGAAACAAGCCTTCACACCTCATGTTCATTCTAGCATAGAGTCGCCACCTCTCTTCAGAAGACACAAAATTTTCACTGATCTTTCTTGAAACATCAACAAATTTTGGGCATTCCTCACAGCAAAGTCACATATAATTTTAAATTTTTACAACAAATCTAGGTAATACACTTGCAGGTCTGAAAACAATTTTCAGATCATGACATTTATGAGACTCTTCCCCAAACCGAATATAGCAAGACTCTGGGATACTCTTAGTAGTAAACTTATTTCACTCCCTAGCAGAGTCGCCAATTTGTTAGGGATTTTTCTTGTAGGGTCAAACTTGGCAAAATTATATGCTAGATTCTCAGTTAAAAGGGACTCCAAGTTTGCAAGAAAAGCCTAATTGATGAGGATTGGATAAGATCCCCCTTCTGCTTCGAGCTCCACAGGACTCAGGCGGGTATTGCCTATGAATAGGTTACTATATTTCAAGTAAGTTTTTGATTAGTGGATTAGGTCTTCACTGTCATGCTATTTAGGGTTCAGATCACTTCAACAAAAGATCACTCTGTAGACAGCTGAGAATCTCCTAACACAGAGGTTGAAGATAGAAACTATAAATGTGATAGCATAGACAATGGGATAAGGATGTAAATCCTTCTTTTTATGAGTTCAACTCAAGGAAGGTTAACCTCTAATTCTCTCTCCAAGGAATCAACAATCTGAACTATATCGCCAGGATACAGTCCTTTCATAGTATGCATGAACTTAAAAACATAAAAGAACTGGTAATGAAATTTAGTGTTTGATGACAGAAAAATAACTACACAACAGACATCTAGGCAGTGCCTATTCCATTGGGCAAATAGTTACTGTATGTAAATCCACAAGAAGAGATCAAAACAAATACTGTGAAATGCCTTGCAGATCACTTGCAGTTTGAAAAGAGTGCCTTACAAACCATTCTGTCACTCCTATACTGTTATCATCAAAATCTTGATAATCATGTTCACTCTCTGAGACTATTCATGAAAATTTAATTCTTTCCTTGAAAGAAACTCATAGATAATCAAACAAGTTGCCTTGCAGCTGGTATGTTTTACATGCCTGACAAATAAAAGCATACAAGAGTATAACATAAAAACGAGGAGACAACAACAGAATCTGAGAGAAACTACAATGTATTTCTTTGACAATAATCTTATTTCAATACACACAGAATTTTAAAGTTCAGGGACCTAGACATAGGAAAGAAAAATCTTCTCTACAGGAAAGATATTCAATATTCATCCTTTAGAGACATGCTCACAACCAAGCAGTCACAGGAACTGGAACAAAAAAAAAATAGGAACCAAGAACCCTTACAACTAAGAAGAGAAGAGAATAAAAAGAAGAAGAAGAAACCCTAAAATCTATCTTTGACCAACACTTGTCCATTTTGCAATCTAATCTCATAGCCTTCTCTTTTCTCTGAAAATTTGATCTTCTCGGGCATCTCCAAAATCTGATAAATTTGTCCTTTTTTGCATAAAATATGCTCATCTACTGGAAATTTGATTAATTTGTCCTTTGCTCTTCCTTGAAATGTGATTTAGTCCTCTATACCCTCTTTTCCTATCACCATGCAATTCTGATTCATTCTTCCCGCCAGATTTGCAAAATCAATCAATTTTGAAAGAAAAAAAATCTCCCCAAAATCTGGTCGCGGATTAAAAGTCTTTACTGCTCTCAGCAACTTGATCTGATCTGATTCTAATTGTCATCATTGCATCCATCATCTTGTGGCGTTTCCGAAAACATATTATACTGCCATATTCTGATAAAAAAATGAATCTCCCAGACATTTTCCCGTGAACAGCTCTGTCTTTAAAAAAATTCAAAATTTCTCCAAAGTCTGAACTTTATAACTTTTTAAATTTTTTTAAACTTTTAAAATCTGCACATGCCACTAGAACTTGCCACTTGTCATCTTCTCATTCGCTACTCGGACTAACCCATCTTTAACCTCAGTCCATCTGGAGATCTGGAGACTACATGAATCTCTAAGTCTCTGAGTTATTTCCTTGACCATGGTTTCTTTTAGAGACTTGGAGAAATCCCTTTAGTCTCTAGATCTCTGAATAGCCATCTGGAAATTTGGAGACTAAGTCTCCAAATCTCATAATCATTTCCTCTTTTTATATTTCTTTATGAGATTTGGAGACTTCCTTTAGTCTCTAGATCTTTGAGTGTTAGTGACTTAACCACTAGCATTTGGAGATCTGGAGACTAACTAGTCTCTAGATCTCTAAATGTTAGTGACTTAACCATTAGCATTTTCGCCAGCATTTTTCTACAAAATTTCTTTTGGGCCCACTAGCATGAAAATCAAGGTGGATGCACAAGCATGGGCAAGCATAGCTTTCAGCACTTTGATTTATTTCATATGTTTGTAGATTTGCATATAAACACTTCAAATTTCGAAATTGGGAGTAATGTGGGATAAAACTTTATGAAGCATCGCTGATTTTTTGTTGCTGTCAGTACTCAGAAGACCATAACTTTTGATTTTCAAACTGGGTTTTTCTATAAAAAAATTTATACAATTCACACATGGTCGTCTCAAACATATGTAAAATTGGGCTCGACCCAGTTCGTACTTTTTGAGTTATGATAAAAAAATGTGACTGTAAATCTGAACAATGCACACCTAGAGAATATTGACAATCTGCAAATGGAATGGCTCTGGCAAAGTGACTAAACAGGCACATGGGGAGCTGAAAATTGGCATGATGACTCATTCCCATGTCTACAGCATGATGCAACCACTGGCACATTATGATCAATCTCCAAGAGAAAGATACAATCAGCTAAACAAGGCCTCCGACTAAACTGGACAGAACAAAGAAACAAGATATTTCTTGAAGACCAACATTGGGGGATCCAAAAACTTATCAAACGGATTCGAAATAGCTTGAACTTTGAAACATAAGCTCTCTAGTATACATTCTAAACATCCCCAAAGTGACAAGCCATGAAACTCAATAGAGTACAAGGTATTCAAAGACAAACAGGACCTATAACAGTGATTTGACACTTGGGCAAAAATACAAATTTTAGTGAACACCTTAAAAGGGCTACTCCCTAAACATATCAAATTTGAAACTTAGGAGTTGGAACCCACTATATATGTCAACTAAAAAGTGTTGCAGCTGTTTCCCAAGCTATACCCTATGAAAAATCATCAGGGTGTCTTTTTCAAGCACACCAGTTAGGCCTTTTCACAAAAATTTTAAGAGTACCCATTTTGCCATATAAAGAAATTTTTAATTGGTCACTCCAAATTTGAGCCAAATTTGAGAGTACCAACACTATGTTATCTAACTTTGTTTCTTGAATTAACATAATCTCTGGATTGTAAATTTTGATGCAGCATTTGATCAAACGCTGCTTGTTAGGGGCATAACATTCCATGACAGGACATTCATGGCTCCTTGGGAAGGCTCTTCCCCTTCCCTGCATTCAGAATAGATGTGATTTTGACCTATCCTATAGTTTCCCCTGCCAAGCTTCTTAATTCTATATTAAGCTTTCTTCCCCTTTTCCTTGCTTTTTTCGCACAATCTGGGGATTTCCTACTCTCCTTAAGCTGAGCTATGCCTAAAGATTCCTGCTCCTGTGATTCTTTTTCCTCCAAATTTATTAGCAAATCTTCTATAGATTCTTCTAGGGTGGCACTATTCAAGTTGATTCCCTGAACTAGGAGCTCTTTCTGGTGTTCTAATTCTTCTGGATCACAAATCTCCTCCAAGAATTGTTCCATTAATTCCTCTGTTAAAGACTCCCCTATCAAATTTGCTATTGTATTTACTTCTTCCTTAATTTTTTCATTTTTAGATTCTGAGTTTTCTAAATTATTTGATGGACCTTCATTAGGGGTATCCCTAGAATTTGTAGATAAATTAATATTAACCATTGTCTTACCTATAGAGCTACTAAGAATAGGGCTTCTTGAGGGATCGTTTCCCAATATCTTTTTCTTTGTCCCAAAATTTTGAAGACACTTTTCCACTATTATCTTCGGGTTCATATCTAAGGCTGCATTTTGTCCCTCCTTAGTTTCCATATTATTAATGTTTAAATAGTTCAGCAATTCATGATCATCTAAATGCTCTGAGCTGGGATTGAAAGAATTTAAAGGTATGGGTTTCTGGAAATTGCTCTTATCCTCAAACCAAGTATTATTCATAGTATAATGATTATCTATTATAAAATTTATGTTAATGTCATGGAAGGGAGGATTTGATATTGGTGATGTTGTTGTATTCCTAATAATTTCTGAGAGTGTTATCGAGACATCATTACTCATTATTTCTTTGATAAGAATATTTTTTTGTCTGTTAGATTCTTCTATGTCATTGGTTTCATCCTCAGATAATAGCAAAAAATCAATAGTGTCCCTACTTGAGGCTAAGTTTTCATTAATTTCTAAATTATAGTTTGTGGTCATAATGTTAACATGTTTACTTAGTGTCTCTGTTTCCTGAATTAAAAGGGCTTCTGTTATTGGAGTTTTTACTTGCGAATTTGAGTTAGACCAAATTTTATTTTTAGGGGCTTTTGTTGAAATAGGTCTAGATGTTGGGGTAATGTTGTCCTCACTGGTAGACTCTAGATTAATACTTACTAGTTTGAGGTTACTATACTTAGTCTTCATAGACTCATCCTCCTTAGGGGAGTGATTGAGAAAACAAAAACCTCCTGAAGTCTGATTAAAAGATAATTCAAGAATAGGTTATGCAGAAACCAAAAATTTGGGTTAAGGGTTGATTTCGCCTTCCTCTAAAAATTATTGGTATTCAAATTCATTTATTTGATACTGTTATACACTAAGTTTATGCCTTTGTCTCAAGCTCTCTTGGTCTTGATAACTCAGTATAACATGGGAATCATCTCTAGGTTGTGGGACCTTTGCTAACTGAGATGAGACCTCCAGGTTTTAGGCTGGTTCCTCTTGGATAATCACCCTAATTTCCTTTTAGACATGAAAGTAAAACTTTTGAATGGAAAGAGATAGAAGGAATGCTTGTAAGGGAAATGACTTGAAAGCAAACTACCTACTAGGTGATGCACCAAAACTAGGGTTTGGATCTCAGTATGTAGGAATGAAATCAATTAAAAGCTTAGGTCTAGTAGGTCACAACTTACTGAACAAGCTTGCATAAATATTTCATAAGAGAGCCTGAGAATAAGACACAACTCATGACCTGCAAACAGACATTCACTTCTACAACTCGGTGTAGGATTGAGACAAGACTGTTAAGGGGGCAGAGGTATACCCACAAGAACATCTAAATCAAATCAAACATAGTAACACACAAAATTGTAGAAAGCAAGAGGGATTAGGAACCCTAAAATAATCACTGAAAGCATGCACATACTTTGATCCAATAAGAGACAACCCAAACAAAGAAGTATAGGGACATGAAGGATTGTCACAAAATACCTCTGCAATATTTGTATTATCAATGGGAATCTAACAATTGTATAAGCCAGAGGGCAGAAAAAATGTCACATATGACCCTTAAGAAAGTATGAATTTCTTCTACAAATTGTCCAACTCCTCTGCTCCTAAAAGCTCTAAAACAATATATACATACTCTTGCACGCAGGCGAGAGTCAAAAAACCTAACTAGGGTTACCATATTTTACATAAAATATTCAAACCCTAAGTCCATCATCTCTGATCATAAATGTATCTCCTACAAATATCTCAACCGATCAGATATTCATGCCTGTACTATGTTGCTTGCAGACAAGCAACCCAGATTTACCTGCTTTCCTGCACAAAAGTTCCGCCATGAATGCACTGGTTGGTACTTTCCCAGGACAAAGATCGACTCAAGACAGCCGCCTAGACCTCTCTCATCATCTCCCCTTAACTGCAAATGTCCTGGAGACTTAAATTTCCTAAGCTACCTTGCCGCTCGCGGTCTGCAAATCAGATACTGGCAAAAACCTATTAGACACATTTGAAATTTGAAAACCAACGGCTAATCAGTCATTTTAAAGCATGTCTGTCGATGTCTAATGTTTCCCGACAAACAAGCAGCTTAGATTAACTCGGTAACAGTTATAAAACCCTTGAACGGTCAAAAATCCATCTCGGCATGTTTGGACCAATGAGAATCGAGCTTTTCTACACGTCAGCATATTTGGACCGACCTCGAGCCCTTCTTCCTTTAAGTCATTTAGCGACTACATGACTGAAGACTTCCTCTAAGTCATAGAATCCTTTCTACCTTTGCCAATTGATTTAGAGATTCAGCGAACAAAGCGTTCGCTGAATCGCTAAGTTGTTTGGAGCACCACCAAATCATTTCGCGAATGAGCGAACATGTGAAACTCATCGGGACCGCCAAATACTCTATCAAACCTAGGCCTAGACTTGCCACTTGGCAATCTTTAATTCACTCCGACCGCTTCGTAGGCACACAACTTGGCAAGTCCCTCTGACACAGACCCCACTCAAACAAGATCCCGATCTAACGGCTAGCGCAAGATCTGGTAGCTATAGAATATTCTTTCCACTTTTATGCCAGCCATAGATCCTTTCTAAGCTGGGACCCCACTGACACATCAGTCCACCTGGAAATCCTCATCATCATTCGGCAACCAATCAAAAGCATGCATGTCAGCAATACCCGACACTGGGACCACCTAACATATCTCTTTATTTTGACCAATAAGAACTTGGCAACTCACCCTGACCTGGCACCGGACCCACTGACAAGTCTGAACACTTTGGCAAATCTGACAGCTAGCGCAAGATCTCATACTCTGACACAAGCCTTCGTGAAGATACACCAACCATTGATCTTCATCTTTCTGACATCTTTGCAAGTCCCCTGACATGGTCCCACTGCGGCATCCAAGTCATTGCTATGTGGACCAATTACATTTGAGCAAGTCAGCATACCTGACAAATGGACCCACGATCTGCAGAAAGAACATCGGATGGTTGTCGCTAAACCGCTGACTTAAAAAGTGTGCATCTTATCCTAGTGGCGTAGCGACAACCACAAGATCCTGATGTGCTTTAACCTTCTAAAAGGATCAGGACCCACTGACATGTTCTAGTTCATCACTATTTGGACCAATCGAATGTGAGCACATTAGAAAGAAAGGACCCACTGAATGGAGCTCTGACAACAAATCAAGATCGACGGTCGGTGCATGATCTGATGCTCTGACACAAACCTATGAGAACACATGCTAGCCATAGATCTTGCTAACTGGGACCCTTGGTTATCTGAGACCGCCGAAAGATTTAACAATTGCGTGACTAAAGGGAAGTTAACTGCTTGCTGAATCGCTGACTGTTATGGACTTAACCGCTGAACTCTGGGCTATTATTCGAACAAGGCATTCGCAGAATCACTGAATAAAAGATAACACCACCAAAGAACTTAGCTGTCACGTGACTAAAGAGATATTAACATTCACCAGGTCACAGGATATTTTGCGGTGACCGGGAAACAATCAGCGATTATGAGAATCGCTATATTCGCTAAGTCATGGGAAGAAAAGACAACCACCAGAAAGAAAAGGAGAATTGGGGACAGGGCCAAAAGATTAAAGCGCACATGCTGAAAAGAGGACTTAAGTGGCCAAGATAACGTAACTGCAAATTAGAACAAAGGCTTAGGGTTTTTAGGGCCTTTTGGAAATTTTTGGAGGTAACGGCTAGTTTTATGAATTTTTAACCTGCAGACCAGGAACTTAAATAATTTGCAGAGGCCAGGAAACATAACATGAGGCCGTGAAATTTTGCAAAGTGCTTGGTAGGGCCAAAATAGGGACCTGGGAATAGGTTTAGCCAAATTTGTATGGACGTGAAAATTAGGATAACATTTTGGCAATTTCTACTAGATGTCAGCCTGCTTGACATGGAAAACTAGTGGCCTTGACATATCCATTGGGCATGGGGTCATTCTTAACACAAAACTCAAAATTCTCTGAGAGGCAGAACTAGAACTATGCTCAAAGCACTTGTTTATGCATACAAGGAACTAACTAGAAAGCAGAAAGAAAGCAGAAAAGAATTTCTACAAAATTTACAGAGAGGGATTAACCTCAAATTAAGGTTTTAGGTGGAAACCATTCACTATGATTGGCAAGGCATCTCCTTCCAAAGTTGAAAGCTGAAAAGCATTGGTTCCCCTGCATTCTGTTATAACAAATGGTCCACCCCAAAATGAATCAAACTTTGTGTGCCTGCTAGGCCTAGACCTGAACTCATCCCACTTGAGGACTATGTCTCCAACCTTGAAATTTCTGATCCTGGCTCTTTTGTCAAAGCTCCTCTTTGTTTGAACTTGATGGAACTCCATGTCCTTCATGGATTTATCTCTGAGCTCTTCCAATTCCATCAATTGAGCATATCTGATCTATAAGGGATCCTCTTCATCAAACAGGGCATATTGAGTAGCTAAGTCCAGAGCTGGTAGTTCAATTGAAATGGACAACTTAGCCTCCTTACCATATACTAGTACATAAGGAGAATTACCAATAATCCTCTTTGGGGTAATTCTGTCTAACCACACTGCAAACCTCAACTTAGTATGCCAATCTCTCTAATTGTCTTGCAGAGTCTTCTTGATTATTCTAATCAAATTCTTATTGGTTGATTCTGCTAAGCCATTGCCTTGAGGGTAATAATTTGAACTGGTATTCAGATAGATGTCATTCTTGACTGCCCACTCTGAGACTTTGAGGCCTGTGAATGCTAAGGCATTATCTAAGATGATGGAAATAGGAGTGCCAAACCTATGAATTAAATCATCATAAAAGCTTAGGACAACACTCTCATTGGCTTCTTTTAAAGCATTTGCCTCTATCCATCTAGTGAAATAATCAATTGCAGTAATTATCCATTTATGTCCTGCACTAGATGGAGGATTAATCATTCCTATGAAATCTATACCCCACTTCATGAAGGGTTGCTCTATTCTGATTGGTTGTAGGGGCAAGGCTACAAGCCTTTCTTTTCCTGCAAACATGGCACACTTGATGCATTTTCTTACATAATCATGGCTATCTTTGAAGATAGATGGCCAATAGTATCCAGCCATCATGATCTTAAAAGTAGTAGTCCTAGGAGAAAAGTGACCTCCAGAAGGTCCATCATGAAACTCAAATAGGATGTCTGCTACTTTTTCTGAATCTATGCATCTTAAAAGGACACCACTATGATCCTTTCTAAAAAGAACATCATCTATCAGCACAAAAGGAATAGATTGCAATCTATAATACCTCCTTTTGGCTGAATCCAAACCTGCAGGACATTGTCCTATCCTCAAATAATTGATCATATTAGGCAACCAACTTGTTGCCTTAGCTTGTTCTTCCATAGAATGCACCACCAGAGATGCATCCATTTGCTCTAATTTCTTTGAACTTTCATCCTCTGCCAAATGCTCACAAAGACCTCTTCCTCTAACCAGCTTGGTAGTTTGAATATCTATGTCATATTCCATCACCTTGGTGATCCAACCAGCTCTTTTTTCATTCAGGTCCTTGGAAAGCAAAAACTCTTTGACACTTGGATGAGTAACTTTTAAATGTACCTTACTATGGGTCAATAGATATCTGAACTTTTTGAAGCTCTTCACCACAGCAAGCACATGTTTTTCTACAAAAGAGTATCTCTGTTCATACTCCTCTAAACCTTTGCTAAAAAAAGCAATGGGCTGCTCCAATCCATCTGAATTTTCTTGGGTCAACATTGTAGATATGGCATCATGACCTCCATAAGCATAAAGGATGAAGTCCTTATTGAAATTTGGGTTTAGGAGAGCAGGGGCTTCTGTTAGGGCCTCTTTGATAGCCTGGAAATTGACTTTCCCTTTCTTGGTCCAACTAAAAGTTGAACTTTTCTTTAACATGGTTGTCAAAGACTTGAGTAAATCTGCAATGTTAGGCAAGAATCTCCTAAAAAAATTAATCTTTCCTATGAAAGATTGGAGACTTTTCTTGTTATATGGTAGGGGTAGCTCTAAGATAGCTGCAATTCTCTTAGGATCCACTGTAATTCCTTCTTTAGATACTACATATCCCAATAGTTTTCCTTCATGAACTGCAAACACACATTTCTTGGGATTAAGAGATATCCCAAACTCTCTACACCTTTCAAAAATCTTTCTCAAATATTTGATATGGTCTACTGCATGCTTTGAATAGATAGTTATGTCATCTAAGTAGACCAACACAAACTTGTACATGAGGCTCTTAAAGGCCATATCCATTGCCTTTTGAAATGTAGCTCCTGCATTTGACAAACCAAAGGGCATCTTTTGATAAGCCATGGTTCCCCACTTGGTTGTAAATGCAGTCTTATATTGATCCTCTTCATTTACTAAGATCTGATTGTATCCTGAATAGCCATCCAATAATGAAAATCTCTCAGATCCAGAGACACATTGTAAGATTTGTTCCATAGAGGGTAATGGATGGCGGTCCTTTAATGAGGCCCTGTTAAGATCCCTGAAGTCAACAAATAACCTTAGTTCCCCACTCTTCTTCCTGATAGGAACAAGGTTGGAAACCCAACTAGTATGCTTAATGGGGTATATGATACCACTTTCTATCAATTTGAGCACTTCTTTATGCATAAGTGGCTCAAGCTTGGGATTAACAGGCCTTTGCTTTTACCTCACTGGTTTGGCATTTGGTTCTAATTCAATAGTGTGCTGAGCAAGGGCAGGATCAAAACCTTTGAGATCCTCATATTGCCATGCAAAAACATCACTGAATTCTTTGAATAACTAAGTGTAAGCTTTCTTTTCCAATTTAGTGTTTACCTTTCCAAATTGTAGGTTCCTACCTGGTTCCAACTCTAGTTCAACACAATGTTCTTGTTGAACTACCAGGACAGCTTTGCTTTTCTTAACTTCATCATCCTTGTTGAAGACAACCTCTAAGGTGACAAGACCTCTAGGCATCTTATTAGACTTGAGTTGTATCACTTGATCACCATAGCTTTGTGATAGCCTATCTTGATTGCACTCTGAAAAAACATCTTCTTCAAACAAAAATTGTAGAATTTGTTCATTATTGTCAAACACCTGCCAACTGACATCATTATCAGGAATAGAGGGTCTGACAATCACTTTGATATGATGTTGATCCACCTCCTTTGAAATGCTATTTGGGATGTCATATTGGGATCCAACAGCAGCTAATCTATCTGCATTTTGATTTAACTTTCTAGGGATAGAAACAATATTGAAAGCATGGAAATCTTCAATTGCATCCCAAACTCTATGCTTGTATGCTTTCGTGGTGTCATTCTTGGTTGCACTTATCCCTCTTACTTGGCTGACAACTAACTCACTGTCACCATAAACTTTTAAGGCCTTAAGCCCTCTTTTTCTAGTCCATTGACTAGACTTTCATACTCTGCAATATTGCTAGTGCAGGAGAAGCTGGATCTAAAGGTAGTATAATACCTTTCTCTTTTTGGGGACACTAGCATAGCACCACCACCAGAACCATGTCTACTTCTAGCTCCATCAAAAAATAGTTCCCAAACCTGATTGCTCTGATCTTCTAAATCAGTATCCTCTTTGAGAAGGTTTGGCTCTATGACTCCACTCTCTTGTATCAAATAACTTCCCAAACCAAAATCCCAAATAAAATTTTTTGGGCCTCTAAAGCTCTTTCATCTAAAAAAATATCAAGGATACTTTCTATCTTGGTGCTTGCTTCATTAATGGTTTGGAAGTCACTGCTATCAAATATGAGGCAGTTCACATTGATAGTGTTGGATACATATGGCTCTATATGGTGCGCTGCTAATGGTTCTGATTTAATGGTGACCTTGGTCCCATACCTTGTATGAAATAACATGTGAGACCAATCAGAAGATAGATATCCTCCTATCTTGGCTGTAAACTCCCTTGAAAGACATATAGGAAACAATGCAGGGAGATATATATATATATATATATCAAGGAGGATTGAGAAATTAGGACTAGCATGCAGGATTAGACTGGTATCCTTAGCCACACCTATAGTATTGACTGAGGATCCATCAAGTTGGGTAACCTTCTTTTGGAAGGGCTCATACTTCAGTCCTAATTGGTCAACTACTTTCTTGGGAATTACAATGCTAGTAGCTCCACTATCTACCATACAATTATGTACTAAATATTTTCCAATGATTAAAGATACATAAAAGGGAGGTGGCTTTGAATTCCTACCTTGTGTGGCATTAGCTTTGGAGTTGCTACCTGGAGCCTCCTTTTCTTGCTTAGTGTTGACCAACACTGGCATTGCAACTTCTTTTGCAGGTTGAGGAGTTGCTACCTTTGTCATGGCCTTCTTCAAGATTTCAGGTTGTCCTGGAAGAACCAAAGAGTCCCACATGGACATGGTGACATTCACCTTCTTCATGTTGTCTACAATATTAAATGGTGTCACAGTGTGTACTCTTTGTTGTGTTTTCACTATGATGGGCTCTATCTTTCTGGAATGCTAGCCTTCTTTGCTTGTAATGATAGGAGTCTCCTTAGGTGTGATGGGATCAGCTTGTTGTAGTGGCTCTGCAGATGTAGTAGCTTTAGCATTGGAATCTTCTCTCTCCATGTCTTGAGCTCTTCTTTTTGCTCTTGTAAAGGAAACAAAAGAAACCTCATCATTGACTCCATTGAAGTCTGGTTGCTCCCAATTGAAAAGAGTAGTCTCATTCTCTTGTGATTCTTGTTGAGGCACTGACCCACTGGATGAAACCTCCGATTGAGCTTGTGAGACATTTTGAACCATTAGAGCTTGGTTCATCCATCCATTTGAACATGTAGCCTGATTACAAGGAAAACACCATTCATTATCTATAGCCATATTATTTTGACTAGGAACCATATCCCTCACTGGGTTAGCAGAATTTAGAGGTGCAGGGTTATATGGTTGAAATGGTCTCTGATTGAAATTTTGTCTTTGTCCTTGATGTATGCACCCTAAAATGGTCGTCTAGACTTTGGGCTCCCATTTCTCAATTTATCAAATCCCTGAATCAATATTTTCAAATATCAACAATATCAATTATATCAATTTATTTGATCAAATCATAATCAATTCAATATTTTCTAAGGTTTGAGCCTTATTTAATTTAAAAGAAATAAAAATAAAAATCTTACTTAATTAAGAGAACATGCTCCCTTTTAATTAATTAAAAATCTCTTTTAATTAAATAAAAACTTTTTTTAATTAAATAATAAAATCACTTTATCCTAAGTCTTTATTTAATTAAAAGAAATTTCTTCCCCTTTTATTTAAATAAAAAATCCTCATTTTTCTTCTTATCCTATGTTGCACAAATAAAGCATTATTCTTATTTTATAAAAAGGGAAAAAACACTTTTTGTTTTATGTGGGACACAAAAGTCAACTCTTATTTTCTCATTGGAGGATATTTGTGCACAAGGATCAAGCTTCTATTTTTCTCTATCGTTGATTAAGTCTTTTGCCTCTTAATCTCGATTGTCCATTGATTTCTCATTTCTTATAAAAAGAGAGCTCTCTCCTTCATTTTCATATTTTAGGTTTTTATGCTATTGTTATGCTACAAGTTTTCTAAGTCATCTTGAAGCTTTTGGAAACATTCTTGCATCAAGTTTTGAAGATTTGGAGCATCATTGGCATTCATCTTGCATCTACATCACATCCTAGCTTGCATCATAGTTGAATCATCATGGTATCATTTCCTTTCATGTTTTAGATTAATCTCACATAGTTTAATTAGAGGGTTTGTAACTCTTTCATTTCCATTTTCATAGCCTAATTTGCATACTTTCATGCTCATCTTAGATTAATTTTGCATTGCATTGCATTCATTTGAATTTCATTGAAGATATTGGCATTGTTGCCCTTGTCTTTGATTTGGAATCTCTCATTGTGTGGTTGACTAACAAGGTCATGAGTTTATAGCTCTAGCTGAGAGCAATTTTACAAATCTTGGAACTCCATGCATGGAGAGCTATGGATCGATTTGTGAGGGTTCATTCTTGAGTTTTCTTGCATGTAAGGATTCATAGAAGTGTGGTCACATTTTCACCATACATTTTTTATGCCCGCCATGGGGCGACGCACTTTTACATGTTGGTTTTGATTATTTTTGGAGCTAACCCTTGTGCAGATTTGTTTGGACATGAAAAACCTTAAATTTTCAAAAATTTGATCATATCTCCCAAACGGCTTGGTGTTTTTGTCTAAAAATTGTTTTGCAAGTTGGCAACATATCATAGAAGCTCCAAAAAAAAATTCAGATTTTTCAGAGGTGATTTGTATTTTTTATGATTTTTTCTTGATTTTTCATAAAAAATTAATTTTTGGCACAAATCAACGTATTTTTTGAAAATTTATATATTTTTGGAAAGTTCTTGAAATTCTATAGGGGGTCCATTCACTGTGTTTTTAATTTAGAGGTCATATCATAGCTCATTTGGTCAATTTATAAAAACTGGACTATTTGGAAAAATAGCTCTCTAGAGCACAAATGAAAAGATCTTGTTAAAATTTTGACATTTTTAGAAAGTTCTCTATTTTTTGATAGATGTCTTTTTTCTGAATTTTGGGTTTAGGATCCGAATTCATATGGTATAAGTCCAATCTTGTTGACAAGGTCAAAAATCAAAATTAAAAAAAGGGTATTTGATGATTAGCATGCACTTATTTTTCACATGGTTCAATGCATGATGTGAGTTGTCATTTAGATTATTTGCTGGTTATTATTACTCTTAACAATTGATTTTTAAATCTAACCACCTTAGGGTTTGCATAAGTTGGATATACATTGCATATTTTGTTTGCTTGTTTCTTGTCTTGTTCATTTGAAGGTGTTTTTGCTTCCATGGAAAATGCTTAAAACAAACAAAAAAAAATGTAAAATCTACTAAGCGTGTTGCGTTGGACTTGAAGTATTTTGTTACATCTCTACAACATTTAGATTTTGAGATTAAAATTGAACCTCTCATGTGTTTGGCTTGAGTGTTTGCATGCTTTCATAGAACACATTTCAATTAATGATCTTAAAGGGAATGAACATAGATTTGTTTTGTGTAAGTGAATGCTTGTGTTTGAACCTTAAGTAATTTTTTGTTCCAATATCAAATATCTCATTGAGTGATTTAGGGCATGGATTCATTCCTTGTTTACATGAAGAGTTAAATGCACCACTTTGTGGACTCACTTCATGTTTACTTGGGAAGTTAAATATTTCATTGTTCAAACCTTTTTTCATTTGTGAGTAGTATTGATAAGCAACTTTGGAATACTTTTGATTGATCTTGTTAGCTTAATTGGATTGTTGGACTCGCTTATTTCTAATCACCCCTCATTTCCGCCCTTTGGATGCAATATCAGCATTCATATATAGGGGAGGGGTCTACTTGAAAAGAGCGTTAAGTGTTCCACAAAGTTTTGCCCCTTTTATGCTTTCTTAATCTCATTAGTTTTCTTAAGTGTGGGCTCACTTTGAGTTGATGTGAGGAGTTAAATGTTCCACTTTTGGGCTCACTTTGAGTTAATGTGAGGAGTTAAATGTTCCACTTTTGGACTCACTTTGAGTTGGTGTGAAGAGTTAAATATTTCACTTTTGGACTCACTTTGAGTTGGTGTGAAGAGTTAAATATTTCACTTTTGGACTCACTTTGAGTTGGTGTGAAGAGTTAAATGTTTCACTTTTGGACTCACTTTGAATTTGTGTGAAGGGTTAAGTGTTCCACTTTTTGGACTCACTTCACATTCTCTTGAAGGGTTAAATGTTCCACTTTTGGACTCATTTCACATTCTCTTGAAGGGTTAAATGTTCCACTTTTGGACTCGCTTCACATTCTCTTGAAGGGTTAAATGTTCCACTTTTGGACTCGCTTCACATTATCTTAAAGGGTTAAATGTTCCACTTTTGGACTCGCTTTGCATTCACTTGAAGGGTTAAGTGTCCCACTTTTGGACTCACTTCGCATTTATTTAAAGAGTTAAGTGTTCCACCTTTAGTGCTCTAAATACTTTTGATAGTGAATTACTTAGTTTTTATTTCTAGAAGGCCTGCTTGGGGACACACCACCTCAAGGGATGACCTTAACTCCTGTGTTCTGGCGGAGTATAAATATCAGGAGGTGAATCCAAAGACACCTCTCTTGAAAATTGAGTTTGATATCACTCTTGGCTAAGCCTCAAAGAACTTTATACCTTTGAGAAGTGAAGGAGGAGATTTGGATTACCGTCTCCCCCCGGCTGTGTGATTTCAGATTCTTCTCATCTATGGATTTGGGCCTCATGTACCTTGTGTATATCAAGGACTCCTTATAAAAGCCATGTATATCCTTGTAGACAACTTGATAAGGTGTTGTTGTGTTCTAAGTGCCTGCTAAAACATCCTCAAGAACATACACAAGTAGAATCTCTAAGGAGTAGAAATACTAAGTCACTATCTTTGTTCATGCGCAAGGTTGCTTTGTCCCTTGCCCATTGCTTGAAGACTATTTTCTTGAACTCCTTGATTATTGTCTTATGTGCCTAATCAATGATAAAAATCTATTGATATACTTACTTGATCTTTTAAAACAAACTGAGTTCTTGAGTTATTGATCTTTTCACAACTTGCTTGATTTCCTACCTTGTTATTAGAGACTTGTCTTGACTACAAATTTTTTATTTTAGCCTTCTAGGGATCATCTCAATTGATTTATAAGGTTACCTTGAAAATAATTTGCCAAGTTAGAAAGCTATTCTTAGTGAAAATTTTATCTTTAAGATTGTTGATTGCACCCTTGGAAAATTTTGGTCCTCTTATTGTCCAAATCATTTTTCATCTATCTCAATTTCAATTGAATTTTGGCCTAGTCCAACCTCCTAATTCAAAAGTGCAAGGATATTCATCCTTTGATTTAAAGCACCTCTTTGACAGTGTTGGTAAAGCCCTTTTATTTTCTATCTTTTCATTTTTCTCTTTGGACAATAGAGAATCTTAATTATCCTAGGTTGGCATTGGCACTTTGAGAGATTGACTTATCACCTAGAGTTTCTTTCTTTCATATCAGCTACAACAAGATACCAAGTTAGTCAAAGGAAACAACCTCTAGTTGTCAGATCCTAGGTGCTGTCATGTTGCTCAACATCTCAATGAACGTTATGGTATCAATTACATAAGATGACTCTTAGTCTTCTTCTTTCCTCTCCATTTCCCATGATTTTTTTAAGTCCTCTATTCCCATGGGAAATTATTCTTCTTCTTCTTGATTCTTTTCCTCTTATTTTCTAGTCTACCTTCTTCTATTCTTCTATTCATTTCTTCTATGCTTGATTCCTCCTCTTCTAGAACCATGAATTTTAACTATCTTGTTAAGGAACCTCTCTTGAGAATAGATGATCTTGAACTCATTGCTCAATTTGAAGAGTATCTTTATTCTTCCAATAGTCCTTCCAAATATCTCATGAGTGATAAACTTATGGAAAAAATAAAGGAAAAGATGATTAAATCAGATGTCTTTGCTAGGATCATAGACATGATCATATCACAACCTCCTTCTTCTAAACATTCTTCATCATCTAAGTTTTCTCATTCTTCCTCATCTTCCAAATCTTACCATGACTCTTCTAAACATTATTCACATTCTTCATTATCCAAGTCTTCTTCTTCTACTAAGTCTTCAATTTCCTCTTCTTCACGATCTCGTTCTTCTTCTACTTCTCCCAAGAGTCTTACTTCTCTTCAGAAGACATACCATAAAGAGAAACGTGATAGTCCTTGTGATGTCTCTTCCACAAAGAGTGATACACCCACCTATGATGATTATGATGACTATGATGATGGACAATGTAGTGATGCCCATGAAACTTCTATTCCTAAGTATCATCCTCGTGGTACACTTGTGATTTATAAGGGGGAGTCATATTGGGTAGACTATGATGGTGATCCATATGACTCTAAATTTGAAGAATTCTTTGATGATTTTTGCAAACAATACAATATTCCTACTAAGGAGGAGAAAATCTACTGCATTGATTTCAAACGTCAAAAGGATCTCTCCTCTAAAAGTTCTCATGCTGAAAATAAAGGTTGCACTCTTAAGCAAGATCATGTTAATGTTGAACCTTTGTCTTGTGATGGTTCCTTTCCATCTCCTAAAGTTGCTAAGTCTTCCAAATCTCTCACAAATAATTCATTAAATTCACATCCTAATGTTTTTCATGTGGTTCCCTATAGGTATCCTCAAGGGCAACCTCTTAAAGATACTCAAGCTAACCTTCACTTGGCTGCAAATACTTCTAATAATGCTAAACCTAATGAGCCTAAGCCTTCATCCACTATAATGCCTACTTCATCTAGTCCTTCACCATCTTTTCTAAAGTCTTCCATACAACTCCAACATGCTTCCTTGTCCTTAGAAGTGGCTCCATGTCAAGAGGACTCTAAAAATGATAAAGAAAAAAAACATAAAGGAAGATCAAGATCAAGAACCCTCCATGTCATCCAATCCTTTTCATGACAACTCTGATCTGCTTCATAGTTCTTTTGATCCTCTATATTCTTCCACATTCATTCCACCATCTCCTAAGCAAGATCAAGCTACTACTCACACCATTGAGCTTATTGACAATCAAGATGACCTTACTTCCATTGAGGTTATTGAAAATGGTGCTGTTACTTCCAATGTTGAGCCTATTGAAAATCAAGAAAAAAATTATACGCTTGTGTTATCCAAAGCAACTTGTCGAGATCAAAATCTTCCATCTTCTTGTTCTACCACTCCATGTTCACCTCCACTTTCTACTCTTCCTAAGTCTTTGCAAGCTTTGAAAATTCCTATCGAAGAAGTTGCTCCTATTCAAGATGTTCATGATCCTATTACAAATCTTAATGCTCACTCTAAGGATGTCGATGTCCTTGGTTGTCATATAGATGCTGATGAATTGGTTGATTATCCTTTTGCATCTTCCACATCCATCCTTGAACTTCCTCTACCAATACCAAAGGCTTCATGTCTTCCTTCCATCTTGGGCCCTTATGTCTCTTCACTTTCCCCTCCTAACTCTCCTAATTCTTCATCCATCTTGGGTCCTTATATCCCTCCATCTCATATCTTTCCTCAAGGTCAACATAGATGCATACCCTTGAATCCTTTTCATCCATCCACTCATCTAAACGAGTCATATCATCCTTCTTCTTCCATAAGTCCCAAGTCTTTTAGAAATAACTTGAATGTTCAATACCAGGAAAAGAAGCAATACAAGAATCCATCAAAAAAAGAAGATCACCATGTCTCCTCTAATCGACATGGAGGCATAAAGTCCAAAGAGATATCTAAGAAAAAAACTACAAGACAAGTATGGGTTTCAAAATCCATCATTGAAGATATTCTCTCTAAATCATCAAAAAAAAATAAAAAGCCTACGACTATATGGATTCCAAAGTCTCTCTTGAAAGAGTCTAATATTGAACAAAAAGTGAAGTTGACATTCAAGCTTTCAAAGGCTTCCACTTCATCTTCTTCCAAAAATGATCTTCAATTTCATGCGCCTGAACCATAACCTCTACTAAACATTCACCATAGTCCTTCTCGTATTCCTTCATTCACATTTCCTCCACCCTCTCGCCACCCTTCAAGGTGTGTGTTGATGTTGATCTTGCCTTCCTTTCCATCTACCCTTTCATAATCCTTCCATTCATTATCCTTCTACCTTCTATCATTTTTCCTCATTTGTCTATTCCTCCTATCTTCCAACCTCACTCGCTTTACATAAAACCTTATCCTCCATTTTTCTCTTCCATTTTCCTTTCCCTATCAGCATCTTTGAGCATATCATTTTGAATCATTGACATATTATGGTTTATCTTTTCAAGGAGCATTATCTAAAAATCTTGCCTTCTTCCAAAAAATAATTAAAAATAAAAATAAAAAAATTCAAAAAGAACAAAAAATTAAAAAATTAAAAATGTGCCTTGGTGGAAACCTGGAGAAAGGCACCTTGGTAGCAAAAGTAAAGAGAAATAAATTCATACTATCGTGAAAACCACTCCCTTATGGCACCTTGGATAAGTACTGTGATGAAAACCTGGCAATCAGGCATCATGCGTAGTTCTTCTACATATTTCATCCATTCTGTCTTCCATCTTTGATCTTGACAATGTTGATCTATACATGAATATTTGGCTATCTTGTGAGCTATCTTACGATGATCTTGCTTTCATTCCATTCATGTTTAGCATTCATATTTATTTTCCTTCATTCACTCTAGCCTTTCGCTATCCTTTTCTCTTTGGTCTTGATCTAATAAAAAATAGTAAAACACAATGCTATGAAGTCTCTTGACATGTCTACTCCTTTGGACTACATCCTTTCCTTCTTTTGCATTATGCTTTTGTGACTTATCCTATGCTAGTCTTTCATTACTTATCCAAATGTGCTTTGCATGATAATTTTTCCCTAGCTTGGGTACTCTTGAGGAGTTTGACCTTGAGGATTTCTTCCTTCCATTTGCCTTCATTCTCCTTTCCTCCATCTCAGTCACCAGCTTGCCATCCATCTTGTCCCTCACTTTGCTAGACATTAGGACTACATGATGTGATCTTGCTTGGGAGTTTGATGCCCATTCTGTCTGGGGGCATCCTTTGTACATATTTTATGATCTTAAAAAAATACCAAAAAAATTGATATATGATGCTGAAAAAATCCTAAAAAGCATAAAAAGTCTTTAAAAAATATTTTAAAAAATAGAAAAAGTGTCTTGGTGAAAACCTAGAAACAGGCGCCTTAGTAGCAAAAAATACAAAAAAAAGAAAAAAAGAGAAAAATTGCAATAAAATCCAAGTGGTGAAAACTTGGAAACAGGCGCTACTTGAGGCCTTTGCACTCCTATTTGTTAGCATGCGTCCTCGACACTGAACCTTTCTCTATCATACCTTGACCTTATTTGGCTTAGTCTGGAATTGGTCTTTATCTTTGTCTAGGGGGGATAACTATTAGCATAGGTCCTTTAGGTGCATTTGTCTCTTGGGGCATTTCACAACAGGTGTTTTTCAACACCACCCAAAATAGTGTTTTTCAACACTACCCTTGCGTCGAGTGTTTCTTAACACTTATCAGATGTCTTACCTAATAGTCTAAGTTTGATGCGATATTTCTCATTTGCAGATGCGATGATCAGAGTCTAACTCTATGACCAACACACACACACTTAAACAATCAACTTGTTGAGATATGTTGACTTTATTTTTCTTTGTGTGTTGTCTATGAGGATTTCTTTGATGAGTGGTCTCTCCCTGAGAAGTTTTTGATGATGCATAGCTAGAAGACTGAGGGTATGAGAACATGTTTTATTTCTTTATCTGCTTGTGGGTATATTTTGTTGATCCTAACTTTCATGAGCATTTATGCTAGTCTTCAGTACCTATCAGCTTTAATCTTTGATTCAGCTTTATCATTCAACTCAGCTTGAAATTCTCATTTTTAGACTTGATTATCACCTAGCAGCGACGATGGTGATTTTTTCGTTCGATTTTTATCTCTTATTTTTCAGACTTGATTATTGCCTAGCAGTGACGGCAATAGTTTTGTCTAAGGCTTGATTTGCACCTAGCAACGACGGTGTTGGTCTTGTCTTTTAGCTTTTGCTTATGCTTGTCCTGATGTGTTCCCAAAATGAACACACATCTGGGTTGTTTTGTGATCCCAAATCGATCTCACATTTCAATTCTTCTTTGATTGCATGTGTTCCTAAAATGATCACACATTAGTCAAAGAGGGGCAAATGTATGCACCCTAAAATGGTCGCCTAGACTTTAGGCTCCCATTTCTCAATTTATCAAATCCCTGAATCAATATTTTCAAATATCAAACAATATCAATTATATCAATTTTCTTGATCAAATCATAATCAATTCAATATTTCCTAAGGTTTGAGCCTTATTTAATTTAAAAGAAATAAAAATAAAAATTTTATTTAATTAAGAGAACATGCTTCCTTTTAATTAATTACAAATCTCTTTTAATTAAATAAAAACTTCTTTTAATTAAATAATAAAATCACTTTATCCTAAGCCTTTATTTAATTAAAAAGAATTTCCTCCCTTTGTATTTAAATAAAAAAATTTCTCTTTTCTTCTTATCTTATGTTGCACAAATAAAGCATTATTCTTATTTTAAAAAAAGGAAAAAAACACTTTTTGTCTTATGTGGGACACAAAAGTCAACTCCTATTTTCTCATTGGAGGATATTTGTGCACAAGGATCAAGCTTCTATTTTTCTCCATCGTTGATTAAGTTTTTTGCCTCTTAATCTCGATCATCCATTGATTTCTCATTTCTTATAAAAAGAGAGCTATCTCCTTCATTTTGATATCTTAGGTTTTTATGCTATTGTTATGCTACAGGTTTTCTAAGTCATCTTGAAGCTTTTGGAGACATTCTTGCATCGAGTTTTAAAAATTTGGAGTATCATTAGCATTCATCTTGCATCTACATCACATCCTAGCTTGCATCATAGTTGAATCATCATGGTATCATTTCCTTTCATGTTTTAGATTAATCTCACATAGTTTAATTAGAGGGTTTGTAACTCTTTTATTTCTATTTTCATAGCCTAATTTGCATACTTTCATGCTCATCTTAGATTAATTTTGCATTGCATTGCATTCATTTGGATTTCATTAGAGATATTGGCATTGTTGCCCTTATCTTTGATTTGGAATCTCTCATTGTGTGGTTGACTAGCAAGGTCATGAGTTTATAGCTCTAGCTGAGAGCAATTTTATAAATCTTGCAACTCCATGCATAGAGAGCTATGGATCAATTTGTGAGGGCTCATTCTTGAGTTTTCTTGCATGTAAGGATTCATAGAAGTGTGGTCACATTTTCACCATACACTTGATAGCCTCCTTGGTATGGTGGCCTATTTTGTTGATAAGGTTGTCCTTGATTCTGATATTGCTGATTAGGACCTTGGCCTTGTGCCTGAAATGGTGGTCTGATTCCTTGACCTTGCTTCTTTAGATTTGTGACCTCTTTAGTCAAGGTTTGCAACAAGTTAGTCATTTCTTGCTGACTGCTTTGTTGGCTATTCTTTATCTCTTGCAGCTCTTGAGAGAAGCTTGGTGTTAACTCTTGGCCACTAGTACTAGCTTGAGGTGCCAATATGGTGGGAATAGGAGTAAATGGGGGTACTTGGGTAGGTGCAATGGGTTGAAGGCTAGGAAAAATGGGCATTGGAGGCCTTCTAGCAATCATGCCTGCTTGGATTAAATAGTTTTCAGCCCTGACAACTATGTTAAAGGCTTGGGGTAGAGAAGTACCACCCATAGACTGGATCATGACAAAAATTTGACCATTTAGACTTTGCAAATAGTATAGGAAGGTGTGGTTTGCTGATGGTCTCACTAAGATTGGGATTCTATTCCATGTTTTAAGGAATCTACTATTGTAATCTGTCATTTGTTCTTGAGGGTCTCTCTTAATAGTTGTTAACTGCTCAACTAGAGACAAATTATCTGATTTATCCTCAAAATGCTTACTTAATGCATCCCCTAACTCATCCCAAGAAGTAATAGAACCAACAGTTAGAGTTCTAAACCATTCTAGAGCCTTGCCTTTTAAAGAGGCTGCTAATAACTTTGTGGCCACATCTTCTTGAGTGATATTGTGTATGCTGCAAATGGTGGTCACATCTCTTATGTGCTCAAAAGCAGTTGTCTTCCCTTCACCTATGAAATCAGGTATACCCTTAAGTGCCACCAAAGGCACATCATGATGTTGAGCAAAGGCCAATGGGCTGCCTTGGTCGAATGGTGCAAAAGTAAACTATCTTGCCATTCTAGGTGCTGGAATCTGAAGATTGACAACTATATGAGCTGTATTTGTTGTTGGATTTGAATCTTCCTCTAGATCTCTCGTTAGAGATCTGTCTCTTCTTCTAGAATGAAAGAGAAAAGGTCTCCTTTCTGAAGTATCAGGAGGTGTAGATTGAACTCTTCTTGCAGGGGATGTCCTTTGAGTTGACCTACCTTTGTGACTTCTTCTTGAGGGAAACTCTAAAAAATTGGTGGGCTTTGAGCTTCTAGTCTCAATCTTTCTCATAAAACTTTGAACAAGGTAGCCTGGATCCTTGAAATCAGTGGAGTCGCTAGATATACTCAGTAGAATGACTTCTAAAATCCTATTTTATGCAATCTGCATATTAGAGATAGCATATCTTTGAATTTGAATAACTTCTAGTCCCACCGGGCGTGCTGGAAATGTTATACACTAAGTTTGTGCCTTTGTCTCAAGCTCTCTTGGTCTTGATAACTCAGTATAACAAGGGAATCATCTCTAGGTTGTGGGACCTTTGCTAACTGAGATGAGACCTCCAGATTCTAGGCTGGTTCCTCTTAGATAATCACCCTAATTTCCTTTTAGACATGAAAGTAAAACTTTTGAAGGGAAAGGGATAGAAGGAATGCTTGTAAGGGAAATGACTTGAAAGCAAACTACCAACTAGGTGATGCACTGAAACTAGGGTTTGGATCTCAGTATGTAGGAATGAAATCAATGAAAAGCTTAAGTCTAGTAGGTCACAACTTATTGAACAGGCTTGCATAAATATTTCATAAGAGGACTTGAGAATAAGACACAACTCATGACCTGCAAACAGACATTCACTTCTACAACTCGGTGTAGGATTGAGACAAGACTGTTAAGGGGGCTGAGGTATACCTACAAGAACATCTAAATCAGATCAAACATAGTAACACACAAAATTGCAGAAAGCAAGAGGGATCAGGAACCCTAAAATAATCACTGAAAACATGCACATACTTTGATCCAATAAGAGACAACCCAAACAAAGAAGTATAGGGACATGAAGGATTGTCACAAAATATCTTTGCAATATTTTTATTATCAATGGGAATCTAACAATTGTATAAGCCAGAGGGCAGAAAAAATGCCACAGATGACCCTTAAGAAAGTATGAATTTCTTTTACAAATTGTCCAACTCCTCTGCTCCTAAAAGCTCTAAAACAATATATACATACTCTTGCACGCAGGTGAGAGTCAAAAAACCTAACTAGGGTTACCAGATTTTACATAAAATATTCAAACCCTAAGTCCGTCATCTTTGATCATAAATGTATCTCCTACAAATATCTCAACCGATCAGATATTCATGCTTGTACTATGTTACCTATAGACAAGCAACCCAAATTTACCTGCTTTCTTGCACAAAAGTTCCGCCATGAATGCACTGGTTGGTACCTTCCTGATATAAGAATCAACCCAAGACAGCCACCCAAACCTCTCTCATTATCTCCCCTTAACTGCAAATGTCCCAGAGACATAAATTTCCTGAGCTACCTCACCACCCGCGGTCTGCAAATCAGATACTAGCAAAAACCTATTAGACACATTTGAAATTTGAAAACCAACAGCTAACCGGTCATTTTAAAGCGTGTCCATCGATGTCTAATGTTTCCCGGCAAATGAGTGGCTTAGATTAACCTGGCAACGATTATAAAACCCTTGAATAGTCAAGAATCCATCTTGGCATGTTTGGACCAATGAGAATCGATCTTTTCTGCACGTCAGCATATTTGGACCCACCTCGAGCCCTTCTTCCTTTAATTCATTTAGCGACTACATGACTGAAGACTTCCTCTAAGTCACAGAATCCTTTCTACCTTTTCTAATTGATTTAGAGATTTAGCGAACAAAGCGTTCGCTGAATCACTAAGTTGTTTGGAGCACTGCCAAATCATTTCGCAAATGAGCGAACATGTGAAACTCATTGGGACTGCCAAATACTCTATCAAACCTGGGCCCAGACTTGCCACTTGGCAATCTTTCATTCACTCCGGCTGCTTTGTAGGCACACACCTCGGCAAGTCCCTCTGACATGGACCCCACTCAAACAAGATCCTGATCTAACGGCTGGCGCAAGATCTCATAGCTATAGAATATTCTTTCCGCTTTTACGCCAGCCGTAGATCCTTTCTAAGCTGGGACCCCACTGACACATCAGTCCACCTGGAAATCCTCATCATCATTCGATGGCCAATCAAAATCATGCATGTCAGCAATACGTGGCACTGGGACCACCTGACATATCTCTTTATTCCGACCAATAAGAACTCGACAACTCACCCTGACCTGGCATCAGACCCACTGACAAGTCTGAACACTTTGGCAAATTTGACAGCTAGTGCAAGATCTCATACTCTGACACAAGCCTTCACGAAGATACGCCAACCGTCGATCTTCATCTTTCTGACATCTTTGCAAGTCCCCTGACACGATCCCACTGCGGCATCCAAGTCATTGCTATGTGGACCAATTACATTTGAGCAAGTCAACATACCTAACACACGGACCCACGATCTGCAGAAAGAACATCGAACAATTGTCGCTAAACCGCTGACTTAAAAAGTGTGCATCTTATCCCAGCGGCGTAGCGACAACCACAAGATCTTGTTGTGCTTTAACCTTCCAAAAGGATCAGGACCCACTGACATGTTCTAGTTCATCACTATGTGGACCAATCAGATGCGAGCACGTTAGAAAGAAAGGACCCACCAAACAGAGCTTTGACAAAAAATCAAGATCAACGGTTGGCGCATGATCTGATGCTCTGACACAAACCTATGAGAACACACGCTGGCCGTAGATCTTGCTAACTGGGACCCTCGGTTATCTGAGACCACCGAAAGATTTAATGATTGCGCGACTGAAGGGAAGTTAACTGCCCGCTGAATCGCTGACTGTTATGGACTTAACCGCCAAACTCTGGGCTATTACGCGAACAAGGCATTCGTAGAATCACTGAATAAAAGATAACGCCACAGGAGAACTTAGCGGTCACGTGACTAAAGAGATATTAAGGTTTGCCAGGTCACAGGATATTTTGCAGTGACCGGGAAACAATTGGCGATTATGAGAATCACTATATTTGCTAAGTCGCGGGAAGAAAAGACAACCACCAGAAAGAAAAGGAGAACTTGCGACAGGGCCAAAAGATTAAAGCGCACATGCTGAAAAGAGGACTTAAGTGGCCGAGATAAAGTAACTGCAAATTAGAACAAAGGCTTAGGGTTTTTAGGGCCTTTTGGATATTTTTGGAGGTAACGGCTAGTTTTATGAATTTTTAACCTGTAGACCAGGAACTTAAATAATTTTCAAAGGCCAAGAAACATAACATGAGGCCATGAAATTTTGTAGAGTGCTTGGCAAGGCCAAAACAGGGACCTGGGAATAGGTTTAGCCAAATTTGCATGGATGTGAAAATTAGGATAACAAATACATTCTAAACAAGGGATTAAAGAAAAAAGTGATTGATTTTATTGGTAGTTCTATAACTTTTGGATTCATGAATTCCTTATCCTATGCCCGATGGTGATGTTCAAAAAGTTTTGATTTCCAATTTACAAAAGGATATTAGAGATAAGACTATACTATCTGAGTTTACATCTTTTACAAGGTATGTGCAGGATCGTGGTATGCCAAACTAGGCCTTTAAGTGGCAATAAAATTTTAGAAAAATAGGGTTATGCAACTTGACGTAAAAATTTGAACAAGTTATCAACCTTATATCAAAAAGATTTACGAAGAGAATATGTAGGAAATTGAATGTAGTTTCTAAGCTACTACTTGTCTTTTGAAAAAAAAAAATCTATTTGGTGAAAAATTGAAATTTGAATGTAGAAGCACGTAAATTTTAGGAAAAAATAAGTAGGCATATGTCTAACCACCCTAACTACAATCAAATGATAATATCTTTTTATAAAATTCTGGATATAAGTAGAAGACTCATGTCTGGGTGTGACACATATTTTTGTTTAATTTTTTTTAAATAATTAATCAATTATGTTTTTTTTACTAAATTTTTTTGGAATATAAAAACTCTCATGTCTGACCACCTTGACTTGGTCAAAACTTCATAAAAAAAATTCTTCTAGTATTTGAAGCATAGAATGTGACGCATGTTTTGGATTTGAAAAAAATTATACTATTTGAAAGATATAGAGATTTTTCAATCAACTTGTCAATAAGGACTTTAGACATAATCCATTTAGAAAATAAATAATTATTATTTATTAAACTCAAAACTTGATAGAATTTATATTGGTGGAAAGCTCAGAATCTCCTTAAGCAACCCTTTTCGTTTCATCAATTTTGTATTAAAAAAATTCATCAACTACATGGTTGAAGTCTAGAAACACAAAATGATCTCAAAAAACTATTTTTTGGGATGACTTTCCAGGTTTGGAATTTCCAAGCCAAAACCCATAGCAATCCCGAGGCAAATCTCTAGATTACAGATTTGTGTCAGAGATGTTCGATATGTGATATCAAATCTGATATTAGATATTAATGTATATATTTATTCTTAAATATATTATATATAATGTATATAATATATTATTATAATACATAATTTATAATACTATATGTTATAATATTGTGATATTATATAAATTATAATATATAATATTATTAATATATAATATATTATATATATTATATACTATACTCTGTGTGTTTGTGTGTGTGTGTGTCCTAGGAGTCATAGGACACATTAATGTATATTGAGGGGTCATAAGGGGTCATAAGTGGTCCTAAGGGGCCCTAAAATACATTAATGTATCCTAGGACCCCTTAAGACCACTTATGACTCCTTATGACCTCTTAACATACATTAAGGTATCATAGGTTTCCAAGGATACATTAATGTATGCACGTTGAGGGGTCCTAAGGGGTCATAATTCATCCTAAGGGGTCCTAGGATACACCCCTTAGGACCAATTATGATCCCTTAGGAATCCTCAATATACATTAATGTAGATCCTAGGACTCTTGGGATAAATTAATGTATGTTAAGGGGTCCTACGATACATTAATGTAACTTGGGACCCCTTAGGAAGACTTATGACCCCTTACGACCCCTCAACATACATTAATGTATCCTAGGAAACTTATGATACATTAATGTATGTTGAGGAGTCCTAAGGGGTCTTAATGGGTCTTATGGGGTCCTAGGATACATCAATGTATATTAGGACCCCTTAAGACCACTTATGATCCCTTACAACCCCTTGGGACCCCTAACCATACATTAATGTGTCCTAAGACTCTTAGGATACATTAATGTATAGTAAGAGGTCCTAGGACTCACAGGATACATTAATGTATGTTGAGGGGTCCTAAGGAGTTCTTAAAGGGTCCTAGGTTACATTAATGTATTATAGGATCCCTTAAGACTACTTATGATCCCTTACAACCTCTTAAGACCATTTATGACCCCTTATGACCCCTCAACATACATTGATGTATCTTAGGACTCCTAGGATACATTAATGTAACCTAGGACCCCTTGAGACCCCTTAGGACCTCTTACCATACATTAATGTTGTATGAAAAAATATGTGTCATGCACACCAATAAAACATTAAATCAAAGAGTTAATTCTAAGGAAGATAAAGCATGAAAAATGCATGTGTACACACCTAAAAATGGTCAAACAAAACATCAGTTAAATTCAAGCCATTTGGATTAATTAAAATAAAAATTTGATACAGCCAAAAATTCCTTTAACAATTAACAAAAATACAAGAGAGAAAAAAAAATACATAAGATTTTCAGAATTACAATCCTTCTTTTTTTATTCTTCCAAAAACTCTTCTACTACAATGAGAGAAAACACTAATTTAAGTACAAATCTGAAATTACTTTTTTTGGCAATTTTTTTCATAAAACTATTTTTTGCCATTTTTGGTAATATTTAAAACAACTCGAAAAAAGCTGATTTTTTTCCGTGAAGCTTCCTAAAACTAAGATAAGATGAATTGCCAACTAACCTTTGAAATTGGAAACAATTTCAAGGTTATTATAAAAAATAACTTTCTAAATAAAACACTAAAATCGTAAAAAGCCACTAAAAGCTCCTACATCATTAGCCAAAAAATCCTTTAACAATTAACAAAAATACAAGAGAGAAAAAAAACCACATAAGATTTTCAGAATTACAATCCTTCTTTTTTATTCTTCCAAATACTCTTCTACTACAATGAGAGAAAACACTAATTTAAGTACAAATCCGAAATTATCCTTTTTGGCAGTTTTTTTCATAAAACTATTTTTTGTCATTTTTGGTAATTTTTAAAACAACTCGAAAAAAGCTGATTTTTTCCGTGAAGCTTCCTAAAACTAAGATAAGATGAACTGCCAACTAACCTTTGAAATTGGAAACAATTTCAAGGTTATTATAAAAAATAACTTTCTAAAAAAAACTAAATAAAACACTAAAATTTTAAAAAGCCACTAAAAGCTCCTGCATCATTCTCCTCTGGTTGAAAGAACGCAGCTCCTGCAAGTTACTTTTGAATGCATGCTTCTTGTCTAGATCTAATCGTTCCCATTATACCAAATATTTATTGTATTAACCCAGAGAAGAGAAAATTGAAGCCCTCTTGAATGCAAGTCTACTCCTTTTTCTTGGTTTTCCAATTCTTTTCCAATTTGTTCTTCATCTTTGCAACTATCCCTGGATCCTTTTTCCTCTTATTTTTCTTAAACCATCTTCTATTCAGTGTCATCTCAACTTTCAGATTCCAAAATTTGATTTCATGTGCATATACTTCAATAGCATCATTGTTTATGTCTTCATCATATAATATAACATCATATTCTCCATTACCATGATTTTCATAAAAAAATTGCAAATCAACATATTCCTCATTAACAAATAAATCTATAAAATCTTCATTAATAATCTTATTATCAACAGGTGTTTCTCAATTTGACCATCAAATTCAAATAATTGAAAATGACATGGGGACTCATCTGCAACTATATTTACCTTGTCTTCTTCATTTCTTGATGTCAAAATAGTCATAGGTATACTCACCATTTCATTTTCTACCTCTTCCTCTATTTTTTCTATCCTTTCTTTCATTTTCCTCTTTTGAATAATCTTTCTAATGGGCCATGTGATCTTCTTCTTAATTGGTAGGTGCCATTTTTGCATTTCTAAGAAAAATATCATCACCAATTCTTTTAAGGCTTGATCCAACCTTTGTACCTCCTGCTTAAGATGTTCTAAATTTTCCTTGCCATCTTCCTTCTTCTTCACACTTTTGTCTTTCATCTTCTCTTTTTTTCCTTGTTTCTTCTTTAGTGAACCCTTACTCTGCAAACATCTCTTCAACAAATCCATCTCTTCAAGAAAGTCCCTTTAACCTTGCTTCCACTTTGTCTTTTTTCCTCACCTAGGTCTTCTCTCTTCTCTAACTAGTATTTTGGAAATCCGGTTCTCTTTTCAACCTGCACAAACACAAACACACAAACACCAAACTCTCTTTCCCAGACCTTTTGGGCTCTGATATCAGATGATGCAGCCAAAAATTCCTTTAACAATTAACAAAAATACAAGAGAGAAAAAAAAAACACATAAGATTTTCAGAATTACAATCCTTCTTTTTTATTCTTCCAAATACTCTTCTACTACAATGAGAGAAAACACTAATTTAAGTACAAATCCAAAATT
Organism: Chamaecyparis obtusa; assembly: GCA_027943335.1. Taxonomy (NCBI): domain Eukaryota; kingdom Viridiplantae; phylum Streptophyta; class Pinopsida; order Cupressales; family Cupressaceae; genus Chamaecyparis; species Chamaecyparis obtusa. Next base: position 122,283 of record BSBK01001973.1, read on the forward strand.
ACCCTTTTTGGTAATTTTTTTTCATAAAACTATTTTTTGCCATTTTTGGTAATTTTTAAAACAACTTGAAAAAAGCTGATTTTTTTCGTGAAGCTTACTAAAACTAAGATAAGATGAACTGCCAACTAACCTTTGAAATTGGAAACAATTTCAAGGTTATTATAAAAAATAACTTTCTAAAAAAAACTAAATAAAACACTAAAATCTTAAAAAGACACTAAAAGCTCCTGCATCAAAATTAAATAACTATATAATTGAATTAACACTTTAATTATAGAGTTCATTTATTAATTAAATCTAACCCTTTCAATAATCATACATGGATAATTAAATTAATTCTTTTGAATTGATTCTCTCTTGAATTTTCTCACCTACCACTACATGACAAATTTAAATTAACCAATGAGAGAGGAGAAATATGTGCACATGGATCACTAATAGGCTCTGCTATTCTAACCATCCAATTTTGAGAATCAATATTCTCCATTAGCATTCAAGCATCATCACTATATAAATTTTAGATCAAATTAGAGCATCATAGTAATTGAGTTCATTTAGTTTAGAGTTCTCATCTAGTGATGTCATAATGGAGGAATTGCATCAAGCTTTGAGTGAATTTTGATCATTTAGTATAGAATTTGCATCAATCTTGCATCATAGATCATACCTTCATCCATCTTTGTATATTATTTTTTTATAGGTTGCAATTTGAGGATCATAATGCAGTTGAGAGCATACCTCAAATTCTTGTAATTAGAGATCCATAGAATGCTCTTGAATTCTTTCATTTTGAATTCCTTAACTAGTTAGATTTAATGATTTGATTTGAAAGTATGTCAAATTAATCTTCTATGAAGGTTTGTACTCAAAATACACACACAAATGGAGCCCACTATGGGACCCACACCTCACTAAAAAAAATTATGTGTTATTGAGATTGTTTATTGCAGATTTGACATTTGCGGGTTTGGAAAATACACAGTCATCACCTTTGCAGAAAATTTCATCACCTTTGAAGTAAAGTTTAGTGCCTTTGTAGTAAATTTCAATGCTTGTGAAGTAAAGTTCAACTCCTTTGTAGTAAATTTCAAAACCTAAGCACACAATTTTGTCGAATATACAAAGGGAGTCGCTTATACTTATATTTTTGTCACCATCTCTCTGTCTTATGTCACTTTTTAGCTAAATTTTGTCACTTTCTAGTTAAAGTTTGTCACCTACAATTCTAGCACCTTTAGATTAATGTTCATTGCTTGTAAGCAGAATTTATTTGCCTTTAATCTTGAGTTCTTCACTTATGAGTTAAATTATCTCACCTTTAAATATGATAATATCACCTATAAATATGATGTTAAGAATTTAAAATTGAATTATGTCTTTTGTTTAAAATGGGTTGCGGATGGCTAAACTAAAGAAAACCAGGAAGGCGACATTCAGATTACCTTATCACTTTGAAGAAAAGGAAGCAAAGAGATTGAAAAAACATGCAAACATGATATAATCAGAAAATGAATCGGAAACACTTGGTGGGGAAAGAAAATATTTCAATAGATATCTTACTGTAATCAATGTATATCAACCTTTCTACGAAGTAGCACTTAATTTTGATGTCAATCATTTTTTAATCTCCATTTGATTTGATATTTGTTTTGGATTTATTCAATTTTCCTTTCTTGTTTTGAACTAATATTTGTGAAAGAGGATGCTAAGGAGCTTAAATGATAGCCAAGATAATGTATCATAAAATTAAAATCTCTCAAAAATGTGTTATTATCATTACAAGTGCACATTAAAAACTCTAAATATTTCATGTGCATTTCTTTCACTTTTGTAATTTAATTTAAAACACATAGAATAAATAGGAGACCTCATTATTTTTTAACAAATATAATAGGTCTATGCTCTCACCTTTCTTAAGGTGATCAAAATGCCAAACCTATTAGATTTTCATTAACTAAGGTCTAAGAATGAACCAGGTGTTCTTTGTGTTTGGGGAATAAAGATAGTAGGGATATGCTCTCACCTTTCTTAAGGTGATCAGAATACCGAACCTATATTTATCTTTTTTACTTTCAAAATAGTTCATTTCTTTTATCCATAGTGGGCTTACCTCCCAAGACTTCCCTTAACAAGGTCAGTGAGAGGGACGACCCAAGTGGGATATAACCATTTAAGCCATGGTAATCCAACCCACTTTAAAATAAAATGAATCCATTCTTAATGGGGTGAGTGAGAAAATCTCTTGAGCAATATCCCTCCTCAAGTAGTCCTCTGGGATTGCGCAAAACTCCACTTACGGTGGTGGGAGGCTCTTGTAATGGGAGGTAAAACTCAAAAGTTTCAAACAGAATTTTGATTAAAACCAGGTTAAATAGTAAGCCTACCTTTTCAATCCATGTAAAGCCAAAAATTACCATAGGTAGCTTACTTGAAATGTTTTCTATGTGAATGACCCGTGAAAATGATCAAGAACATGCACTTTATGTGTAGATTTAGGGTTGATTTTTTTTGTGTGTTTGTTGTGCTTGATGATTCTAGAAATTAGAAGAAATAATTCATTTGGAATAAATAATTCAAGAAAAAACTTAAAAAATCATAGATTGAAAAAATATTATGCAACATATCGCCTTTACATAATATTTTGTCTCCTATGAATAGAGAAATATTGCCTATGAACATAGAAATATCACATGTGAGAAAAATAATATCATCTATTAAGAATCAAACATTATTGTTTGTCACCAAAATTTTGCATGCGAATAATAAAATGTCACCTAGGATCTTCAAATTGTCTCCTATAAAACTTGACCTCAAAACAAAGAGTATTTACAAGAGTCTTGAGTCAAAATTGAAAACATTCTTGGATACCCTTTTCAGAGCAGGGTCTAATTCATCAAAAAGGGACTTAAAATTCATCATAATTTGGAATTTCAAACAAATTGGTCCATTTATATTTATTTTCATTCATAAAATCATTGTGAATTGTTGTCAAACCATCATTGATCAAATTCATCACAAAGAGGAAACACAAGAAAATCAACCCAGTATGGAAATAGAAATGGTTAAAAATCAAAAGCAAAATCTTAAATCCAACATTTCTTCTACAAACATAAGTGAAGCCAAATATCCCTTGGATAGAAGGTTTACCCCTTTGGGACAATCTCTTGAGTTGGTGTTAATAGAGCTTCTTGAACACAATCTCATAAAATTGCCTCAAGTGACCTCATGTGGATATACATTTTATAGTACATATTGTGAATACTATAGACATATTAGACATAAAACTTCAAATTACATGGATTTGAAACATAAAATCCAAGATCTTATCGATGATGGCATAATCAAAGTGGAAAATCCTAGTGATAAATCTAATAAAGAACAAGACGCTAATCCCAAGCATGATCAAAATTAGGAACCTATGTCTAGAAATGGCCCACATATAGCCTCTATATCTTCCATCATTCCTTCATCTCATAAATCTTTAGAACAACAAACCATACTACCTCCATCAAACAAGGAACCTAATGATGACACTTTTCATGTTCACCAAGTTGACCCTCAAATACACTCTCTAAAATAAATCCAAGCTACATCTTGATGCAAGTCCCTCCCATGCTTCAAAATTCCTAGATCCTAATCTATCACATGTATTTCAATGTCCATCATACCTACTCAAAATAATCCTCTATCATTCCTCCAAGAATCCTCCATACATATTGGAACTCCTACCTTGTCCTTAGCAGTGACTCCATGTCAAAAGGGTAATCCAAAGTTTGAATAAACAAGTCTTATAAAAGACCAAGATCAAGATACTACCCAATCCTATCAAACATTTGACCAAGGTCCCATATCCCTAGATTCCCATGACGATCCCTAGGTCTCATACCCTTTCACTTCTTCCATGATGATACTCTTCCATCTTAAGAAAAAAGTATCCCTTGAAGTCCTATATCTTATTAACCTCCTAAGAAATATTAGGATATCCCTTCCACCATTTCCAATGAGCTTATTGAAAACCAAGAGAAAAGAACCCTTTCTACACCATCCAATGATCCTCTTCCATGTCAAGATAAAATTATCCCATCGTCTCCTTATCATGATCCTCCATGTCTACCTCAAAAACCTATCATTCTTCCTAATCCATCTCACAATAATAACTCTCCTCAAGCTTCAATTACTCCTATCAAAGTTGTTGATGAGCCCATTGATATAAAAATAAATCTTAAAGATGACGGTCATGGCAATATAGCTCACTCTAAAGATGTTGATATCCATTATACACCTTATATACCTCCATGTAAGCATAAGCATATACCTTAACCATCCTCCAAATCCATTCGTGGTCCCTATATCACAAAGTTAAAGTCTTCATCCCTTCCATCTATACTGGGTCCTTATATCCATCCATCAACCATGCCTAACATTCCTATCTCGCCACCCACTTACCCTATCATATATCAAGATCAACAAAGGCACACATACTTGAGAAAATTCCAAGCACCTATCCATATGAACTCTCCATATCATTCCTATCCATATATGACCCTCAAAACCTTTGGAAGCAACTTGGATTTCAAACATAAAAAATCATAAATTTGAGAATCTACATACATTTAAAGATCAATATATCTGATATAATCAACATTTGAATACAAAGAAAAAATAAATATCCAAAAGGCCGCAGAGGTCCACCAATAAAAAAGAAGAATCAAAGACAATGTGGGTTCCTAAATCTCTCATTAAAGAAATGTTTTCTAAAGCATCATAAGGAAAAGGAAAATCAAAGACTATGTGGATTCCCAAGTTTCTCTTACAAGACTTGCACACAAAATAAAATTCATATTTGGCATTCAAGCTTCCAAAGTCTTCCAATACACCTCCGTCTAAACATCTTTCATCTTCCAAATCTATTTTGGGTCACTATGCCCCCAAATCCACTCCCTTAGATACACCATCACCTCCTCTATCAATTTTGGATCCTTGTGTACCAAAATCTGCATTCTTTCCTCCATTAAAAACTCAAGCTTCCCAATCCATTTTATTTCCATCATTTCCTCACACATCTTAAAACCCTCGAATATCACATCCATTATCCAAGACCAATGTTCTATCATTCCATCTTCCTTATGTCATCATATGTATAAATCCTTAACCACCATCTACCTTTATCCTCTATATCATCCCCTTACCATCACCCTATCAACATCTTTTAGCATAATTTCAATAGCCATGGTCTATTATAGTGTATCTTTCAAAGGAGTACTATCCAAAGAGAAAGATACTTGTGTCCCTCCATCTTCTGTCACACGTTCACTACCTACCAAAAAAGTCAAAAAAAAGAAGAGTAAAGCGAAATAATATGTCCTATGGTGAAAATCACTTCTTGCAATGCTTTGGGCAAGTACCACGATGAAAACCTGGCAAATAGGCGTCATGTGTAATCCACCTTCTTGTACTCTATAATCAGGGGAAATTTCTAACCATGCCATCTTAGCTATCATATCCTACATTATCCATCATATCCCTCACCATCCATTATCTTCCATTTATCCTATCTTTGTACATATCCTATTTTCCACCATTGATCTTGACAAAGTTGAGAATTTCCATGAACATCAAGAACCTTATCCATTTATCCTATCCATGTTACCTTATCATGATCTTTCTTATCCTAATTATTCTTCCATCATCCCTTATCACCTTTGAGCATCATCCTATCCATATATACCCTTTGTTCTTGATCAAAATGAAAGACATAAAATACAAATTAACATGTTCTCAAAAGCCTCTTGACATGTCCACTCCTTTGGACAATACATTCATTTCATTGCATCATGTCATTACCCTTTATGATATTTGAAACCACCTCAATATTACATCGCCATATCCTTTTTTCCTTAGCTTGCGTAATCTTAAATGAAACCATCCTTGAGGGCCACATGACACACTTCCTCCATCATTACGTATCCATCTCCAATCCTCTCATTCATCCACTTGTAATGCCCTACACCTTGCTATAAATTAGGGGCAAACAAATGTGATCTTTCTTGAGAATTAGTGATCAAGTTAAAAATCCAAAAAATCATAAAATCTTTGAAAATCCAAAAAAATCATAAAATCTTTAAAAATTCAAAAAAATTATTAAAATTTTAAAAATCCAAAAACAATCATAAAATCCTTAAAAATCCAAAAAATCATAGAATCTTTAAAAATCCAAAAATCGTAGAATCTTTAAAAATCCAAAAAATCATCAAAACAATAAAATCTTAAAAAATCATAAAATCCTCTTATTAGCTCCTATATCTATCAAATGCACCACATTGCATATCTGTTTGCATCTCACTATCCTTGTATATATCCAGCTGCATTTCCATCATCCATCGACATAGTCATAATAAACCCTTAAAATCACATAGCTAAAGTACCTAAGAAAGCTTTTATCATGGTTTGGAATTGATCTTAGTCCATTATTGTTGTCAAAATCAAACTAGGGGCAAGAATCTAAACTTAGTGATCTCATAAAAACAAACACAAGCATGGCACAAACATGTTTAATTAAAAATCAAGATCAAGATCAAGATCAAAACTCAACACTTTTGAACATTTCAAACATCCAAGAATCCAAAACCAAAGCATCAAATCAAATCAAAAAACTTGAACATCAAACCAAACAACACAATCAATATAAAAATGGTGGTAATAATGGATGAAGTTCTTCTGAAAATATGGATCAAATAACAAAGGTAAAGATATTCAAATTTTGATTCTTAATTTTCGTCATCATGTCTTTTTTGCAACTTCAGGATATCTTTGGCCTAGAGAAGCAATGATGGAGCATGATATTTTCTTTATCCTCTACTTGTAGGATTAATTCGTATTAGTATGTAAATTTGTCTAAACACATGATCATCAAAGAATCATCAAGGGCATTTGCATATGAAAAGGATTAGTTATTTATCTATTTACACAAAAAGGATGCCTAGGCTATTTAGGTTCTTCATACCTTAATGTCAGGATCCACTTGCAACATTGAATCCGATGAAAGTGGTATTCATTTACCATCATGGTTGATAGTCTAACCAATGAGGGTTGTACTAATTTCAATTATCCAAAAGAGCTCAATGATGATAATAGAAAAATAAATGATCCAGTGAAAAGTAACAATAGTTTAGTTGTATTTGCACATTGCACTCATGTTAGATTAATCTTGCATTAGTAATCGTTATGGGATTTCTCAGAGGTCAACAACCAAATAAAAAAATCAATAGACTTCGTTATGATGGAGTACATTGGACATTAGAAAAAACAAGTGTGTTCCATCGCATAGGTTGCATCATTGCATATCATTACACCTATTATAAAGTAAAATCATTGCATACATCAATAAAAATACTATCATAATACATCCATACATTGTCTCATATTCATCATATGCATAACCATCAATAAATGCATCATATATCCATACATCATTCATAAAAACACAAAAACATCATACATCATATAGACATACATCTTTCATAAGTCCACTGCATCACTATATATCACCAAAATCATAATGTCCAAAGTACAAATGATATCAATAAAGGAGAATAAATCATGGGGTTGAGAAATACATTGAATTCCATCATTAAGATGCATCAATGTCCTCAAGTGATAAATACATGTATACATCATCACAATCTGATATCGTCAATGGAAACTAAGCACAATTTCCTCTTGAATCTATAAGATGGCTCATTAAAATGCCACCACCTGTACCACTTTTCCCATCAGTCCCTAATCATGTATCATCAGAACATCTAATTGATCCCACATAATCAAGACATCCAAGTAGGCCTATCAAATCAAACATCAATCAATCAATCATTTATCGATCATTCTAAGCAGCCAATCATCAAACATCGTCCATCATACCAGCTTAATCAACATTTCTATTAATCTCGACAAGAACATCTACCTTCAACTCTCTAGTTTGTGAGGTCAAAACATCATATCCTATCATCTAACATTGAAATACACATCAAAAAATATTGACTTATTCATCAAAAAGGCATACAGCCTAGTCTTTGAGACACAAATGATCTAATCTAACTGGGGCAATCATGTTTCAATCAATAGTTTATCGGGAAACAAATTGAAATCAGAATTTCACTAAAATTTTAAAAAATCATGAAAATTTTGAAAATCGTCAAAATCATTCAAGATCATTTTGTTTCATTTCCTGAGGGGGCATACTATCAATAGGGACAATAAAAATCAAAAATTTAAAATTGCAATCAGGGCATCAATATCAATCGAGAGTCAAATCAAAGATTCATATTGAATTTTTATCATCAAAGGGGCAACAGTACATCATCAAATCAATCAAAATGACATCTTGACATCAAATCATCGCAATCAAACATCAAACATAAGATATTCTTTGAACCAACACACTTTTCACATGGATTCAAAGAGGGGAAAATGTATACACCTGAAAGTGGTCAAAGAAAACATCAATTAAATTCAAGCCATTTGGATTAATTAAAATAAAAAATCAACACTTTCATTATATAGTTTATGTATTAATTAAATCCAACCCTTTCAATAATCATACATGGATAGTTAAATTAATTATTTTGAATTAATTCTCTCCTAAATTATCTCACCTACCACTACATGAAAAATTTAAATCAACCAATGAGAGAGGAGAAATATGTGAACATGGATCATTAATAGGCTTTCTTATTATGACCATCCAATCTTGAGAATCAATCTTGTCCCTTCAAATTGGACACATCATCAAAATCATCTCAACTCCACCCTTATCATGGTTACCTTAACTTACCCCCTACACCTTGAGAAATCCTATAAATAGGATGCAAAAATAGAGTAATTCATATCCATTACATTCAAGCATCATCACTATATAAATTTTAGATCCAATTAGAACATCATAGTAATTGAGTTCATTTTTCTTAGAATTCTCATCTAATGACATCATAATGGAGGAATCGCACTAAGATTTGAGTGAATTTTAATCATTTAGTATAGCATTTGCATCAATCTTGCATCATAGATCATAGCTTCATTAATCTTTTTATATTCTTGTTTTATAGCTTGTCATTTGAGGATCATAATGCAACTGAGAGCATACCTCAAATCCTTGTAATTAGAGATCCATAGAATGTTCTTGAATTCTTGCATTTCAAATTTCTTAACTAGTTAGATTTAATGATTTGATTTGAAAGTATGTCAAATTAATTTTCTATGAAGGTTTGTACTCAAAATACAGACATGCACAATGAAATAACTCTCTAAAAGTACCTCATTGTCCTCTAATATTAAGGACCTATTTGATCTATTGATTTGAGCTTAGTAGCAATTAAGATCTCATAGATGACAGCTCAATAAACAAGATTGTATGAAGATGCAATTTAAATTGATCTAAGATGTAAGATTGTGATGCTTTGATATTAAATTGATGATGAATTATGCTAAATGAAGCTAAAATGCATATTATTGATGAATATCTAAGATGAATTATGCTAATAATTGATCTACTTGATGCACAATTAAGCTAAAATATATAATTAAGCTATTAAATGATCTAAGCTACATGATTTGTAAATGTAATTCGACATTATGAGGATGCTCAAATGTAAATGGATGCAAAAACTATCATTATGTCTATGCTAAAATGAAAGTGGATGCCATTACCCTAAAAATGATCCCTATTTATAGGGTTAACCAAGGATCTAGGGTGTGTTTTCAATGAATGGTCAAGATTTCTTGTTGAAGATGAATGGATAAGATTCAAAACAGAGTTGGTGAGTTGTGTGCTTTCATCCCATTAGTTGCAATTAGGGAACATGTTTTCCAATTTCCTTTATGTGTTTCTCTTTGTGTTTGTTGAGGAAAATGGGATTTATTAATTCTTTTTAATTAATTACCTTAGCCATGGATGAGGTTTCATTTGACATGTGATGATTTGGCTAAGATACGATGATGTGGAAAAGGTATGAATGAGGTGGAATTTGATTTATTTGATTAATGGATTAGAAGAATTAATTATTGATATGAACTATATAATTAAATAACTAATTCAATTACATAGTAGAAGAAATGTGATTTCATTAATTAAATTTCTTGTATTTAATTTATATTATCCTTGACTATTTTTAGGTGTATACATTTTTTCCCTCTTTGAATCAACGTGTGAGCGGCACATTGGTTATGCTTGTCCAAAGAGAGCTTCTAAATGAAAAATAAAACCTAATATTATGTAGAAATGCTACTTTTCTCTTAGTGATGATGAATCAATTACATATGATGAATTTAATGGTGCTAATAAGAATTATGATGAGTTCACCTTTATTTCTATCAAGGATGAAGATACAAAGCTCACAGATCCTATTCCTACTAGTCATTCATTATTTAAAGGAAGAAGGTACTAATTTTGATGATCCTAAGCCTAATAATTATTTAATTTCTATTAAAGAAGATGATCCCAAGTTTGAAGATTCTATGCATTCTAGTTCTACTAATTTTGTTGTTGAAGAGAAAGCCCTAGCTGCTCAAGTTGTTAAGAGGGATGAATGGGTTATAGACAGTGGATTCTCTCATCATATGACTGGTGACAAGAGTAATCTTATAAGGTGTAATAAGATAGGATACTTTGCTTCTACTTGTCCAAAGAGAGCTACTAAATGAAGAAGAAAACCTAATATTGTGTAGAAATGCTACTTTTCTCTTAGTGATGATGAATGAGTTACATATGATGAATGTAATGGTGCTAACAATAACGATGATGAGTTCACCTTTATTTCTATCAAGGATGAAGATACAAAGGTCACATATCCTATTCCTACTAGTTCATTCATTATTTCAAGGAAGAAGGTACTAAGTTTGATGATCCTAAGCCTAATAATTATTTAATTTCTATTAAAGAAGATGATCCCAAGTCTGAAGATTCTATGCATTCTAGTTTTACTAATTTTGTTGTTGAAGAGAAAGCCCTAGATGCTCAAGTTGTTAAGAAGGATGAATGGGTTATAGACGGTGGATGCTCTCATCATATGACTGGTGACAAGAGTAATCTTATAAGGTATAATAATATAGGACACTTTGCTTCTACTTGTCCAAAGAGAGCTACTAAATGAAAAAGAAAACCTAATATTGTACATAGAAATGCTACTTTTCTCTTAGTGATGATGAATGAGTTACATATGATGAATGTAATGGTGCTAACAAGAATGATGATTATTTCACCTTTATTTCTATCAAGGATGAAGATACAAAGCTCACAGATCCTATTCCTACTAGTTCATTCATTATTTCAAGGAAGAAGGTACTAAGTTTGATGATCCTAAGCCTAATAATTATTTAATTTCTATTAAAGAAGATGATCCCAAGTTTGAAGATTCAATGCATTCTAGTTCTACTAATTTTGTTGTGAAGAGAAAGTCCTAGCTGCTCAAGTTGTTAAGAAGGATGAATGGGTTATAGATAGTGGATGCTCTCATCATATGACTGGTGACAAGAGTAATTTTTGTTTATCCTTGAGAGGTATGATGGTGGTATGGTAAGATGGGGAGACAACATTGGTGGTATGATCATAGGTAGAGGTTCTATTTCTATAGATGGTAAGAATAATACAAATGATGTATTATATGTTGAAGTTTTGAAACATAATCTTCATAGTGTTGGTTAGTTGATGGAAAAGGTTATAACCTGCACTTCAATAATGATACATGTGCAATATCTTGAATAAATTTGGGAAAGAGATAGAAATAGGACCAAGACAAGAGGTAACTTATTCTATTTGAATACTAGTCTAAGAAGTTTTTTGATTGAACAAGTAGATAAAAGTTGGCTATGGCATAAGAGGTTATGTCATGTGAACTTTGATAAAATTTTGGATATAAGCTCTACTTCTACTGTTAGAGATATTCCTAAAGTGAAGAAGCTTGTTATTACTATTTGCAAGGAATGTCAAATGGGTAAGAAAGCAAGAGTTACTTTCCATTCTAAATCTAAAAATTCCAATGGATATCTAGATCTTGTTCATACTAAATTGCATGGTCCTAATTCATACCTCATGCTACTCATTCATGACTATTCTAGGATGGTATGGGTGACTTTCTTAAAGGATAAGATTGAAGCTTTTAATAAGTTTAAGGCCTTTAAGTCACTAGTAGAGAATGAAACATGTACAAGATTGAAATGCTTGAGATCATATAAAGCAAATGAATTCACATCAGGTGAGTTCAATACTTTTTGTGAGAAGTATTGAATAAAGAGATAGTTTTTTTCCCCAAGGACTCCAAAGTAGAATGGTCTAGTAGAGAGGAAGAACGGGTACATTCTTGACACTACTAGGACCATGATTCTTGAAAGGAACATTCTGTAGATATTTTGGAGAGAAGTTGTCAATACTACAGTGTATACTCTTAACCAAGTGCAGATAAAAGGAAACACTAGTAATACACCTTATGAACTTTAGTCTTTGGCATGGAAATGTGCCTATTGTTAAGTACTTTATAATTTTTGGTAGTAATTTTTACATCAAGAGAGATGAGAACATAGGTAAGTTTGATGCAAGAAGTGATAAAGGTCCATTCCTTGGATACTCTACCAAGAGCAAGGCATATAGGTGCTACAAAAATATGTTAAAGAAGCTAGTAGAGTGTACCAATGTTAAGGTGGATGAGTGCATTAGGAATCTATCCAATTCCTTTGGATATGATTATGATGATTAGAGTTCCAGTGGTAATCAGATAAGACAGCAATAAGCTCAGACCCAAGCTCCAAGTGGTTCAGTGAATATAAATGATGAGGCCTATATATGTGGAGAAGAGGAAGCACAAAAGCTTGCAATAAGACATAAAACACCAAGTTATGTAAGAATAATCCACTCTGAAGATTAGACCATTGGTGATAGGAAAAAGGGTGTTAAAACTAGGAAAAGTATTGCCCAAGATAAAGTATGCTTGATTTCTGACATTGAACCAAATTATGATCACTGGAATAAAGTTATTAAAGAAGAGCTTGTGAATGCAAATGACTACAAGGAGAAGCTCATGATTAGTACAGTGAAACTTGATTCATTTCTTGAAAGTTAGAGGAATTCTATGAACAATAGTGGTCCTAGATTTGAGAAAGGAGAAAGTTCTAGAGCTGGTCAAGTCAAGCCTAAAACTAAAAGAAAGAGTAAGAAAACTAAGAAAACTTTAGCAAGGCTACCTAAAACCCATAAATTTAGTGGTAAGTACTATATTTTTGGTAAGATTGGTCATAAAGGTATGGATTACAAAAAGAAAAATCATTTATGTAGCTATAAAGGGAAGAATCATAACTCAATTATATGCAGTGGTGTGAGAAAGAAGAATAATATTGTCAAAAGGGAAATAGTAAGAAGTCAATGTGCTAAAAAGAAGAACAAAGAGAGTGGATAGAAGATTGTTACATATTTTAGATGTAACATATATAAACACATTATTAAATATTGTAGAAGTGATAAAGTAAATACACTAGTATAATTTGCACCTTTTTTCGACGGAATATTGGTTGAAGTTTCTACCCAAATGGGTCGAATACTCAACCAACTAATTGGTCGCTATTTTTGTCATCGAAATATCAACATATCTCTTTAATTGTAGAATGTTCGACACTAATCTTGGTCGAAAATGACATTGGCAAGTGGTGGTATATTAGTCAAAAAATTGACCAAAGTTGGTCGAAATGCCTTGGCCCATCCAACCAGGATGCGAAAACCACGACGGTCATATTTCGACCAAATTGCATCGCAATATAGACCAATATTGGTTGAAATATTTGGCCGCTCTAACCAAGATGCCAAACCCACAACACCATAGTTTGACGCAAAATGGTCGATTATTAGACCAAACTAGGTCAAAATTTCAATGTAGGTTAGTCGAACCATCGACTACAGTTAGTCAAAATTTTGACCAAATATGGAATGTTTAAAAAAAATGAATGAAGATAAATATCCAGACTAATCACCAATGACATCTTGATTGGTGATTAGTCTAGATATTTATTTTCAGGTGTCCACACTCATTCTGCTGCTTGTTGCCAACGGGTCCTTGCTAGTTCTATTTTCCAGACCGCTTTGGGCTCTAGCAATCCATCTACTTGTTGGGGATGCTGGTGGTGCTGCAGACAGAGTCCTTAACCATTCCTTAACCTGATGAGTCCTCACGTTATCAAATTTTCAAGTCTTGCTTGAGAAAATCACCCGTCTCAAAGGATGTGGACCTAATGGCACTGGCCTGTCATACCCAAGGATTTAGTGGAGCCGATATTATAGAGATTTGTTAGCAAGCTTGCAAGTATGCTATTAGAGAAAATATTGAGAAGGTGAATTTCAATTGTGGTGGTTTCTGTAAAGTAGATTTGGTTTGCATGTTTGCAGCATGGAAGTAGTGTTGGGGATGCTGGTGGTGCTGCAAACAGAGTCCTTAACCAGTTGTTGATAAAAATGGATGGTATAACAGCCAATAAAATAGTTTTTATTATTGGTGCTACAAACAGACCCGATATCATCAATCTTGCATTGCTAAGGCTAGCTGACTTGACTAGTTGATTTATATTCCCTTACCTGATGAGTCCTCACATTATCAAATTTTCAAGTCTTGCTTGAGAAAATCACCCGTCTCAAAGGATGTGGACCTAATGGCACTGGCCCGTTATACCCAAGGATTCAGTGGAGCCAATATTATAGAGATTTGTCAGTGGGATTGCAAGTATGCTATTAGAGAAAATATTGAGAAGGTGAGTTTCAATTGTGGCGGCTTTTGCAAACTAGATTTGGTTTGCATGTTTGCAGCGTGGAAGTAGTGTTGGGGATGCTGGTAGTGATGTGGACAGAGTCCTTAACCAGTTGTTGAAGGAAATGGATGGTATGACAGCCAAGAAAATAGTTTTCATTATTGGTGCTACAAACAGACCCGATATCATCGATATTGCATTGCTAAGGCTTGTTTGACTTGACTAGTTGATTTATATTCCCTTACCTGATGAGTCCTCATGAGGTAGCTAAAATAAAGGCTGCTCATTTTGAGGAGTCAATGAAATATGCCCAAAGAAGTGTTAGTGATGCTGATATTCGAAAGTATCAAGCCTTTGCACAAAATCTACAACAATCTCGAGGCTTTGGTTCTGAATTTTGATTTTAATGTAGAAGTTTTCTATGCAAGGAGATATTAACTAACAAAATTCATTATGAGTTTGATGTAGACTGTTCAATATCCAGTGGAGCATCCCGAGAAATTTGAAAAATTTGTCATGTCTCCTTCGAAAGGAGTGTTTTATTATGGACCACCGGGTTGTGGAAAGACATTAGTGTGAAGGGGCCTAAATTGTTAATAATGTGGTTTGGAGAGAGTGAGGCAAATGTGAGGGAAATTTTTGATAAAGCTAGAGGATGAGCTCCTTGTGTCCTATTTTTCGATTAACTTGATTCTATTGCTACATAGGTGTGTTGATTTTTTATGAGTGAAGTTCAAGTTGAGAACTTGATTCCATTACAGAGATTTGTCAGCTGGCTTGCAAGTATGCTATTAGAGAAAATATTGAGAATGTGAGTTTCAATTGTGGTGACTTTTGCAAACTAGATTTGGTTATGAATTTCTTAATGCTTTTTTTTGAACTGGTGTGTTAGAATTTTACATTTTTTATTCAATTTTCCTCAACTTGTATCTTATTGTTTCAATTTGTTAAAAAAAAATAAGTGAAGATAAATATGTAGAATAATCACCAACGGCATCGACCTGCTCGGTGATTAGTCTAGATATTTATCTTCAGGTGTTACTTTACATTAATATATATCATTGTGTATTTTGTTATGTTACTTTACTATTTGTTTTTTAATGGTAATTGGTAATTTTATTAATCGTAATGGGTTAGAACCTAGCCCGAACCAGGGATAGCTACATTCTTTTCTCTGCCCTATAGTTTCGGCACCCAATAGGTCTTTTCTTTTCTCTACCCTCTGGTGTGGTTGCTACCTTTCTATCACTTTGCCCATCATCCAAACCATCCACTCCCTTCGTAACATTGGTCACTTTACATGCATTTCCAATTTCTTGATTCGATGTCTCACCATGCATAGCTTGAGAAAAACTCTTTTGTTGCTTCAACTTCTTATCCACCGTATAATGATGGTGTGAGACATCTTTCCACTAGGATGCCCTATCTGAATACACCTCCCACACCAGAATGGAATCCCTTCATAATCTAGAGGCTTTTTCCAGCAACCTTTACTAGTTTTAAGTAATTTTATACGATCACTAGCACATTTCGTGCATGGATGAGAAACAAAAAAAAAATTCTATATTCTGAGAAGAGGTATGAGTGGAGGCCAAAGAAGGGATATTTGAGAAGGTTTTATAGATGTAGGTTACTGAATCATCATCTCTGCACTAGTACTCAATCTAGAAACCCTCGTATGTATATAGCCACTCTAGCAAATCTCCACAAAAATCCCTTATGGCCTCCACTACATATACATCTTCTCATAATCTAAAAACTCCCCATCATTGATTCTCATCAATGTACCAATTTGGATAGTAAGTCTAATTTAATTTGTCTGTGGACTGAGACCTTAAATTATTGATCTTCTCTTTGTTTCGAGAATAGTTTAACATTCTCTACTTAACAGGGCCAACCACGTGAAGGTGGAAGCTCATACAACCCCTCCTAGGAGCCTCTTATGACCCTTTATGACATTTTAAGACCTCTAAGATGTATTCTTAGGGATCGTAAAGGGTCATAAAGGGTCATAAGGGGTCTTAGGACACAACAACTAAGAAACATAATTGTAGGCATCATGGTCACATTTTTTTGGAGACAATGTAATTGAGTGTTATACCCAGATGATGTAGAGAAACTTCTACTCCTCCGGTTCCAAGTTGACACTACGGGATCCAAAGACCATAGATAAGGAATAAATTTAGAGAGCAGAGGAGGGCCATAATGACAAAAATAATGCAGGAAAAACCTCAACTTGTTAAATGAGGCAACTACAAACATTTTAATAGATTTTTATTATTAAATAATGAAATTTGCATATACTAGTGTTCTAAGCCCCCTCATTACATGATTTATTATTGTAAGCCCCCTCTGACTTACACATCTAGAAAATAAATCTACAATGGTTGTAGTTTCATTTTCTAGATGTGTAAGTCAGAGGGGGCTTATGATAATAAATCATGTAATGAGGGGGCTTAGAACACTAGTATATGCAAATTTCATTATTTAATAATAAAAATCTATTAAAATGTTTGCAGTTGCCTCATTTAACTTGAGGTTTGTCATATATTATTTTGGTTGTTATGACCCTCCTCCACTCTCTAAATTTATTCCTTATCTATGGTCTTTGGATCCCGCAGTGTCAACTTGGAATCGGAGGAGTATAAGTTGCTCTCCATCATCTGGGTATACAACTCAATTATGTTGTCTCCAAAAAAATGTGACCATGATGCCTACATTTATGTTTCTCAGCTATTGTGAAATCTACATTTATGTTTCTCAGCTCTTTGCAGTACTCTTCTTCAATCTGTGTCCAACGATAAGCATCTTCTTCTTACTAATTGCATCCAGAGCTTCCTTTTCATTAGGATTCAACTCCACTTCCCCCATCTCATCATCCTTGTCACCCTTAGCTGCCATCATAAGCCCTTCTTCCCTCTCTAGTTCTTCAAGCCTCTGCAAGATATCTGGATCAATAAAGTTTGCAACATTGTGTCCATCCATGATCTCAAGAATATCATCTTCTTTCCACTCTTCATTTGCCAAAATATATCGCTTCTTCAAGCTTGTAGAGTAAACTCCAGCCCCACCATTTTCATTCTCAATATCCTTCTCCAGCTTCATGGCCTCCTTGGTAGCATGCGCTCTGGCATCTAAAATAGCTTGAGGAATACAAGTGGGCCTCTCTTTCCCATCTCGCAACTTGGGCATTGCAACATGAATCATATTGAGACAACTACTGATCTTCTTCAACTTCATCTTAATTTCCACTCTCTGCTCCAACAACCTCTCGCATGTTGCATTCTTCACCGCAATCACCCCTTCTTCCTTCAAATCATTCATAGAGAGTACCACGACATCATCCCCCCCTCCTGATTCCCAAAGAACCCACCCATATTTTTCCCAGGCACAGATCTCATCTCTGCAACCAATTTTACATCCTCCTCTGGTAGTGTCTCTAGTGGTTGCAAATCAATCTTATTACAAACTACAATAAGAACTCTTGCCCATCAACACAAGGAAGTCATGAGCAAGCATGAGTAAGAAATGGAAGGGGCATACATCATCATCAAATCTCAGGAGAAAATCATCAAATCTGCATATTAAGGGATGAGTACATCATGGATTTCAAGTAAAGATCATAACACCACAACATGGTTGGTAGCCCCAAGGAGGCCCCATTGCATGTAGTGAGTAAGCTACATTGAAACAAAGAGGTACACAAATCTGCATCATCTATACATTAATGCTATGGTATGGAGTATATTTGAATCTGCATTTTAAAGGATAAGTAAGAAAGTTGCATGATGCTAGTGAAATTAACAAAGGTACATATCTAATGAAGTAATGAAGCTACCCACATTCTATGTGCTTTGAGCCAATGAAATTTTTATCATCATGATGAAGTAATAATGCATTAAATGTCTTACTAATGTCCCTATTTGATTGGACGGTGCTCTGTTTGTTATATTGTTGCTATCAAAATAGAATGGTAGTGGTGATTCAATGCATCTACAGCCTCAACAACATGGCGACATCAATCCAATAATAGAAAATACATTACAAATGCTAAGCTCATGGTCTCAATGAAATAAACAGTGTATAAAACAATATATGGTGCACAACAGTAGCAAGCATGCAATGACAACAATAAAATTGCATGATGCCCGAGCTCAAATTCAAAATAGTAAGTGTATTAATGTATGATCTAATAGAAGCAACCTCATTGATCATTACCTTTCACTCCTCCATCATTATAGAAGAGATAACTACCTACAACTATATTTCATAATTCCTCCTTTGAAGTATATATATATCAAGTATAATTATGAGTTTACATCATATATTTAGTCTTAATAAAATCTTATAAAACAACATAAAACTAACCCAAAATACTTTGTCTTAATAAAATCTTAATAAAACAATATATTTAGTCTTAATAAAATTTTATAAAACAACATACATTGTGTGAAGTGTTTGATCTCTCTTTAATTGTTTTGTTGTTGATATTCACTATGTGGTACTTCCCATTTATGATCATTTCATGAGGAGTACCACAGTGAATATCAACAAAAAAACAAATAAAGAGAGATCAAACACTTCACACAATGCCTTGAAGGTAATAGAAACGATGCCCTAGCTCTCAAAGCTCACAGGTCATCAAGCATTCCAAATGAAAAGATGTAAACAATGTCAGTATTAAACAGTGAACTCATGAACAATGTATGATGCCCTAGCTTGCAGTCTACAAGCCATCAAGATATTTCCTCATGAAATGATCATAAATGGGGAGTACCACATAGTGAATATCAACACCAAAACAAACAAAGAGAGATCAAACACTTCACACAATATATGTTGTTTTATAAGATTTTATTAAGACTAAATATATTATTTTATGAGCTCACTATTTGAGCACCTCATGTCTTTATTTGATTGGTTGGTGCTTTATTTGTTATATTGATGCTATTAGATCAAATAGGGACATCAGTAATAAAATAGGGACATCAAATAGGGACATCGGTAGTAAAATAATACGCTTACTATTTTGAATTTGAGCTCATAAAGATTAAGACATCCCTATTTTATTACTGATGTCCCTATTTACATCTTTTCATCAAATGACCCAAAAATATCAAGAATGGTCCTATATGGTCGCTAATAACCAACTTTTAGAAGAATATAAATGAATGCAAACATACATAAGTGGATGAACATAAATAATGAAGGTCCTATATGGACGGTTATAATGCTTTTCCATTACAACAATTGAGCAATCATCATTTGGTATATGAACAGGTGAAAAACATGCAGACATCCAGACATGTGTACTATGAGCTTTCCTGCAACAAATGGACTTGTGATGATTTTCACAATAGTACATGTGTTGCAGGAAAGCTCAAAGTACTGCTTAGGAAAATATGAATATTCATCACCTGTACATATCAGAGTTGATTAGAGAAGGTATATGCACAGGTGAAAAAATGTAGATTTGACCAAGCAATACTAGGAGCTAGACCCAACAGCAAAAGGACTTGTGATGATTTTCACAATAGTACTTGTTTTTGGGTAAGCTCCTAGTAGTTCTTAGGTAAATCTACATGTTCATCACATGTGCAATGCTTTGGTTTCAGGTTCACTATCACTCTATCAGCCTCTCGCTTGCGAGCATCCTTGTTTCTCTTCTTTGATGCCTTCTTGCCAAGTTTAATAGCTTTCAATTTCTGAGCTGAATCCTTGAAACCATCTCCTGGAACAACTTCACTAGGAGGCCTAGACCTAGATCTTGACCGTGATAACAGATGTTGCTTCTTATTTGGTTGATCAATATCCATGGCCCTTGATTTGAGGGTTTCTCCAATCCCATCCTTCCACACCCTTCTTGGATTAATTGGTGATTGATTCACCATTTATATGCCAATATAAGACTATCCAAATCTTAACAACACTATGTTGTTCAACCCAATCTCCCACTGCTATACCTTAGCCATCAAATTTATTAGAAAACCTTCTTTAAATCATCCTATGATCACATTAACTATTAAATCTCTGCAAGTAAAAATCATTAGAACTATGGTACATTGTTAGCAATCATCTTTGCATGGATCCTAGGCCTTTGAGCCCATGGAAAGGTGTGGGTTACAAGTTAGACTTCAAAATACAAAAGGAAATCTAATAAAAGTCAGTCCAAGCCATTGTACAGGAAGGTACAATCATGCTAAATGCCTCTCCAATCCTCCAAACTATGAAATGTAACCTTCTAATAACTTATTTCATCTTTCAAATCATTAACCCAACCAGTTTACTTGAAGAATAGAATGAAGATTCAAAGTATTAAGAGGTTTGTACTCACAGTCACTGGTGGAATTATCTCAAGGTGAAATTGAAATTTTTGAATTGAATTGAATTGAATTTTGGGACAACTCTAAAAGAAGTTGAAAGAAGTCAACTTGAGTAAAATAGGACACTAGTTTGTTTGACCTCATTTTTCTACCAAATTGTTCGACCATCAATTAAAAAGGTTTAGGTTGGTCAGATTATAGAAGGAAATTTTTCTTTTTTTAAAATCCATGCCCGTGTTGGTCGAAATCACCGATCAAGATGTCATTCGTGATAAGCAACAGAATGAGTGTGGACACCTGGTCAGATTATAGAAGGAAAATTTATTTTTTTTATCCATGCCCATCCAATCACAACTAATGGAACTAGCGTAAATAACAGAGCACTGCATATTGTAGTAGAATAAATTATAAAACAATACATTCCTTTTTCATATTTTGAAAGATATGTCTTTTCAGTACAACTCTCTACAATGGAGAGCAAAAGAATAATATATTTATATAGTCTTTCACCTTTGATTTGAAAACAAATCCTTTTCAAAAATTGAATATCATGTCTAACTGTCACAAAGCAGTTTTAAAAAAAGAATGCCTTAACAAAATAATAACCATTTTCTATTCTGAGATAACCATAACAATGTCTTTTGTTATCTCCAATAAGTCTGAATAGTGTCTCTAACAAATAGTCTTCAAGAACATTTATTATTTCCAAATAATAATCCTAAAACTGTCACGATTTCATCCCTTACACAATGTGTTAACTTGTTAAGTAAACCCTCCATAAACACAACACTGGTTTACAAACTAAACAATGACCTGACATAGGGTTACATTACAATTAGTTCAAAGACTAACACAATGTATCTTAACCATACTCCAAAAAAAAACCTTACTCAAATTAGGGTTTGACATATAATCACAGACAAGAGAACTCAAAATGAGGTTTAAGATTTTAATGAAAAATCAACAATATGTATGAAGCCCAATGTGAAATAGCTAGGGATATAAACAAGAACTATCCACACAAGTTATAGAGACTAAAACCTTGCCATTGATCCATACGGGTATAACACAAAACTTTACCACAATTTAGAAAACCCGAATGATATTATACCACAGTTTACTTCAAAACTAACATGGGTGCTGAAACCAAATAGAGAGTTTATCAAGATAACAGTTGATGAAATAGATTTACATAAACCAATTAACTCAAAACACAAACCCTTTTTCAAATAATTTAATTTTAACTTTGGTTGCACGTTAAAGGAACTATGTTGACTTTATTTTGTAGTTGTTTAACATGAGAGTTTGTAGATTAATAGGAGTTCACATTTTTATGGGAACATATCTTTCAATTGAGCATTAATGCCCATCTATATCTAGTGAGATGAACATAACTCATGTATCTCATGCTAGTGTGCTTGGATTAGACTAGACATTATCCGATCGCCTGTGAGGGTTGTCACTGTTATTAATTGGTGTAAAAGGAGGACCGCCTATGTGTTATAGCACTTTATATAAATACTCACTATTTGGATAATGTCTAGTCTAATGAAAAATAGTGTATACAAGGTATCCAAGCACACTAGCATGAGGTACATGAGTTATGTGCATCTCACTAGTTATAGATGCGAAACTATGGAACACTAGTATCTGTGAACTCCTATTAATCTACAAACTCTCATGTTAAACAACTACAAAATAAAGTTAACATAGTTCTGTTAACACAACCAAAGTTAAAATTAAATTATCTCTATCCCTAAGATAAACTAAGTAGCCTTCATATATTTTATGCCAAACTACTATTAAACTGACTGTACCCTAGATGTTTAATAAAGAAGAAAACCCAAATTACTTTCATAGCCTACATAAGGAAAAACAAATTCTTCACAAATGAGAGTGTTGACCACAAAACCAATATCCTTCTCCATATAAAAGGGGAAGTGTTCACACTCACTTTTAGGTCAGCAATGTACAAAGAATATAATGCCCACACAAAAGGAATAGATATTTTAACAAAGCTATTTTTGCTAGTCATGTCAATCAAATCCCTAGTGATGCAGAGCTATGCAGCCAACAACCAAAAAAAAGGTCTTCAACACTCTAATCCACACAATAATGGATTCTAGGATCGATTCTAGATCCTTTACCCACACCCGGGTACGCACTCCTGATGAGCCTAGTTTCCTAGTAGCCTTCTAGACTGATTTCACAAGGTTCTTGCCAGACTTTCCCAAAAGACTCAAGAAGATAATTAGATATTCAGATACCCTTTTCAGGGTTATACAACATACTAGAAAATGAAATATTGTTCCTTTGGACCAACTGTCCATACTGGGACTAGTGCTCTGTGACTAGCCCTCCAATAGGCCTCCTTTTCCAAAGCAACACCCAACTCCATACTCAACCAAGACTTCTCTATCATATAAAGAGTCTATATACCCTCCAAAACCAAATATTTTCACATTTTCAAGGACCACTAACAAGTTTTAAAGTCTCATTCACAAAACCCTCTTTTTAAGGCTTAATAACCTAGGGTCTTCTCAAACACACCCTTCCACACCTTCTTAGACCCCACAAATGGATCTAACACCATATCCTAATGATAAAGTGGTCTTCTATGCAAAGAAAGATGGTCCTCCAGTGAACCAATCGTCCAGACCTTGACTGTCCCCAATTCTAGTGACCCTTAAACCGGGTTATCCAAGCAATCTGAGAATGTTCTCCACTTCACTGTCTACCCTACATTCAAGAACATTTGAAACACATAACATAACAAAAATCCATCCTTCACAACTCCCTTTCATTCATGGAAAACATTAAGTACTATCTCATTACCCTATCCTCATGGTATTTCATTGGTGCACTGTGCAGGAACAATCACTATTGGTTGTGTTTCAACACACCAACTTCCTCTACACCCTTAGACACTCATGAATGGATTAAACTTGATAAAAAAATAACCATTCTAACATACTTATTATGCACCAAAAGGAAACAATCTTAAATCTAATCTTTGCATCTATCTAATCTGACTGGTGTATACCCTAACTGTACAGGGACAGTCACGTCTAGAGGACCCAAAAATGCTTTCAAACCTACACAAAACTATTCATAGCTCCAATGACATGAAACACCATACCCTAGAAATCATTTGGATCCATATCAACCATAAAAATAAACATTTTTCAATAGAATAGTCAGACTGTACCCTCACGGGTAGTGACTGGCAGATTACCAATGAATTTACATTTTCATTGCTTGAAAATAGTTTACATTCATTATTATGATCTGGAATCGATCATTAACTTGGTCCTCCCTCTTCTCAGCCTCTAACACATGCATCCAACCACAAATAAGCCTCTTCAAGGTTGGTTGTAACCACCAACTAACTGGAAGAATCTATTGACAGTTAGTTACTTGTTAAGTTTGGTTGTCTAGTTGACAACAAGTTGTCAACTTTGACAATATTCTTCCTCTAAGTTATTTATATTATTGCCTTGAACCTTTTAAAGTTTTATCCAACTTCAAAACATCCTATCCCTCTTAAAAACCTCATATAAGCCCTGATTTTGCCAACTTGGGCATTTTACAACTTTAGCACTCTAAGTGCTTTTAACATCAAACTTAAGGCTCTATTGGCCATTTACAATTATTATGGACCTTTATAGGTCATTGTTCAAAGCCTACTAACCTAGGATAAACTTGTTCTTCCCTAGTGACCCCTAGGTACCCTTATCCCTAATCAATGTCATTTAATGGCTTACAAAGCATGGTCCTTCACAAAGGACTTAAAACATTACAAAACATTATTAGAAGACCTTTAAGGTCCATTACAATATCAAATGACCTTGGATGGTCATGTTGTTCTCATCTTCACCCAAGGATCTATTAGTGACCCTGGTATGCCACCTTGGTATGTGTGTCCTAATTAACATTACTTTAAGGTATATGTGTCCCAAATCCTTCTTTCATTTATGATTCTTGCATCAATTTCCTAACTTACTCTTAGGTGGTCTTCCCACAGCTCGCTTTAATGCAGTACAAAATGCAACTAAAGGCTTCAACAATTTTGAAGCAATCACAAATGGTGAGGTGAATGCTTGGCATTCAGAAAAGTATGTTAAACTAATTTGTTCAAAATTGCAAATTTTTGAGGATTTTTTGGTTTCCCATGTTATCTAAGGTAAGGCAATTCAGATGAGGATGTGCTATCTAAGGTAAGGCAATTCACATGAGGATGTGCTAGCAAAATTCGTAGTTAAGTTATCATATTCAAAAAAAAAAAAAAAAACTTGTGCAAGATCTAAGGGACATAAAGGAAAAATGGTTAGATTGGCTAGAGTAGGAAGATTGGTTAGAACAGATAGATTAGGAAGCGAAGAGACATAAGCAAGTAATGGTGTCAGGAGAATTGTAGTTTTAGGGAGCTCTTACAAAGTATATATATGTTCACCTATGTGAATAGATCTATATCAAGAGTGAAAGACTAAAAACTATATGAAGGATTGATTCAGTGAGATTTCAAAAGGAACATTGTTGAATATCATATTGAAAACAGTGTTGAAATTGTAAGGAATAGAATATATTACTTGCAGAGATTTACATGACAGATTTGGCTCTATGGGAGAAATATTTTGTATTCTCATTCACTGATTAGAATTTCCACAAAAAGGAACATACATATTGTCACAATGAAATACTGAATTTATCATTTTCAATCTCCAGTAATCTTGTGATAGAAGTTATTATAAACAATCATAAGATTTTTAGTTTTTTTTAGTATTATTGAACTATTGCGATAGCGGGGTTGGTGCTCCTTGAAGTTGGTGCTTCTAAACATTGAGGTACAGAGTTTGTGATCTTTGGATTAATAGGAAAGATACAGGTGTCGAGTGGTTTTTCTACTCTTAGAGATTTTTGCACTCATCAAAATCATGTTGTCATGTGTCTAACGTTTGTCTCTTAGTTTGATGCATTATTTTCCTGTCTCTGTTTTAGTCCATATGTCCATTTGGTTTTAGTTTATGATGTGATACTTTATGTTCAAGTTATCTTTGCATACTGTCTCAAGTAGTTTGATTTCATTTAGGGCCTGTTTAGGTTATCTTTACATGTCATTGTATTGATCTTTTTTGGTTTTTTTATATGGGGTGGGGTTATTTTGACAGACTATTACATACCCTGACTATACAAGGACAGTCACATTTTGAGGGATTAAAAACTTCCAAACTTTAATAGAAACTATCCAAGACTTTAATGTAAATGCATCATAATACCATAACAATCCATTTAGATCCCTAACAACCAGTAACAATGGCACCTTGGCTGAACAATAAATCACTCACGGGTTGTTCATGAGTAGAAAATTTAGGATAAACACAAAATAATGATGCCCTAGCTTCATGTAATGTGAAGAACATAGCCATGGGCTTATCAATAAGTACCTCATGAATGTATTAGCAGCAATGTATATAAATAGAGATCAAAATCTCAAACACTTATACAATGATCAAAAATGTGCCAGCAAATACACAATACATGATGCCCTAGCACATTGCTCACGGGCCCTAAGTAGGTAACCAACAAGTAACAATGGCACCTTGGATGAACAATAAATCACTCATGGGTTGTTCATGAGTAGAAAATTTAGGATAAACACAAAATAATGATGCCCTAGCTTCATGTAATGTGAAGAGCATAATAAGTACCTCATGAATGTAATAACCACAATGTATATAAACAGAGATCAAAATCTCAAACACTTATATAGTGATAAAAAACGTGCCAGCAAATACACTATACATGATGCCCTGGCACATTGCTCATGGGCCCTAAGTAGGTAACCAACAAGTACCAATAGAATAGAAGCATAAAACAATGCCAGACAAATGCAGAGTAAGGAAATCCTTACAGGCGGTCCTCCTTTTACACCAAATAACAGTGGCAACCCTCACAGGTGGTCCTCCTTTTACACCAAAATAATAGTGGCAACCCTCACAGGTGGTCCTCCTTTTACACCAAATAACAATTGCAACCCTCGCAGGCGGTCCTCCTTTTACACCAAATCATAGTGGCAACCCTCGTAGGCGGCCCTCCTAAAAATCTCACCAAATAACAGTTAAAACCCTCGTAGGCACTCCTCCTTCATGCACTCCAAGTCAAAACCAAATAATGAAATGAGATATGAAATCTTTTTTCTTTTTAAATTTATGCCCGTGTTGGTCAAAATTTTGACCTACATGGTATTGGTCGAATGTTTGACCAACACGAGCATGGATTAAAAAAAACAAAGTTTTCCTTCTATAATCTAACCAACCTAAACCTTTTTAATTAATGGTCAAAAATTTTGGTAGAAAAATGAGGTCAAATGTACTAGTGATAAATGTGGTTCAGAAGGGAAATACAAGAATGTGAAGAAGAATGATCAGACTAAGAAGTAGAAAGTGGATAGAAAAGGATGAAGTGTCAAAGGAATACAGAAAGATGACAAAGGAAAAGACAAGATAAGAATGGATAAATGAAAGAAGTGTAGGAATAAATCAAAGAAAAAGAAGAGTAAGGACAATGCGGATAAAGTATCTAATTTTGCATATCTCATAGGCAAGTTAGGGGTAATTTTCCCTCCTAATTAGAACTAAAGATGCAGAGGACTACATCAATCTAGTATAGTTCATGGAGATATAATTCATATGGATTGGTGTTTTGGAGGCTACTACTCAAGGGGAGTAGTAAGCATGGTAATATGTGGTTCATGGTAATGAAGAGAAGAGAAGGATTGATCATAGTAGAGAAATTCCTTTGTCATTGATGTCAAAGGGGGAGAAGAGCATGCGAAAAACAAGATATACTTGCACATAAGAAATAGATTATGCTAAGTACTAAAAGAGTGCATATCAAATGTGGATTAACTAATGGATAGAAAATTATGTAATTAGATTGGAACCAAGGGAAGCTTGTTCCCAGGGGGAGTATAGATAGAGAGATACTAAAGGAATATGAGTTAGAGAGACTCTGAAAGATAACGATGAATATTATAGATAATGTTGGTAGTATTGTTGAATTCCATTCTAGGATGGAGATTATGTTGATTTCTAATTGTTTTTTTTTTTCACATCACGTGTGGCCATCAATTATAAAGTGAGAGATTATTTGCAAGTTGGATGTGTTGGTAATGTTGTCAATATGTTTGTTTTACAATTTGGCTATTGGTGTAGTACATTCAGACATTTGGTTACTACATATGAGGATTCATGCACCTCATTGAATGATGTAGAGGTTGTACACTTGGCCCATGTCTAGTTTCATGAGTTGACATGATGATTTGAGAATGTTATGAGATCACAAATGGTGACTAGATACTTTACTATCTACTAGTGTATCAGAGTTGTAGAGATTGCCTTTGCACACATACATAGGTTGAGATCTTTGGTCGTGGAGCTAGGAAATTTTTAGGGCATGGTTCTTGATTCTAAGGGTCCATAAGGCATTTTCAATTATTATAGAGGAAGGTGACAATGTTCTTGAGGTATAACATAAAATGTTGGCAAATCTATTAGTTGCAATGGATTTGGTTATTTTTTTGAGCTTCATGATGCCTAAGGGTGTTCTTGGATATATGTAACTAATGATTTGGTGGTCTACATCAATCAAGGTGATGATATTTGAAGGGAATTTCAAGTTGGTGATAAGTTTTGTTGTGTTCTTGGTCGACTTGATTAGTAAAATATTTTATGGGTGATCGGCAAAACATTTTGTGGAAGATTTATGATCTCAAGGTGGTTATGTAGGATCTAAGCTATGTTTAGCTAACATGCTTTGATAAGGATCATTTAATTTGGCACAGTGAAATGAAAATTGAAATTTAGGTTTTTTTTTACTATGGTTGATGAATTGTTTAAGGATCTAGGGAAAACATTGTGGGTGCATATGTGTAGCAGACATATGTGTTTCTTGCAGACCTAGAGTGAAAATATGTTGGAGGTTGAATCACTCATCTAAAGGAGTTAGAGAGTATTTTAACAGATATATAATTATACTTTGATGGAATTGACCTAGGCATGATATAGGTGCTACTATATAGTTCACAAATTTTTTGATTGTATTCAAATCGATCATTGTAGTGGTCTTGTAAGGTGAAATCCTTCCTTAGGTTTGTATTCGAAGGCATTTTGAGCAATGAGCTCTAGGTTGTGTTCCTAAATGCATGTGCATTCCTCATTTATAATAATATTGTACTTCTAACAAGGTAGTAGTCTTATTGTGGATTCAAGCCCCACCATGGTTTTTCCCATTTGGGTTTACATGATAAAAAATACTTCTATAATGTGTTGTGGATGCTTTATGATTTGTTCTTACTTTCTTTATTCATCATAAATCAGACATAAGGGCTTTATGCATAAGGGTTTTAAGGTTTAAGGGTTTTAAATATTTAGTGTTGTAGAAGCAATTGATTCACGCCCCCCCCCCCCGCCTAAATTGCTTTTTTCCTTATTTCCTACACACTTTACATTAATTAAATTCCTATTTGTTCTTGGTAACACTTTAGGATATGTCAAGATTTTCCTAATGTATTGAAGATTACTTTCATGAAGAGGCTGACTTCAACCTCTGGGAAGATTATAGCTTGTTTCTACCTTCTAGAAAGCTTTGAATGTAGATTTGTGTTTAGACTTCCAATAAATAAATCATTATTCGATATACAAGTCATACACTTCATAATTGTAGAGCAACTACTAGGTGAAGATATAAAATCCCATGAGGAAAGGAAAAAGTAAATTTATAGTGCTCACCAAATCTATTATTTCTTGAGCTATCATCTCTCCTACATGTAAGTCATTCTAGCTTATGTAAGAAGATGTTTTCTGAGGGACAAACTCTTCTAGCCTATGGCCATTGTAAGTGATATCTCCTCTCACCTAATCATTCAAAGGAATTTAGATGCAATAGTAAAGAGGGTCAATCAAATGTATGCTTCATGTTAAAATTTTCATGTTGTAATCACACAATCCATAACATAGACATGTTGCAAAGGTTGTGTAGTGTTGCATCTAGTCTTTCAAAAAGCTTTTGCAACATGTTGGTAAAATTGTGCTTCTAAATTCTAAACCACTTATTTGTCTACAAATTTCTAAAATATGGCTTTGTACCATCCCTTGATCTTTTAATTTTATATATATCAAAAATAGTGTATCCATCCTTACCTTGTTTTAGTTTATAAACAAATAGAAGCATTTGACTTGCCTTTTCCAGCTAGATCGCATTCAAATTAAGCCCGTTTTCTTTTTGTAATGTAAGATTCTTTGGGCAAATGTGACCTTCAAATGACAATTGATAAAATAAAATAAAAAATAGAACTCAAAATTGTAGACTCCTTTCTACATGAACATTACTTCTACAACTCAAAAATCACCCCCTCTATTCTACTTGATTTTGAGCTCTAAATTTTTGTAGCAAAATCTCCCATGTTCCTTTCCTTCAAAAAAAATTTACATATTTTTTTATTAATTAAAATTATTTTTTAGCATTAAATTTATCTAATTAGTAGATAAGTACAATATAATATTTAAAGTAGAAATAATTTCAATTCTTGGTACCAAAATCGAGCCCATGAGTCCAATCCAAAGAAGGTATAAGAGAAATCTTCTTTCACTTGGTGATCTGATTTTCCTAATACATTATTGTTTCAATTTCAATGTTCAAGCAATTTTGGACAAAACCCCTTAACTATTTTAAATGACAGTCGCATATTTGTCAATTCCTTGTGCTACTCATCATCACTAATATGATGGATTTGATTTTCCCTAAGATTTCTCTTTCAAGAATCAATATAACTTGCCTAATAGTGAAGGTTACTCTTGACAGTGAATAAACCATGTTTGCATTGTAATACATTTCTTGATAGTCAAAATTAACTGTGGTTCTCAATATTTACCTTGATTAACTGAAACCCTTAAGAAATCCTCTCAATGCCCACTATAGGACTAATGATTTGTGACTTTTATCTCTTTGTTAAATGTTTTTTTTTTCTATGTTCTAATCTTTGTCTTACCCCTTAGCTATTTCTTAAAAATGGTGAAGGATCTTGTGATAGTGAAAACTCATTTGATCTTTGTCTTGACAGTCATGACCACCTTGTTTCATGACAATGCTCTTCCTTTGTCATGTCTCATGTAATGATTGTTATCGCTTCGATCATTGTCATTGTAACTTCCTTGAAATGTTACCAAGATTATTTTACTTATTTCTACGTATGATCACCACTATTATTTTGATAAATTCTTACTATCTTTGTAATTGAAAACCATTGATCTTCATTGAATAGCAATATGTATACATCATCTATATTATTAAAAGCAATGTCTCTTGGCTTCTTCAACGTTATTTCTTCAAGTATATAAATTGAAATGCTTTTATCTACTGATAAATGAAGGATCTCCCTTTAAATAATTAGAGGTCTTCCTTTTCTTAATGCAAATTGCCAAATGGACCATTGATGGAGATCTCTAAAATTTATCCTATGGATGCAATTTATGATACACCTGAGAATATTTTTCATGAAGATGTAAAGTTCATGTAATTCCATAACAATAATGAGATTTATTTGTTCACATCTTGTCTTTTATTCATTTTTTAGTTTGTATAAAATTTAGCATCTTTTATTTGGGGAATGATATTTTCATTTTGTTTTCCTATAGGTAAAATCAAATAAAAGATATGTTGGAGCTTCCAACTGGATTGTGTAGATATTTAGTTGAGGCACTACGTACTTTTATGCTTGTTTATGTACTAAAATGCAGTCTTCACATGTTGGAGCTTCCAATTGGACTATGCGGGTATTTAGTTGAGGAATTACTTTTATGCTTTCTTATCTATTAAAATGTGATCCTAGGGACTAGCATATGTGCTTAGTTGAGGTATTACTTTTATGCTTACTTATCTGTTAAAACATGATCCTAGGGACTAGCAGGACATGTTTCTAGTGCTTAACTTGGTATTTTAACACCTTCTAATCATAATTCAATAATATTTAATTATATTCCATTCAATAGAAGCTTGCAGATAGTGTTAAATGAGATTTAAGAAGTATTGATTTTCTTGTGCATTCACTTGCAAACGGTGCAAAGGTAATAATGACAAGTGAATAAAATGTTTGTTTTGTCTTACTTTCATGTGTTGTGCTAGCTTATCTTTCTTTTTGGGGGGTTTTCTTTTATGTTAAAAGAATGATTTGTCTTGATTGTTTATTAAACCTCTCATTGAAACATGAAGGAATGGACAAATTTCACAACAATCTTAGCATCAAATTATTATTTTGTGTCATTACTAAATCATTTTATTGCTATCGTTAATTATGTCAAGTAAGATTATGTTTACCTTCATTAGGAATATGCTTTTGGCTTCTTTTTCTATTGATGTTGTCATTTGGCTTAGGGTAGTTCCATGTTCAACTTGATTGAAATATTTTGTCAATATTTTTGAGTGATTTATCTTTCGGAATTTTTTCCCCTTGATTTACTATGAAATGAAAAAAAAAAAATTTCTCATAATAAGTGTCAAGAATGCATGTTGTGATGAATAAATTCCCTTAAAATAATTTATGCTCAAAATTAAATGTCTTTCCATTGTATCTATATGTAGTTAATTCTCATCTTGCTTGAAATTTTTTGTCCATCTTGTTTATATGGGCAGTCTTTGTGGGTTTTTTGCCTATTTATTAATTGTTATTGAATAAAATTTAAGATTTTATTGACTATTTGGTATCCTAACCGTCAAGCATGTATATTGTGAACAATAATAATAGTGATTCTCTAAATTATTTCTATGCTCATTATGGATTTTCTTGGCCTTTAATCTTTTGTTCATATAATGAATTTTCTTTGTTAATTTGTTGCGTACATATTATCCTATCAAAATGAAGGTTTTGTCTATGATAATGTTCCTCACTATCAAATATGTATGTTGGGAAGAATAGTGTCCATCTAAATAACTTCTATGCTCAAAATTTATTTCCTTGGCCTTGTAATGTAGGTGGTTCAACAATATCACTAACCAATATTGCATCAAAAAGGATCATACCATGGTAAGCATGTGCTGAATTTGTTATGCCTCCATTTTGAAAATGGTCTAAAATGGATTTGGAACCTATAAGTAAACTAAAGATACAACTGAATTGTATGGTTTCTTGCAAATATGGTGATGGAATGAGTTCTGCAAAATCTACTTTTGAAACTGACACTAGGGTATTCCAATTTTCATTCTACCTCTTTTTTTATTGCAATATAGTAGGTATGGAGTGAATTGATATATCATATTCTTTTGACTAAGTTTTAGCTCTTCCCAAACACAATATTGATTTCTATTGTAGATACATAACGTCACACAAATAACATTACATTATGTTGTAACTAAATTGCAACTTACATCTACTAATCTTTAGCTCATAGTATAAACACCATCACACTTTTATCACTACTTCTCATAAACCTCATAAAGCTACTACTCTTTATAACTTCACAATCTCCTTTCATCTCTATAAAGATAGACTCATGAAAGAGTGAGTATACATTAGATACTCATTACAATATATAGAAAAACCAAACTACTACATATGGGTTTGTAGAGCATGAGTAGCACATGTGTTGATAGAATTCTTTTAGATTTATCTTTGTCACATAGATTCTATTAATGTTGTTAATAGTTAGATTTTCTCATTGTAAGGTATTTGGAAATTTTTTGATGTCTATTATATTATGAATTTTGTAGAATTTATATAATGTTATTTAAGAGTAATAGTTGTTATTAAGAAAAATAGTTGATTAGCACATGTACACTAATAGTTATTGTCATTATTTTGTGTATTATATTTTGAAACATGTAATTTTTTATTTATTGAAGATGGTTGAGAAGTGTAAACATCACATGTCTAATACACCATTTGTACCATTCAAATATTTGTTTGAAACAATTTATGAAATGAGTTAGCCTGTCTCACTTCTTTCTATGGGAGTGTTGTCCCACTTAGTTGAGAATCTAGACAGGTAGATTAAAAAATGTAAAAGTAGAGCCATTCCAAAATTTGATGTGGAAGATTATAGTAACCAACCAGACTATAGAGGCAACCCAAAATAGTAGTCCTAGTACATTTCCTTCAAAGGATTATTGCCTTGAATTTTTCTTGTTGAGATTATGATAAAAAATTATTGTTCCTAATTTGATTTTCATGGCATTGTTTTTTTTTTATTAAGGAAAAAATGGGTTTTGAAGGGACTCGAAACCCTTTACAAAGAAATTACATTAGATATTTTATAAAGATCATCATCTTAGAACAGGCCCAGAAATAAAGGATAGATAGAAAGAAAGAAAGAAAATAGACACATCCTACCTCGAGCAAAAAGCTAGCACCAAACACAAAACATAGAGCCAAACAAAGGACTGGCCCAAATTCTTCAGTGTCTATTACTGGTTTTGATTGGGAAGTTCATTTTGGTTGCTTTGCATTCATGACTTTTTCATGATCTCAAAAATATTTTGGAATTGACTCTACACATAAGAATATAGCTTATTATCATCTAAAATTAATTTACAAATTAAACTAGATGATAAATTATATTTTATCTACATGTACTAATTTATACCCTTTTTATAATAACCAATTATAGGATGTAGTAATTTTGTCAAGCTATTATTTGTAGCAGCAGTTGCATATAACAAGACAAGAACTTAGCCATGTATTGCATAAGTTATGTCCATCTTCAAATATCTACTACTTTTGTGCATGTATATCTATATTTATATTGATGGTGTTACCTTTCAACAAAAGATTGAAGGTCATTGTCATTTACATTAGTGAAAGTCACTACCATCACATAGGGAACTAGGAAATTGTATTTGATGTTGAAGTTCATTGAGACTTTCAACCTTCATTCAACACTTGTTCATTTCTATAAAAAATAATGCTTATCTTTGATATTCCTTTGATAACTCATTGGATGTCCTTATAACTAGCCCTTTTTTTAATGATATGGCTACATTACAAGTACGAAGACTTATCATACTCATTTCTACTCTTAATTGTCGTTGTTGGTGATAGTATTCTCATATGATGTCACTGTCTTATGTATCTGTATTTTTTTTCCTTTGTCCAAGAATTTCTAATTGTTGTTCACTCATTTAGCCCTGTCTTCATTTTGCCATTGTCATTATGATTTTAAGCATCCTTTCAATTACCATTCTATTTTCTTCTTTTTGTTGAGATATTTAAGAAAATATTACAATGTCTTACACCTCATGAAGCTTAAAATGTTAGTATATGTTCTGGAGAACTTCATTAATTCAATATTTTTTAGAGCATCTTTGCAAATTCTATTATTTGCATATTCTGCAATCATGACATTCCATGTGATGGCATCTCTTTTATGAATTATGTCAAATAATTCACATGCATTTTCTATGCCTCCACACTTTTCATACATTCCTACAAGATAATTTCTAACTATAATGTCTGACAAAAATCCACCTTCAATTATGCTTTCATAGATATCCATACCTTATTCTAGAGATTCCATTTTGGCATAAGAAGGGAGGATGTTGTCAAAGGTGGTAGAATGTTGGCAAAGGGGGATGCTAGAAAAGGTTTTTCCTCTACTATAGGTAAACTACAAGTAAACTAGTTCCACTCAGCAACATAAGAATTTAAAACTAGAATAATAGATGAATTTCTATCCAAAATTGCTATTCTTAGTTTTGTCTCTCTTGATTTCACAAATGAAGGTATTTCTTTTTTTGTGCCACAACCTTATTATAATAATGGGAATGAACCACATGTAATGGATTTTCCAATTCCATCATTCGCTTCATCCTTATATTTCACATTGAATAACTTCACCATTGAGTTTAGAGTGTCACTAGTCATCCCCCCCTTAGGCTTTTCTACCCTTGAACTATAGATGGAAAAACTTGAAATCATGTTTAATGGAAAGTACTAGTATACATGGTATGATTATTCTTTAAAGGGTAATAGCTCAATGGAAGAGCATCTTCTTTACGAGTAGGAGGATGGTATTTCGGTTCCATCATGCCCTAATATGTCTAAATATATGACTTCAATGACTAAATATACAACTAAATATATGACTAAATTAATGACTAAATATATCTTACCATGACTAAATAAATGACCAATTAACAACAATAAATGACTAAAACAAATAATGATTAGTTTAGTTGTAATAGGAAGGAAATAATACATGTAGATTATCTACTAGTATATCAAAACCTAGTTAGTTTTTCTAAGTTAGTCATATTCATATTTAGATATCTCCAATAACCCTTACTACATATAATCAATCAATAACCATCATCAACCAATGAAT
This sequence comes from Chamaecyparis obtusa, assembly GCA_027943335.1. Lineage (NCBI taxonomy): Eukaryota > Viridiplantae > Streptophyta > Pinopsida > Cupressales > Cupressaceae > Chamaecyparis > Chamaecyparis obtusa. The sequence continues at coordinate 158,752 of BSBK01001973.1, forward strand.
ACTTCAATGTTTATATGTTGAAGTTTATCATAAATCCATAGATAGATGCTCATTAATGACAAATTTAAGTAGATGATCATTACCATTAAATCAACTATCATGACTGGGTGTTAATCCAGTGGGTGTAATAAAAGAATTCATTACCTATGGAGAAGTATTTGAATGCATATTCTAGAGGTTATACAAAACTCTCTTCTTATTTAAAGGTGAGGTAGTAAATAAATCCCAAAGAAACAACTTAGCTTGTGTATTTTTATAATTTATCAATAATATTATATTCCTTTGGTACCTTGGTTTCAATCTTAGGTAGAGGCAACAATAGGGTACTAGAGGGAAAAAAATATCTAATTAGTTATTACTTTAATAAGTATGACTCACAATATGATTGTTTTTTGACATTGGTATCATATGGAATGTAAGAGGAGTTGGAAGGAAATTACTTTAACAATAACTTTAGGTTCCATAAAAATATAAACTAGCTATATTGATGTCATCAAAATATCACTCCCAAGTAAAAGGATGTCATCTGTAATATTCCACCAGGGAACCCAGGAGAAAATAACCTAAAATATGTAACCAAGTTTACAAAATAATTTTTTTCTTAAGAGTTTACAAACAATAATGAATAAAAAAGCGGAAGCAATAATGTAAAGTCAATACATACTCATATACATTATTTCATTTATGGATTACAAATCTCAAGGGTTCCTTGATGTAAAAATACATAAATATAATTTAATCTATTAAGTACAATAACCATAGAAATCTTCCACACAATGAAACTAAAGTACATCATCTCATAAAGAATAAACAATACATTTGAACCATAAGGTATACATGATAATCCCACATCCACTGCAAAAGTTGCAGGGTATGTAAATATAATCTAAGTACAAATTAAAAATACAATAAAAAGGAAGAATATGAACAAAACTCCAAGGATGAAAGAATAAGGAACAACCACAACAAAGATCATCCAACACTAGTACAAGAACGTTGGAGTCTCAAATGGTAAGAGAATCACTACCTCTTGACCTCATGGAAACCTGTGGTTCCACTCCCACTATGCTGAGGAGATAACATTAGACCCCACTCGGATAACAATACCAAAACCAATCACCAGGTAGAACTAAGAAAGGGATCTTGAAAGGTTCCTATCTAAAAGGTACAAATCAACATACAAAGGTACACATACTAATCTAGAGGCAACCAACACACGTAGGAAATCTAATATCAAATCAGAAAAGTGTCATCACATATGTCAACCCCTTGGAACAATCTCACTAGACTCTGACTCCCAAGTGTGAATATCTGTGAAACCAAAAATCCTCTCATGTAGACAAGGACAATCGATCATGCCAAACCTCAATGTCAATACTAGACGAGAAAGCATCTTCTCCCACTCCCATCCTTAGCATTTACTAGCACTCAAGGCATGGGTGAGGAACACATTATCTTATTAATTCATTTTAAAACCCCATTTAATGTATTATATTATCGCTTTTTAAGTAACTTACTAAGGATACCTAAGCAGCCACTTGTGGGCTCTAAGGCCTCCAAAGCAAGCATCTTCCCCTTTAATACCTAGATAACCTACCCTAAGCTCATAAGTCTCAAAAACATCTCATAAATCATCGTGAATAATAAAAGTCAATATCTAGTTCCAAAATGTCACAGGAACATACATAACCAACTTCCATCACATATGCATCATAAAACTCTCACATAGTAAAACATAATCAAGAGCTTCCATAACGTTGGGTTATAAAAAAATTGAATGCCATACAATTATGCAAGATAAACAAACATAACACAACTCCCTAACCCCGCCTCTGGTAACAATCCTAAAAAGGATGACGTAAAAAGATTCCCTCTTAACCCACAATCACAGAAGGAAAAATAGTTATAAGAATTTATTAATAATAAAATAATTTGTAAAACACCATTACAGAAATTAGTTCATTGAAGTAATCATTAAAACAACTATAATTATACTCCCAAATTAAATTCTTCTTTATACATGAAAATCAATTTATATAAAGAATTAAATAAATTGATTTCAAATCAATAACTACTAAGTCCATATAATTACAATAATATTGATAATGATTCTTAAACAATTTACATTAAAATAACAATTAATAATATTAATATAATTTAATTAATATTAACATTTATTATTAATAATTATTAACAAATTAATAAAGTAAAAGTTAATTTTAATAAACTTTACAAAATAAATCTTATAAATAAAATCTGTTATTATTATTTATTTCTTTTTTTAACATATATTTTTTTAAATAATAAAAAAAATATAACAATAAAGCAAAGGTGGGGGAGGCATGTGGGCCTACCCCCCACATTGCCTCGATAGTTGTAGCTGCTATCCGACAGCGGTACACTGTCGTCTAGTTGCGTTGTTGTCTCAACAGTGGTGGTACTTCAACAACAGTACCCTGTCGTCTGGCACAACTGTTGTTGTGATAGCAGTGCCTGTCGTGGGTGGGGGGGTGGTGTCCCCAACCACCAATATTAATTTACTTCATTAAATTTTTTTAACAAACAATTTTTTTTATTTTATTTTTTTTAATTTATAAAAAAAACTATCAGATATTTTCTCTAATACAAAACAACAAGCCCCTATTTTTTCAATTCGATTTTTTTTTAAGAATTACCACACACACACACACACACACACACATATATATAAAAGGAGATTCCAAAGGCTAATTGAAAATTTTCTAGATCTACAAGGTGGGTAAGTGCACCAAGATGGTGGACAGTTTAGTGGCTATATCTAAAAAATAAATAAAAAATTTGCATAACCTGTGCAGGTTCCATAAAATTCAAAATCATGTTAGGCTTGGTTTTACCAAGCCTAGCAAAAACTAATTAAAAAAGCAAAAATATCCTCAAAACCTGTACAAGTTTTTAGGAACATTATATTCCCCAAAACTCACGGCATTGGACCATTTCCAACGCCAAAAATAGAGGAATAGTTTAGCGAGGAAGCAATTTTTTATCAAAACTCGAGCGTGTTTTGCTTCCATTTGCATTTTTCATCAATTTGCAACAATGGTACCACATTGGAAAGGTAAGATTTTAGTGGTTTAATCATTTTTATTTGTATTTTAATTGAAGTAGGGTTTTTTAATTGATTTATGTTTTTTTTTAAATTTTGATGTCAGATTCTACAAAGAATTCCCCAAAATGAAAAAGAAAACAAAGACCTCATGCACAAGCAACATAAGAAAACCCTGAAAACATTGAACATGAGAAAAAAGCACAACCACAAAATCCTCATCCACAACCTCAAAATAATTCTCCTCAACAACCACTGCCACCCGTAAACCCTCCACATCCTCCATTAGATCTAGTAGATGCCACACAAGATGATCTCATCAAATGCCTTACACATAATAGTGCCCAAATTTCTATATTGGTCAATAGGTTGAGGTCCTCTAGTCTTTACCACCACTCAACCCTCGCCTTGATGCTAGAAATAATGGCCAATAGTGCAAATGAGGTTTCTAGGGAGGTTACCAAATGGGGTTAATGGAGGGATAGATGTCGAGCATTTTATGCGGATGGGTTGTCATATGATGAAGTGAAAAAGGTCATACTTAAAAGTGACATATGTGCTTTTTTCACCAATCCTAATACTAGTAGCACCCTAAAATAAAATACGACTCGGTTTCCTATACATTGGTGTGTTCACAATAGGATGAAAGCATCTTTTTGGGATAGGTGGTATATGGTCTTTGACCAAGCACCCTGAAATAATTGGGAGGTGCCTCAATATTTTTAGAGAAAGCTATATTGTGATTTTATCCTCAATGAGAAGCCGAATTACTTTGATATACGACAGTTCTAGGATAGAGGGAGAGGCTTTGCGTAAGATAGACTTGAGGCCCGTAGGGAGGTACAACCATAACATAAGGGCCTCTAGCTAAAAAACCCATGGTTCATATTGTGGTCCCAATAGTTGTAAAGGAGTCTATAGATTTACAGACTCTTCCTGCAGCCACATCATTGACTGATGTCATTATTGAGCATGGCACACAGTTTGTCAGAGCATAGGGTGGAACAAGTTTGTTTATTTTTGTTTTGACATGTTATTAATTAATCACCTAAATCATATAAAAGTAAATAATTTTTTAATTAGAAAATAATTTAAATTGATACATGAATAATATGCATTGCAGGGTGAAACAAGTGATACGAGTACACCATGGAGTGTTCGTTCGAGTAGATGTACACGTCTAGCTTCGACACTTGAGGTAATTTTTTTTAAATATTCATAAAAATAGAATAATATGTATGTTTTGAAATATATTTTGTTAATATATGCATGTTTATTTGGTGTTTTATAAGGCTTGTCAGCTGCTCAGATTTTCGAAGTTGATGATATCACACTTTCTGTCATTGACTTTGGGTTTGAAAGATTTGCGGTATAATATTTTGCACATCTCTTGTTTACATTTTTAATTAAACCCATGCGGTATCATATTCATTTCTCTTATGTTAATTTTTTTTTGTTAGGGTACCCCACCTGACTTGAGGACATCGGGAAAGAGAAAGAAATCCTCAAGGACACCCAAATGACAAAAGGTAATTCAATAGAATTTAATTTTATTTGTTGAAATGTATTATTCATGATTAAACATGTACTTGCAGTCTATATTGATGAATGCATCTGACTTATTTGTTCTATATATAGAAACAATTGGGTTTTATAGAACTAATGAATGTACCTGATGTTGTTAATATTTAGGAGAGAGAAGATGTAACATTTTTATATTTACTTTCAATTTCATTCTTGATTGTTCTAAATCTCTTCGAAATCCTTCCTCTATGACTATGACATATGTTATGATTTTTCATACAGGAATTGGTCATAGTTGCCTCATCAGTGGCGATGCCTCCTAAGAGTACACGAGAGCCATCTAAGGTTCTGATATGCATTTTTCCTATATACATGTTAAACATATGCGTTTAGATATGAGTACATGCATTTTTATTTTTCTAGTGTTTCCTGACATATATGTTATTAACTTGTATTGATTTTATTTTACCTGTTAACACCCTCTTCACAACTTCCCATGGATCCTCTACCTTCACATTTTGTTAGAAGTCCAGCTCATGCAAGATGGGGACCATCAGCTTTAGAGAACGACCCAATTGTAGAAGAAATAGATGAGGTAACCAGCAATTCAACTGCCAAAAAATTACAATCCAGTATTTAGTTATTTTGAGAAAAGAGATATGATTTAGCATTTGAATTGTTCTTGTGTAGACACCTAGTGAGCAACCTACTGCTTTGAAGAGGCCCAATTTTGATGATCCAACACAGTCGTAGATATTGATACAAATATACAGATCTAGTTGTGGTTATCGTATGACCAATTTTTGTATATATTCGATATTTTTATTGTATATATCGACCTTGACATAGTCGATGCCACATTTTTGTAACTCTATTATTGATTTGGCATGTATGCCATTTTTTGATATGTACACAATTATTGTTCATTTTGATATATATGAAACTTGATATTCATTCCAATTTTTTCATTGTGTGTCCATTTATTCATTGTTAGTCTATAAATATGCTTGTGTGTATGGACTCATGTGTAGGATTTATGCCTTAAGTATATTCATGTGTATTCAAGTACAATTCATGTGTATAGGCTACATGCATGACTTAAGTGAATTCATGTGTATGCTTCATAATCTATGTGCTACATGTATGCTTTATGACTTAAGAAAATTTATGTGTACGCTTTATGTGCTACATGTGTTCACATGTGTAATTCATCATTTAAGTGAATTCATGCTTTATATGCCACATTGTATTCATGTGTATCCTTCATATGTTACGAGTATTCTGTTTGGCTAAAGAAAAATCATGGTTTATACATTATTTACATGCATCCTTCATAAGTGTATACAAACAATGTGTATGGATGTCTAAATGTGTGATTCATGCCTTGAGCATATAATCACTACTTTATGTGTATTGGAATTAATGCCTTGCATACATTCATGACTATAATCATGTCTTACAAGTGTTTTTATGTACGTGATCCATGCCTTACATGTATTTGTGGGTACCCTTCATGCTTTGAAGGTTTTCTTGAAATGTGATCATCCTGAGAACTCAAAACATCGATTAGTAGTCTATTATTGACCCTTTGACCAGATTTGAACATGTAGTCTTTATTACAAACCAAAATGGTCCATAGGACCCTAACACATTTAGGACCCATAAGACCTGACCTACCCTACCGACGATGTCCTTGTATAACCAACTAGGAGCAGCAACATCTGATCATTATGGGCACAAACCAATGCTTCCATCACATCTAGTTGGGTAGGTTTACTGTAGGAATGGTCCCACTTTGCCTCTCGACACACCAGAACGCTCACTAACATACCCAATGGTGCTTAGTGCACCTTGGGGACACTTTGATCAGGCATGGTCACGAATGTTCTAGTGACTCCATAGGAGAAATGGGGTTGTCACTAGTATTTACCCACCAAACGGGAGCTAATGGTGCAGACCGTTCAGCGCTAGGACAAATGACTTGGAAGATACCTAGTGGTGCAAATTTCAACTGAGCCTCACTACAAGTTTTGGCATCAAGCAAGATTGCCATGCCAAATTCAAACAAAGTTGAATCTCCCAGAATGGAGAGAGGTTATTATAGGCCTCAAAAATATGGACTTGTAGTATCTGATGGTTCACTGATACCTTTCACGAGGTCTAAGATATGAGCCTCAAAATATTGTTGCCCAATCGTGCTTAGTGCGCCTTGGGGACACTTTGGTCCAGCATGGTTGCAAACATTCTAGTGACTCTGTGGGTGGAATGGGGTTGTCACTAGCATTTACCTACCCAATAGGAACTAATGGCATAGACCATTCGGTGCTAGGATGAACAGTTTGGAAGATACCCAGTGGTGCAACTTTCAACTGAGTCGCATTATAAGTTTTGACATCAAGTGAGATTGCCATGTCATATTCAAATAAAGTCAAATCTCCCAGAACAAAGAGAGGTTATTGTAGGCCTTAGAAACATGGTCATGTAGCATCTGACGGTTCACCGATACCTCTCATGAGGTCTGAGATATGAGTCTCAAAAGATCATTGCCCAATCGTGCTTAGTGCACCTTGGGGACACATGGTCGCGAATGTTCTAGTGACTCCGTGGGTGGAATGAGGTTGTCACTAGTGTTTACTCATCCAATGGGAGCTAATGGTGCAGACTATTTGGTGCTGGGACAAATGGTTTGGAAGATACCCAGTGGTGCAACTTTCAATTGACCCTCACTGCAAGTTTTGGCATTAAGCGAGATTGCTATGCCAAATTCAAACAAAGTCAAATCTCCTAGAATGGAGAGAGGTTATTGTAGGCCTCAGAAACATGGTCATGTAGTATATGAGGGTTCATCGATACCTCTCACGAGGTCTGAGATACGAGCCTTGAAAGATTGTTGCCCAATCGGTCTTAGTGCACCTTGGGGACACTTTGGTCTGGCATGGTCGTGAATATTCTAGTGACTCCGTGGGTAGAATGGGGTTGTCACTAGCATTTACCTGCCCAATGGGAGCTAATGGTGCAAAACATTCACAATTTCTCATAACCCGTACAGATTATGTAAAACTAGAAATTTTAGAGAGAGAGAGAGGGAAGGGGAAATAAGAAGAGTCATGCACGTATAGAGATATACATATATCTATATAAATATATGTATATGTAACTATAGATATGTATGTATACCTACGTAGAAACATATCATATATGTAAATTTATACAAATGTGTGTTGTATTACACATTTACAAGCAATTTTTTTAATGTCTTCATAACCCATACGGGTTATGTAGAACTTGAAATTATGATTTTTGCTTTTCAAAACCTGAGTGGGTTATTTTGTACACCTTAACCCGTACGGGTTATGGCTTGATAAAAGGTTTGGAAAATGATCCTAAGGCTTGCAAGCCCATTTTCCCTCCAATTTTGTCCATTTACATGTTTTTTCTTCTTTCAACATGATTTCTCAACTTCATCATCATCAGTTTTACAAATGATCAGGTGGGTATCTCTAAAATTACTACCATCATCTCACACATCTTCTAAGTTTTTTGACCATATAAATTTTTTTATTTTTGGATAACATTACCATAGTAAACTTTAATTTTCTTTACCAGTGTCTTCACAGTCCTCATAGACATATGTCTATCATTTTTTTAATAACTTTTGATCTACTTGACCAAATTCAAAATAAATTACATATTACTATTCTACACTAGATTCTATACACTTTAAAAAAAGGTTTACAATTTGGATTATTTTGATGCAAGTTATGCCCAGCGCATGGATAGGTACCAGATTTTTAGGATGCAGTCACTTCACAAAATCATAAAAAATAAAATACTCAATAGAAAATTACAAAAAAGTACACAACTTCTAGATCTCACTCTTACCTATCATCCTACAAAGGGTTTTGCAAAATAATAATCTAACTATATAGTTTGTGAAGTGCACGGAAATAGCTATGTTATGTTTTTCTGAAAAAATTAGGAATAGTTTTTCGTGCGCAAGAGGTTTGACCCTCTTAATCTTATCCATTTAAAAAAAAACTTTAGTAGTTTAGAAACTAGATTTAGAGTACTACAATTCTTATTCTTTACACAACTCCTAGTTTTGAGTGCATGACCCTCAAATCTCTCTATGAAGTTCAGGTTTCCCTGATTTCAAGAAAAAGTGGCCACTTATACCCCCTTTTTGTTCACCATCTTGGTGCACTTAGCTAGGTGAATATAGCCATATGCAAAATTATAAAGATATTTTAATTTGATTCAAACAAAAGCTTTCAAAATAGAAATGTGTACAAGAGAAAAAAATCCAAAAGAACTATCAACAAAAACCTTGCAGTACGAAGTAAACAAACTTTTTGTAAAAAGAATTGAATCTACGAGGGTTTCAAACCCTACCTCAAACCACCAATTAACATAAACCCTGCAGAATAATCAAAACCTTGAAAAATTCCAAGATTTCATAATTTTCCCCCAATTCAACCTCAAAGCCCAAAACCCGTAAATTTATGTGCGAAGAATAATGACCAAATCCTCCTAATAAAGGAAAAGAACCTGGAACTAGAAGTCAACCATGCAAACTGATAACTCAACTTAACTACTAAAACTTTTTTATTATCAATTTTCCTTTTTTTTTTTTTGCATGATTATTCTTTTTTTTAATTTAATAACTTAATGCACTTTCACTTAATTCTAATTTAATTATTTTTTTTCTTATTATATTTTTTTTATCAATTCACTCAACTTGAAAATTACTTTATTCTTTTATTTATTTTAATTGATTGTACAAGTAATTGCATATCAATTATAACTAAAAGAATATTGTTTTGATCATATTATTATTTATCCAATTGATAATTTATTATCAATTAATAGATTTTATCTTTAATTAAAATTTTAAATTTAATAATTAATTAAATCCTTAAATTTAAAAATTAGACTTTTAGTTAAGTCTTTTAATTAATAAATATATTTAATTAATTTGTCCTCACATTTAATATTTTCTATATTTAGTAAGATTTAATTATTAAACAACATAATTAATCTTAGTAAATCACTTAATCATTTCACAACAATCACATCAAACACATAACCATCCAATGAACAGAAAAACCAACTGAACCTAATAAAACGACAATCATGCTCAAAGAAAAAGGCTCATGAATTCATATCACCTGGACGAATTCAGAGAGGTAATAAATTAGAAACTTGTCCCTTATTTCAGGACAATAAAATGGCTTAGGTTGGGATTCAGACATGAATGTTAGCCCCCCTCTCTTACCATTGAGACATTGCAATAGGGCACACTCATCCTGACAATTCAAGGAAGTTGATGCCCGGTACCTACAAACCTACATAAAAGACAAGCATGAACATCCATATATATGTAAAAAGCAATGGTAGGGATCAGGACATTGTGTGGATTCCACAAGCCGGTAACTACAACTCTGTCCCTTAACCACATCAAATAGAAAGGTAAAACATACATGATAGTCATATACATGCAAGTTTGGGGTAAGTAAAATCATGAATATAAACAATATTTTAAACATATAAATAATCATCATCAAAGTAACTAAAATCATCTAATTGCAAAACATGTCTCATGACTATCCAATATCAAATCACCATGTAATGCCATACATCCATAACCTCATAATAAATCCGAATTAATCAAAGCACACATGAAAGTGGCCTAAAAGAGTTTGGAAATATAAAATTGAAAAAAAAAACTATGGGTGGGCACTACATCATCTATCATCCTATGTGTGTGCAAAGTGTCACAATCCTCATAAGGAGGAAATCTAATATTCCAAATCTAAGAGTTGTTGAGTGCCTTGATCAAATAGATGTTATTAATAATATAACCAAACCTAAATATGACAATGGGCCATAGTAGAGGTTGAATGCAAAATGTATATGAATCTAAATAAGAATTATGCAATTTGAAATATGGGATTCCAAGTCCTAATTTAGAAGGAATAAACTATAGAATACATAGTGGCATGCTCGCAAATAATATATTTGTAAATATGTGTCAAGATAAATCAATTAATTAGAAAAGATAAATAGATTTTCTTACTAACATGAATTAGGTTTGATAACAATATTGGAAAAAACAAATTGAAAGATTAAATAATAAATAATGGTACTCAGCCCTTCACTCAATATTACTTTCAACTTTGTCAAATGTTTCCAATTAATCCATTACCCTTGCACTAGAATGTTGGAGGATATCGATCAAATGCCTCATTATTATTAAAAGTTTTGATTGACAAAAAAGTATCACTACCATATTGTGGAAGTTATCTACACAATTGTAGAATTAATCACACAACTATGAATTTGGGCTTCAGTTACACATTTGAATTTTCCTAATTTTTATGTTAGAAACCTACTTGACTTTTAACTTGCACAATAGTGGTGTGGATAAAGGACTATGCAAGTGATCAATAACATCCCTCATTTTTGTCAATTTCCTAGGAACATATTGAATGAATTTTTACAATGATCTAAAATAACAACTATTCATGCAATATGTCCTAGATATAACATGAAAATACTTTGATATTCCTTAATGTGTGTGATATCTTTGATGTTTCTAGATAATCTGCACAAATTTATTATCCTTAAATTTTAAATGGAGGGTACAAGTAAAGCGCTTAGCACTTCAAGTCAACATGTAAAGGCTAAATAGAGTGTTCAAGTAGGCCCCAATTTAACATTTCAATGTGAAATCTTGGGGTTCATTTTCACAAATTGTTCAACTAAAGTGGGTCAATTTTACAAATCACGAATTCCAACATGGGCAAGAAAATGGGTAAAACTAAAGATCAAATTGATTCATATGAATGAGATGCACTTTGTACAATGATCTAAAATAACAACTATTCATGCAATATGTTCTAGATATAACATGAAAATACTTTGATATTCCTTAATGTATGTGATATCTTTGATGTTTCTAGACAATCCACGTGAATTAATGTTAATCCTTAAATTTCAAATGGAGGGTGTAAGTAAAGCACTTAGCACTTCAAGTCAACATATAATGGCTAAATAGAGTGAAAGTAGGCCCCAATTTAACATTTCAATGTGAAATCTTGGGGTTCATTTTCACAAATTGTGCAACGAAAGTGGGTCAATTTTACAAGTCATGAATTCCAAGAGGGGCAAGAAAATGGGTAAAACTAAATATCATATTGATTCATATGAATGAAATACACTTGATATTAAGTGAAAATTAAGTTATTTAATAACTTTAAATAGTAACTATGCAACTTATACAATTGCCATTACATAAAATATAATTTAACCAAAATGGATCTAAAACAAAACAAAATTGCTAGGTGTACAATTTGCACATTCACACTTGCACTATCATTGCTCAACTTTTGAAGCAAAATAACCTTCTCTCAAACATGACATTGCATTTAAGTACCTTTTCCTTAAATGGTAAGCAAGTGCTCATGAATGAATGAAAGCTTTTAATGATGTTCATAATACCTAGTAGTGCATGATACCCAAGGATAGTAACAAAGTTGATTTGCATACAAACACTCCTAATAGATGTTGCCCAAATTACTTTGAATATCATTCATTTTTAATTTTACATTCTATTTTGTGCTATGAATCTTAGCAAAGAAGTGGTGTCTTGGTTGGGTTCTCCCATTAAAACAAGACAATCAAGGAGTCAACTTTTAAGATACCTTGTAAGTTAGCCACTCCATAATGCATTGTCATTCAATTTCCACTAACCTCAAAGTACAAAAATGACATATTCTCTCTACCACCTAAAACAACAAAAACTAATCTTAATTAAAACTAGGCGAAGGGGCTAGTTACCTTCCATGTTCCAATGATTGTTCACTCCTTACTGAACTCCCCAATTACTAACTTTAAAGAAACCAAAAAAAATGATAATTTAAAGCTCATTAATAAATTGCACATGTACCAATAGTTGCCCACTTGTACCCCCAACAATTAAAATTTGTGACTTTAGGGGAAGAGCACCAATAATTGGACACGTTCCAATAGTCATGCACTCCACATACACCTGACCCCTAATTACTAATTTTAAAGTAGCCAAAAAATGATAATGAAAAGCCCATTATTAAGTTTCACATGTACCAATAGCCAATCATTTTTTAGCTTTTTTGGTTCACCGCTACTAGAACATTTGTGCATGACTATTGGGACATTTGTACATAGGTACTGGCAATTTTGAGTGCACAACTATTGGGACATCTTTGAGTAGGTATCATGCAACACTTTGAAATGGACACTTTTTTACCCTTCGATGTTTAACAAATTATGTAAGGAGCTTCCTTAATACCCAAAAGCCAAAAAAAATTAAGTACCTAAGTCACATACAAAGACAACACCAAAAAAATCGTCAAAATCCAATGTAAGGTTCAGGGTCTACGAGTGTGTTAAGTTAGCTATAACGACTACTAATACACTTCCCCTAATTGGAGGAGTTGTGCAACTTTATTGATGCCCATAATACACGAATACTAGGGCATTTGTGTGTAGGTATGGGTAAAAACAAGTATTGGAGGAAAATATATTGGTTCTTAGAGGAATATGTATTAGATTAATTGTGTAAATTTTTTAGGTGCTTGTAATACATGGTTATTGGGATACCTTTAAATAGATATGATACAACACTTCTAAATAACCACTTTTTGCCCCTTATATACACATTGAATCCCACAACATTTGTCTTAACCATACATAAGCCAAACCAATAGCTATAATTAATTAAATTGTATACAAACACATTGAAAAAATGTTAGAATCGATATACCTTTTACAAACTAAGAATTCACAAATTTAACTACACCTGGTATTGGAACCCTTCCCCTACCAATATTTTCACTTCGCCTTTTATTTTTGTTCCCATATTATAATTTACTCGTGATCACACGTGAAATTGAATATTGGCTTATTCATTGCTCTACACTGAGGGCACCAAGCGGTGTCTCCCGTAGTTTCTCCCTTCCAAAGCATTATCGTTTGAAATTTGAATAATGCTTAGTCCTCCAATTTCGGAACTCCTGCTAAATTTGTGAAGAGTACCTTGTAAATTAAAAAAACAATATTACCTAGAGAAGCGTGATAGACGCCCGCTTCATCCTTTCTCTGGAGCCAAGAAATGTGTGGAGACTGATAAAGTAATTTCATTTTATCTCTCTATTATTCAAAGAAATCAAAGAAATCAAAACATGATCGATCATTGGCTGGAAAATATGTGGCTTATCCCGTTCGTGTCATCCCATTATATTCTACAATATCCATACTGGATGTTCTCTTTTACAGAGCTTTCTCTTTTCCCATGGTTACCGCCATGGCAACCATGGAGCTGCCACCCCCATTTCCATCCTCTCATATGAACTCCACCCACAAAGCAGAAAATGGGCTCTCAATCACAGCCAATTCTCCTTTAAAACAGAAGCCCAAACTAGAAACTGCCAACAGCAGCAGCAGCCAGAAGTCTGAAATCGATGCTGTATCTAAGCAGAGAAGATTGAAGAAGGAATTGGGCATCTTGACTTCTTTGCAAAGGACGAGAGACATTGCTCTGGAGACAGACATATATGGACATTTATTGGAGGTCTGCACTTCCACGAAAGCAATGGCAGAAGGTAAGCAACTCCATGCCCATATACTTAAAAGTGGACTCGAACAAAACCAATACGTGGTAACCAAGCTTATATTACTGTATTCTGTGTGCTTGAGCATGCAGGATGCAAGGCTTGTTTTTGATAGAATTCACGAAAGAAACGTTATCTTGTGGACTACAATGATTAGAGGGTATGCTAGGAATGGATTTTTTGATGAGGCTCTTAGATTATTTTATAAAATGCAAGAGACGGGGGTACAACCTGATAACTTTGTTTATCCCCTGGCCCTTAAGGCATGCGCTGGGTTGTCGGATCTGGACAAAGGGAAGGAGATACATTACCAGATTGTGAGAAATCGGCTTGAATCTGATGTTTTTGTGCGTGCCGCTCTTTTAGACATGTATGTTAAATGTGGTAGAATTGAGGATGCACGCCGAGTCTTTGAGAAAATGTATAGGAGAGATGTGGTTTTGTGGAATGCTATGATTGCTGGCTATGCCCAGAATGGGCATTCTAACGAGGCACTGAAACTCTTTCATCAGATGCTAGAGAGTGGGGTTAAACCCAATTCGACCACCATGGTGAGCGTCCTTCCGGCCTATGCAGATTTGGGTGACCTGCAAGAGGGTGTCTGGATCCATGATTTTATTATTAAAAATCAGTTTGAATCGGATATTTCTGTAAGGAATTCCCTAATAGCAATGTATGCAAAATGTGGGAATATAAGAATTGCTCGAATGTTGTTTGATAAAATGTCAAAAAGAGATGTGGTTTCATGGAATGCAATGATTGCAGCTTATGCACATAATGCACACGACAAGGAGGCATTTTCTCTCTTTGGGCAGATGCAATTGTCTGGTGTGAAGCCTGACTCAATCACCATTGTAAGTATTCTCCCAGTTTGTGCCCGCTCAGCAGATTCTCTCAAGGGGAAGGAGATCCATAATTACATAATAAAGAATGGATTTGAGTCAAACATTCTTGTCAGAAATGCGCTTATAGACATGTATGCCAAGTGTAGATATACAAAAGTTGCACGGCAGTTGTTTGATAGAATGCCAAAAAAAGATAGAGTCTCATGGAATGCAATGATTTCAGGCTATGTTTCTGCTGGATATAACAGTGAAGCCTTGGAACTCTTTGGGCAAATGCAGCTAGAGAAAGTCAAACCAAATGAAGTCACAATGCTATGTGTTCTCCCAGCATTTTCTGATGTCAGAGATCCCGATCAAAAGATGTGGGTTCACGATTTCATAACTAGAGGTGGACTAGAATCCAGTGTTTCGGCAGGAACTGCCCTTGTATCTATGTATTGTAAGTGTGGAAAAATGGAAGTGGCAAAAAATGTGTTTGAAAAAATGTCTAATAGGGATGTGGCGGCATGGAATGCAATAATTGCAGGTTATGCCAAAACTGAATACAGCAATGAGGCCTTGATGCTCTTTTCTCAAATGCAACTAGAAGGGGTGATTCCCAATTCCTCTACCATAGTGAGTGTTCTCTCTGTATGTGCCGATTTAGTAGCTCTCAGGCTAGGCGAGTGTATCCATAGTTATCTCATTAGAAGCGGACTTGAATTAGATGTTCATATCCGCAATGCTCTGGTAACAATATATGCAAAGTGTGGGAGAATCACGACTGCACGCAGGCTATTTGATGAAATGCCCGAAAGAGATGTAGTCTCATGGAATGCTATGATTGCAGGATATGGAATGCATGGTTATGGCAAAGATGCCTTTGAACTTTTCTCCCAAATGCAGCTATCAGGTTTGATGCCAGACTATGTCACTTTCGTTGGAGTCTTGTCTGCTTGTAGTTATGCAGGTCTAGTACATGAGGGCTGGCAATATTTTGATAGCATGAGTCAAGATTATTGTATCACCCCCAGGATGGAGCATTATGCATGCATGGTTGAACTCCTTGGCCGTTCAGGACGTCTTTATGAAGCATACGATTTCATTAAAATGATGCCTATAAAGCCTGAAGCTAAGGTGTGGAGGACCTTGCTTAGTTCTTGCAGAAAACATCACAATATACAGCTAGGCAAGTGTGTGTCAGAGCGCCTTCTTGAGCTAGAGTCTCAAAATGTGGTGAATTATGAATTACTTTTAAACATCTATGCTGCTGCTTGTAGATGGGATGATGTAGTAAAGATCAGGAAACTGCAAAAAGATAAGGGGTTGGAAAAGAGCCCAGGATACAGCTGGATTGAGATAAAAAACAGGGTTCATGCTTTTGGTGTAGGAGACAAATCACACCCACAAACAGAAAAAATATATGCTCAGCTGAAGAGCTTGATTCGGCAGATGAAAGCAGTAGGGTATGTTCCAGACACAAGCTTTGTGCTACATGATGTGGAGGAAGAAGTAAAGGAAGATGTTCTTTTCAGCCACAGCGAGAAATTGGCAATTTCTTTCGGGCTTATTAACACAAACCCTGGTACACCTCTATGGATAACAAAAAACCGTACAGTGTGTAGCGATTGTCATACTGCCTTAAAGTTCATCTCCAAAATTGAGGACCGAGAAATCAACTTGAGGGATTCAAATAGATTCCATCATTTCAAGGCTGGTTTGTGTTCCTGTGGAGATTACTGGTAATGTTAAATATGAAGAACGGCATGAGCTTCTTGTAATAATAAACGCATGCAGCCAGTTGGGTTTTCCTAGCCAGATTCCATGGGACTGAATTTTGTTTCGAGAAAGAATTAATATCAAGATATCCCGGTCATTATCAATCATATACATAAGCTGAAGCAAACCCTCACAAGAAGGATTGAAAATTAAACAAAATGCAATTATAAATTGATGATTTCTATAAAAGGTGGAGGTGCCCCTTGAAAGATATTTTGCCACAATCTTAAGTAGTACTGCTATTAGTTTTTGTACTAGCTTAGGTATAAAAACACCACTTCCAATAATTTGTTCTCTAGAATTAATGTTCCTCTTGGTCACTGATAAAATTTCAAATCTTAGTTTGATTAGGATTATAAACTGTCGTATCATTATTGAAATTGGCACCCATGACAACCAATACATTAATCACAATTGTAGATTCAAGAAGACATGTGCTTCTGCTGATTATGATTTCTTATATGCGGACTTGTTGAACCATTGGAGATCAATCTTATTCTCTGTATCCTTTCAACTGTATTTCTATTTTCAATTTATCAAATTATTGTTGGTTTTGGTTTTGGAGATTAGTGGTTGTGCTCACGAGTCTTCTATAGAACAAGGCAACATATTAGAGTCTTCTTCGTTGATAATACGTTTATTATTGAGGTCTCTGTAGTATTTTTACATTGTCTATCAATATATGGATTCTCATATATTATCATGTCTGTATTCTCATGTTTGCCTATCATGTCTTTGTTAAGGCTTTTCTATAAAATTCTCCTAAGAGTTATCTGTACTGGAGACGATTGTCCCATTATTTGGGTTTTTTTCATCATTTGTAGACATGTCGTCGAAATTAGTACTTTTTATTATCATACTTTGATATCTTACTTTGTTGAAATTTATCTCTATCGAGTTTTCTGTACTCCGGATGATTTTGTCTTCCTTGTTGCTTGCATTCATCGTTTGGTTTTTTATCACTGCATTCCTCAGAACATGTACTCTGTGTCATTATTCATCGTTGGAGAAAAGAACCCCAAATTGGTGGAATATCATAAGAAACATATGCCTGCCGGGTTGCTAGTCTTAGTCTCTCAAACTTCTTATGGCATTACATGGTATTATATCCTCTTTACTCTGTGCTCTGTCTATTAACCATCTGATTGGAAAATTTCGTCATTCATATAAGCCACTCATTCATATATTTACACTACGAGGTAAATATAGCAGGAAATGAAACTTACAAAATTTTCCCTATTCAATCTCGTACTTCACAATCCAGAATGGTATCGTGGTATCGTGGTATCGTGGGATTGAAAATATGCAGTGCTAGTTGTTATAATCTCCATGTCTTAAAATGCAAACCAAAATACAATATAAAAATTTAGAGAATGAAGCAATATGAAGCAATGAATTTGTTCCCAATATACCCTAAAAAAAGGATTAAATCTTGCATCACAAATTTTAAGCCGAAATATGAATGCTGACTTCTACAATGTAGAATTACATAACCATGCTAAGATTATGTTTTGAATATAAGTCCTAACTTTACCTGGCTAAAGTAATAGACCTTGTTACTTGGGGTTTTCATCCAGATGAGTATCAGGGAAGCATGTGTCTGATAGGAGTGATTAACAAAAGCATTTGCATCTGCCTCAACCAGTTGAGTGATATGTTGGAGTATGATTGATGCTGTAACCTGTCTGTTTTTGTACAAAAGTTGGTCAAGCTGGGTATTTCGTGAGACAAATCCTCTCTCAACGAAACGCTTAGTAGTTTGGAATTGCCGGTTGATTTGGCCCAAGCAACAACTACAGCACATAGGCAAACATAACTAATTTTATATGTCACAAACCTTTTTGTCTTTCAGTTCGTATTGCAATCAGATCATAGCTACAAGACAGGCAAGCATTATGACGAGCAATTGCTACAATGGGGTGCCATCTGGAATCAAGAGGTGAGACGTGGATGAAAACTATTATTTGTTAAGATATTTTGAGTAAAGGTTTGATTGGTTACGGTGAGGTAAGATGGTCTCTAGGGTGGAAAAGAAATTGTTGTATTTTGAATTTCAATTAGTTGATAAATATGGATAAAGATGCATCTTGGATGCTGGATATACTTTGTTGATGAATGAGTTCAAATAGCCATGTTAAATTGATCTTAGAACAAAGTCAAGGAGATATCGAGTTTTCTTCTCAAAAATTTGATAAGGTGAAACCAAGGAATAGGTACAAATGGCTGTTCTCATAAAAGAATAATGGGAGACTACTAAATGGGTTGTTGGTTGATGTATAGGTCATTGTAAAATTTATCTTCATTTCAACATAATAACTATGGCTTGATAGTCTCTCACTCTTTCTCCATATTTTAACAATGAAGGCAGAATTAATTTTGATGAGTATTAGAGTGATAATGAGACATTATAGTGTAAGGCCATTTTAGGTAGAAATTCTATAAGGTGAGTCAAAAGTGATCAATTTTTAAGTAGAATTTCCTAAGTTTCACTATCACTGCAAGCTCTAAAAATTCATTTGGTCAAAAGAGCAATATCTTATCGATGCACATTTACAAACCTAAGTTTGCTGAAATCTCTAAGCAGACAACAAATTTCTCAAGCAATTTTGTGAAATCATTTATGATAGTGTAAATTGTTCTAAAGGAAGTATTATAAAAGTTTGTCAACCTTGTGGCATGAGGCTTTAGAAGGCACCCAACAAGTAGAATAGTAAACATGGTTTGTAGCTATAACTTTAGAGCAGATTTGAAATTTACCTACTAGCAAAAAAGTGGTTTGGTGATCTATTAGGCAAGCTTTTCTTTAGCTTTGTCAATAATATCGTGAGAGCATGACTTGACAAAAGTGGAAGGCAAAGGAATTTCCCATGAATCTAAAAATTTCTCCAAGATCAACAACTTTCAACCAAAAGTATGAATCTAGTTTGGGGTGGGGAATATGTTTACCTATTTTCATTTAATGTTGGAGATTGAGGCAATACATAAGATATCAAGAATTTTGAAGACTTGGTAGACATTATTTTCTTCCTCAATAAGTGTTAGAAAGGAATCATTCATAAAGTGCCCATTAACTAGTTATTGGGAGGTAGTATCAAGTAGAGATGCATATGATCCTTTATGGGCAAATATCATCATAAGAATATACACTACATTCCCTATAACAAGCACATAGATAAGGTGTTGAAGTAAAATCTTGTCTAATAGAATGAATGAGACGAAAGGGTTCATATTAGACACTATTAATAGTGAGACAAGTAGAAGCATTAACATATTACATTGGATTGACTGTATGGAATTAGGACTAATCCTAGAGCCGAAAGCATGTCCAAAAGGAAATGTCATTCAATCATATCATTAGCCTTTTCAAAGTCAAACTTAATGAACAATACTTGTTGGTTGGACTTATGAGCTCATTCCATTTTCTCCCAAACATCAATCACATTATCAAGGATGTAATTACTTGGAATAAATCTACTTTGTTCAAAATGAGAAATCAATGGGAGGAGATGCCCAATGTGCAAGGAAAGAGCTTTTGCAATGATTTTGTAGGAGACTTGTAAAGGGTGGTGGGTCCCTACTTGTACATCAACTTTGGATCACTAGCTTTAGGTATGAACTTGTAACTTCCTTTAATAATTATGTAGGGCCTACAAAGTTGTCAAATGCTTCAAGATAAACTTGAAATAGATCATGGTCAACCTTTTCCAAAAGGATTTTGTAGAAATTCACAAGGAAACTCATCGTGTTTAGGATCTTTGTCATTGGCCATTTTAAATACAGTTAATTAAAGGTCCTCCTAAGTTTCTAACTAGTAATTACATGCTTAGTTGAGAGCTTGCAAGGTACAACTTGCAAACAAGTACTAAGAGAAAACTCATTTTTTGGAGATGAGAATCGCACTTGAAAGACTCTAGTATAATGTTGAACAAAAGCATGGATGTCATCAAGAATAATGGAGAGGATCTAGCCAATCACTTGATAACTTGATATTTTAAGGATATATTTTTAGGTTACAAGGCTTGGAAAAACTATTTAGAAACATGATCACCAAATTTTAATAAGTGAAGGTTTGGCTTTAAATTGGGGACCACTAATAGACTAGGCGTCAACCAGCTTCACAAAGGTAGCACTACTTAGCCACCTAGATTTGGAAGTGCATGTGGGAAGCGTGACTTTGTGTTGAAACATCGATAACTCTACTAACATGGTCCATAGAATGTGTAGAATACTTTTAGTTATCAACTAAATATTCTTGGGAATTGGGAAATATAAGAGATGGTGCCAATTCACTATTCAATATATACAATTTGATGCCTTTCAAATGTGGCACCAACTTCAAAACAAGTTAGATATGACAATGTGGACTTGTGATGAATTAATGGTGTGTTAAAACAAATATCATTTTCAAGGCCCTACTCAATCTTAAAATAGATAGGTGATGGTCAATGAGGACATAAATGACCATCAACTATCACATTTTGGGGGTCTATGATATTGTTAGATCCTTGACCTAGGATGGAGTTACAGTTCTAGCACTTGAAGAAGTGAGAACCTTTGCAAGAGGTGAAGTTCTTGAAAATTAAGGCCTAAAAGACTCTTTCGCAAACTCATGGGTTAGTTGGGGAAGAGTTGATCGAATTTAAATTGTAGTTTTTACTTTCTTAGATACCTGCAATTCAAAATGCCTAGTGGGTTTAATGAATTATCACTAGCTAGGGGGTGAAGAGTTGTATCTAGCTTGGTAATGACACCATCATTGCATCAAGGATTACACTAATGGAACTTTTAGGTCCTATTATGACTATTTTATTGGCTTCTAGCATTAGTCCAACCTTCATCATGCTTAATTACTTTAGTTAATGGCTTAGGGATTGCATTGCTCTTAAAATAACAATAGGGAAATCTCTATTTTTTTGGTCAAAGGCTTATATCAAAATTAGGTGTTGGGTAGGTTGATATAGAAAATAGACGATAAGTGGTTAAGAGGACATAACAACCAAAGGTGGGTGTTTAGGGGTTTAGTTGAAGGGACTTGCTCTTGAATTCTTGTTGAACCTAACATATTCAAGTGTGCCTTAAGTATCATAGCATAATTTGTGATGATGTTCTAGGGACATGCTCTTGAATTCTTGCTAAACCTAACATATTCAAGGGTGCCTTAAGTAACATAGCATAATTTGTGATAATGTAGAGAGAGAAGGGGGGAGGGGGTTTTCTTATGAACCATAAGATAATGTGTGTGTGTGTGTGTGTGTGTGTGAGAGAGAGAGAGAGAGAGAGACTTATTGTGAACCACACAAATAAAGTTCCACAAAAGATGGTATTGGAAGTTCTAGCATTGTGTGTTATGCTAATTCAATCCATCAAGGATATGTCCTTAAGGAAAGTGTACCCAATAACAGATCTGACAAAGAACGATATATCTTAAGGAAAGGAAAGCTTCCTTAGGGATCAAAAAGAGAAAGAGGATTTGTCCTTAAGGAAAGTGTATCCAACAAGGGATCCAAAAGGCAGATGGTCAAGGACCAAATGCAAAGTAGCATTGAATATGTGTGTGTGTGTGTGTTTGTATGTGTGTGCGTGTGTGCACACACAAAATGTGAAACATAGAGTGAAGTGTATGCCCCCATGTTAAAGCGATTTCAAACACCTTAATAGGAGAAATGTATTTAATGGAGCGTACATGCATCCACAAGAAATGTTTCCACTATGAAATGTCCGCAAGAAAGGACAAATCAAGGGAAATGAGCACATGACAAAAGATAGCACAAAGGGATCTACCAACTTTGTGGTCAGTATGATCATGTGATAATATGTGAAATATTATATCAAAATGAAATTTTATCATCCCCTTAAGGTAGTAGAACTACACACACAATGGAAGAAAAGCACACAAGAATTACGAAGAAGAGTCTTTTTGGGCTGGCATCATGGAGACCAAAAAGAATAGGTAGCTATCATTTAGCATCATCCCAATCAAACAATACAAAGGCACATTTACGAACAATGGCACATTCAGAACATAACATCTAATGACATATAGAAGAAGAGAGATAAAAATAGAAGAATGTTTACAACATTGTGATTCCTTTATCACCTTGCGCCAATAGAGAAATGGGGGTTGTTTAAAGAAATCTGAACAAAGTAGATAACAAGTAGCACATCATGGGGTAAGAACATTACAACAAGCAAACACATAGAATCCACTGCACAAGAGGATCTAGTCAAGCACATTGTGTGCCACCTCATCTCGGTCTATAGTGTTAAGAGAAGGTGGGAAACTTGCGAGAGGATCACCATCAAGCACGATAGATGGAATAATAGCTAGTTCCAAACTAAGACCATGCTTTGAAGATAGGTTGCTTTGTTTGTCACTAGGAGTGACAGATAATTGTTGTGAAAGAATAGTTGGCACATCATGATTAATATCAATAGTCTCATAATCATCAAAATCACTAGCATGAATATCATTGTTGGCATCAATAACAACATCATCAAGAGTATCTTCTTCATCCAAATTAATTATAATAGAATCTAAGATACGAATAGCATTGTCATGTTTGTTCATTTTGATCTTGTTTAAATTCACTTCCTCCATTGGCTCAAGCATGGGTTGGTAAAATGGAAGCGAAGCATGAGGAGGTATATGAGGTGGAGAAATGTTTTGAAATGCACATTGACGAGATCTAGCACGATGCTTGCAATGACGGTTATGAGCATGATAGTTGCATTTGGTTTTGTTAGGTTTTATTTTGGGATATGATCAATCAACATCGGTCCTTTTCTTCTTTAGGAGAATAATGGAAGGAACCACACTAGGTTGAGAGATAACTGGAGGAGAATGTGTATAAGTAATAGGAGGAGGAACATAAGCATATATAGGAGGTGTAGGTAGTGTAGGAAGAAGTCCACACCTAGGGAAAAGAAATACAACATCCTTAGATTTGCTAAGTTCACAAATCTTTTGGACCTTATAGGCTTAGTATGATAGAAATAGATGGTCAAGATGAGTTTGAGTTGGTTGAGGCATAAAAGGCCAAAAGAAATCAAGGTCAATTGAGTCTTGAGGCATTGAAGGTTGATTAAGACTATGGTTAACAATCATGATTTCTCCATTATGAGAAAATTTAAGACATTTATGAATAGGAGAAGCCACAAATTTCATGGAGGTAAGTCAAGGAAGACCAAGTTTGACTTGAAATTGATTAGAAGTTGGGATGACTGTGAAAGTAACATGTACATTTTTACCACCAACTCCAACAGGAAATGAAATGCATGCCAAGGATAAAGGAAACCATTGAAAGTTTGGATCATAATATTAGATTTATCGTAGAAGTCATGTTGCAATTGTCTATTGTAAAAATGTTCTTCAATTATCACATTCACCATGCAAGTGGGCTTAATAAGGATACCCCGGGAAGGAAGGTCAGCAACCTTAGCGACAATGTACAGGGGACCATCAGGTTCTTTGATTGTCTTGATAGGGTCAAAGGTAATGCAAATCTCAAATGGAAATTTAGGTTTAGGTTTGACTTTGTCATTTTGATTGACCACGTGATTAGCTTCTTGATCATGATCATTAGAGGAGATAGATGGAGGATAAGAAGAAGAAGGTTGAGTAGATTCAATGGTGTTGGTTGAATGAGAGGGAAAAGGGTTGGTATAGATTTGTAAATTTTGGTTAGGAGGTGAAACATATTTATTTAGATTGTTATTGTCACCTTCCACAAATATATCATCGAAATCAATAAGGTCTTGAATAATAGTTTTCAATTGGTAACACTTCTTAGTATCATGACCAGGTTGACGATGGTATTGATAAAAAGATTTGGGACCAAAGTATTTGGATTTAGGTTTAGATGGATCAATGGGTTTGATAGGTGAAAGTGTTAACACATTAGCATTAAGTAACTTCAACATCACATTATACAAAGATTTAGAAAGATGAGTATAATTACAAGAAGGTTTAAAAATAGATGACAAAGGAGGCACACCTTTGGATGCCACTGCCACTTGTTCATCAACAGTGTTGGATTAGTTGTTGATTTTGATGAAGGTTTTCAGTTTCTAAAATTTCTTTAAATTGGATGCAGTACTACTCTTATCAACAAGAATAGGAGTCATCGAAGTGGTGCTCTCAAATTGACCCACTTGAAGTTGATAACGATGAAGCACTACACACAATTGAGGAAAGGAAGAGAATTCAGAAAGAAGTATCTTATCTCTAATGTCTTTTTTGTAAATTAGCAATGAAAATGTGTTGCACATCAACATTAGGCACATGATAAGAAATTTGAGCATGCAAATGCTTAAATCTACCAATGAAATCACTAATTTTTTCTTTAACACCTTATTTACAATGCATTAAATCAGTCAAACAAATTTGATGAACAATGTTTTTTTTTAAATTGTTGAATGAAAGCATTAAAAATCTTTTAAAAGGAATCAATGGAATAAGGAGATAAAGAACAATACCATTGCAAGGCTTTCTCTCCAAAGGTTCTAGTAAACAACTTTTCCATGAAACCATGGTCATGAGATAAATCACTGCATAAGGTTTGAAAATTCTTAACATGAGTCAAAGGATCACCCCTACTATTATAGATCTCAAGATGTGGGATCTCAATGTTTTGCAGGATAACAACACAAATGATATCCAAAGACAAAGGACTAGCAATATCACAAGTAGGAATGTTAAACTTGGATTGAGTCATGGAGGCAATTTTTTTCTACAAAGAAGACACAGTTTGAGCCAGACTATTAATGGTAGAATTGGTAGAAGAAATGGTAGGAGGAGAAACATGAGAAATGTTAGGAGCATTGTTTGAGATTGAAGGAATGGTTAATATGAAAAAGGGATACTATCATAAGTGGGAATGGATGAAGGTAATGAAACACATGACACACTTGAAGGAAAAGAAGGAAGAATAGGATTAGGAAGACTCACGTGTGTAGGATTAGAATTTTGGATTGAAGTTGTTATGATAGGTGGAGTATAAGTAGACACACTAGGAGTGAAAGTAGAGACATGCAATGAGGTCTCAACATTTGTAGTAGATGGAGTGAGACCTAAATCTTGAGAACAATCCCTAAGATGTTTTACATTGGTATGAATGAGATGATAAATTATATGCAAGATGTTAACACCATGTTCATCATTATGAACAATTTTTATTATACCTTCTACAATGGAAAGGGCCCCGAGCTAATGGTTTTCTTGAGCTAGTCATTGTTCAAACTTTTTAAAATCATGGGAAAGTTTTTGGACCTAGACAAGAGGAACCCTTAAGGCTTCATCTTCATCATGAGAAGAATGAGAATATTTATTCTCTGTGATAGGATTGATATCATTAAGATGCATGTTGGTCTCGTCAAGATTCCTAGGAAAGAAGGAGGGTTAGAGATCAAAGGAACCCATAAGTCTACGACTTCTTCTAATAGGAATTCTATAGGTTGGACTCAAAGTGATAACACTCATGCACAAGGGAATAAAAGAAAAGAGAAATACAATGCAATTATGAGGTTTGAAGGAAATATTTTTTTAAAAACATCTTTTTAGGACAAGCGCATTAATTGTCAAATTCAAACTAGATATGAATGCATACAATGTAGAAAAGATGTAATTTAAATAGTGACTATCACATTGCATACAAAGTAGATCTAGATATGTAATTTCATGGAAAGAGAAATCTAACACCAAAATCAGAATGGAAATTTTATAAGTTGGGCTCACCAAAATGTAAAATAGAAAATGGTGAGCAATGTCAAGAATATAGATCACTCACCAAATTGTGTTGTACATTAGGGGAAAATATCTCCCAAAGGCTCTCCGTCAAACAAATCATATTAGCACAACCCAAAAAGGATGAAGGGGTGCTAATGCAAGATCTAAAAGAGAGTGGCAAATTTGTGTTCACTTTCCCTTAATGGATAATGAATGAATGAAATGTGTGATATGATATGAAAATGTATGAAAGGAAATTGATGTTATGATAAAGGAAATAACAACTAGCAAGACATGATATCAGATCTGATGTATAAAAAGTAAGTGTAAGGAGAAAATAGAAAGAATGGACTTACCTTGAAGAAAGAGGAGGCAAAGGGACCTTCAGATCTAATTTTGACTGTGGAAGAGATATTGGGATCAAGTAAAACTCTGGATTTGGGCTTCTGATGCCTGTAATTATTGTTTGTGAAAATCTCAGACCCATAGGATGAGGTCGACCTAGATGACCTAGTCTAGGACAAGAGTGCAAATTTTGGCCTTGTCCTTTTAACTCCAAATCTGATGATACTTGCAAAGGTCTTGTAACTGGTTCTAATATTCCTAAATCTAGATCTGAAACTCCTGAAATTGCACCTACACATAGAGAAAAAGGGAAAAATGTTGTGGAAAGGGACTTGCCTTGGTCAAGCCCCTATATAGGAATCAACCTTGAAATAGAATTGAAATTGCATAAGGAAAGTAATATAAACAAGATAAATGTAAGTATTCACCTTGCATGAAAAACCCTGATGGATGGATGTTAGGATCCGATAAACCCATAAAAGTTCTTATAAGTGTAGATCTTTAAATGAATGTATAATCAATGATGTCTTCACAAATGCATAGACCTATGATCATCAATCCTAGATCTACAATGTTGATATTATTGATAGCTTCAATGGAGAAGGAGACGAAATAAGATGATTGATAGTTCCTCTATTTTTCCACCATGGGAGAGAAACTTGCATCAATTAGAAAAGATTGTCTTTCCTTGAATGGGTCTTGAAGAAATGGAGACTTGGAGATCTTGAATTGGATCCTTTCCTTCAAATCTTGAATCGAAATCCTCAATAATCTTGATTGTACTTGCTCTTGAAATCACTAATTGATTTCTTGGACATGAATTGGATAACATTTAATGGATTTCTTGCATAATAATAGATGATAATAATGGATGTTGAATTGAGAGGCCTTGATGTCCTTTTATACTCATTTCGAGATTCAATATTTTCGGGCCAACCATAAGTAAAGATCTGGAAGAAACACTCTCGCATCGGGCCCAAAGCCCACCTAGGTGCAAAGATATAGGACAAGGATGACTTGGAAAACCTTGTCTAGGAAGTGTTTTCAATTTTTTCCTGGGTCTAGGGGAGCGTGATAAGTTATGGGGGAAGAAAATGAATGTTGCAAGAATCAAGCATAAAAGACATTCAAACCTAGAAATCACTAGAATGGGGTTTAATCAGTCCTAGAGCCTCCAATTATGGGTGCTAACATTTTAGGAAGGTACACTAGCTAACATCCATTATTTTTAATAATTAAATATTATATCCAATTATAATATAGCAAACCAAGGAAAATGATGTAAAATTAGAAAATAATATTTTTAATTTTCTCTCATTTTTTAAGCAATTTGAATGATAAATGAACTAATATTTTCTATCTCAAATAACTCTTTACTTCTCTCAAGTTTACAATAACTTTTGAAAAAAAGAGAAACATTTTTTACTAATGCTTGTATGTACTTGGAGTATTGATGTGTTTTTCTCTCTTGGTTTACTATTATTTAGTTTTCAAAATGTTTAATGACAAATTATTTGGAATTGAGTGCTTTATTTTATGATTCATGTATAAAGATAAGAACTACTAGATAAGTAAACAAAATTTTGCAACATAAGCTAATATTTAATGGACAAAGATAAAATAAATTATTTTGAATTTTAGGGTAGATCTAGAATTTATAGTGGAATGCGAAAAATATAGAGTGGGGTGGGATTCAAACTATTGCATATATTCTATGAAAATAAACTATCCTAAACAACTAGAAATAAAACAAATGACTTTCTCACTTGGGACATGCAATCTTAGATATTGAAGATGTCTATTGCAAGTGAGAGTAATTAGTAAAGTAGCTTATTAATCCTTCCCTTCTCTCCGAGCCTTTTAAAATTCTCTTGATATAAGGAAAAATAAAAGAAAACAAGAGTTAAGGTAACATATATCAATGAGGAAAACACTATTGTAAACATTGATTCAAAAGATTTGAAGCTAGATGATTGGCAAATGAGGAATCCCAAAGGCTTGTGAAGATTTTTATATTTTGTGAAGATAATTGAAACTTGAAAAATTTCCCGAATCAATATTCAAAATTGCTACTATTTCTGGAGAGGTGTGATCTTAAATTTATTGGAATAAGAAATTGAATACTCTTGTAAATATTTTAAGGATATATTAATAAGATTGGACTCTTAATCAAGTGTTCTAATTAGGATTTTCTTGAGCTTGGTATAATATATACTATTTTAAGGTCAGTTTGTGAGAAAAAAATGAATGAATAATGACCAGGTTTGAGAGTTTTCATATTCTGACAAAATGACTAGACCACATATTTTCTATTGATTAAATCAATTGATGATTCTTGGATTGTCTAGGCAATTCTAGGATATCCGTATGAGGAAATATAATGTTTAAGAAGAACATAAATTATTTTGATGTTGTTGTTGTTCATAAAAATATGGTGAAAGTTCTTTTACGTAGTCAAGCTATTGAGAAACCATATTATTATAGTTATGGTAGATTGTCATAATGGCATCAAAGATATAATCTATTGTAATATTGTTAGTTATGTTGAACTAAAAGTGGTAATAGTAAATATGGCACAAAATTTTATCAGGCTATTAGATGAGCCTATGTAAAAATTGAATTTGACTTCTAGTTGATTTTGACTAATATGGTGTAAGTGAATGACATTGAGAGATAACCTCCATATCAAAGGGATTAGTTGGTTGTCGCCATTAGTAGAGAGTTGATAAATTCTAGGAGCTACCTATGATATGATAGGACATATATTCAATATTCACTAGTACTATGTAGGTGCTAGATGCCAAGAGCCACCCCATAATAGGTTAGATTGATTTTTTATACTAATAGCAAGGAAAAAGACACGAGGATCCATTTATTTAAAATGTTAATAAAAATATGGAATATTTGTTTATGGGCAACTATGTAATATGTTGTACACTTACCCCTAGTGTTATTGATAAAAGGTAGCATATGATACCTACTTGTCTTAATAGTTTGGATTAAACTAGGAAAAATGATGGTTCTATGATGTAGTATAGAATGCATTACATTCCTTTTTCTAGCCAAAAATTACTTGAGGACAGATAAGTGTTTGTGAAAAAGGAAATGAGAAGAGGTGTGCATTCGAGTTATGTTCTCTTCCTATTGTATTTTGGTTAATATGTATGTGTCAGCTAATCGTTTTGATGTGTACCTAATATGTGTATAGGATTTTATCACCATGAGTACATAAGATGTACATAAGAGTTGGTTTATATGTGTATTTGTATACTTGTTAGTGATGGTAACCCAATGGGCTTAAGTAATTAAGTTGTGTTACTCCATATACTTAGATTCTTTAGCATTATGAACTTCATCATTGATAGTATGATAGAGTCCAATTGGTTGGGATGGGTTGGATATTTATTCATATGGTTGTGATTGTTTTATGCTTTTGTATCTAAAACAAGGATCTAAACAACCTTGTTGAGGAATCTTGTGACCTTGAATACTATACATGAACAATGCACTACATATTTACCTGTAATCATCGAACATAATTGTGCACTTTCCTTATTTCATGTGCCTTATATATGAAATTCAAGGCTAATATCACTATCTCTTGTA
Organism: Chamaecyparis obtusa; assembly: GCA_027943335.1. NCBI lineage: Eukaryota > Viridiplantae > Streptophyta > Pinopsida > Cupressales > Cupressaceae > Chamaecyparis > Chamaecyparis obtusa. The sequence continues at coordinate 189,286 of BSBK01001973.1, forward strand.
TTTAAGGATAGTTGGTTTTAGTAGCTTGTCTTGTAATAACTATTAAAATGCTCTTTGTTATAAATAGGATATGAGATATTTCTTTTATTGAACTCTGGCCAAGATATTAGATTGTAGTATTAGATGAATTTTATCAGTGAAATTTTTTCATTTATGCTCTTGACATATGTCATGTGCATTATTGATTTAGTTATAATGTTATTAGGGATTATTTGACTCGAAGAATGATATTAGATTCACACAAATTGAAAGAAACCACATGATAATCAATATTGTGAAGATTCTAAAATAATCAGTGTAAAGTCTTATTTAACTCATATAGATGATGCTATGAACTATTCATGAAAACCAATGTAATTATTAGATATCTTGTATTAAAGGAGTTTGTGTTCTTTATCCTCCTATCACAAATGTAGGTAGTTTAAACAATTGGACTATGATGTCATTGGGAAATGGGCATTATGTGATATGGCATTTATGTTTAGATAAATTTGAATGTACATTTGTAACAATCTTGTTAAAAACATCTTCTTTTCTGGGAAAGTGTTTGTAAACCTAAGAGATTTGGCAGCCTTGGAATTAGAAGGGTGAGAGAAGCTAACCCAACCTTAATGGCTAAACATGTGTGGAGAATTTTTGATAGTGAGAAAGAATGAAACAAAATCATCAAGATAAAATATCTATCGGCTTCACCTTTGCTGGAGGAATTTTTTTTCTTCAGAGATAAGAGTTCAGGGATCCTGTATATCGAATAGCACCTCCTCTGCAAAAATCCTAGCTAAGAAAGGTGCTCGATGGATTTTGGGGGATGGTAGAAAAATTAATTTGTTGGATGACCCCTAGCTATTGGATAAGCCTCTGGTTTTTTTTCATGAATATGCCTAGGGAGTGAAGAGGTGCAAATTGTTGGTGGGTAGTTTGGTTGTTGAATACTAGAAGGAGGATTCGTGGGTCGACCTGGTACAGTTTTCTCTAGTTATGTTTCCTATCAGTCTTCTCCTAAATTCATGGATTATCTACTCTCGGTCAAGTGATCACCTGGTTTGGGCACCTAACCCAGATGATAGCTTCTCTATTTCTTCGGCCTACTCTTTGATCTATGAGCATGACTCCCCCCTTTTGGTCTAAGGTTTGGATGTCTTCTCTTATCCCTAAGATCAATATTTTCTATTGGATTTTCTTGCAGGATAATGTGCTTACCACTGAGAACCTTTTTAAAAGGGGTTCTATGATCCCAAATAGATGTTATCTTACAAGAGATGTTTGGTCATTGTTTATTTGAAGCTGCAGGTTTCTTGGATTCTTTCGGGCTCTCTTCAGATTTTCTCTTCTCAATGGTCTTCGACATTTGGTCCTAACTTGGCTAAGTTGATTTGGAATCTCTTGGTCCCTCATATAATTTGGAGGATCTAGAAAGAGAGAAATGATAGGATTTTCAAGGATGCCCAATCCTCTTCTTCTATCATTGGTGTGAAAATCATCTCCAACATCATTGAGAATGTGCACTCTACTTGTAATCAATGGCCTTCTTTATTGGAAGTAGTGCAAGATAGGGAGGTGATTCATATTTGGAACTTTTCTTCTATTTCTAAGAACCTTATTTCTAAAAGAGATGGTGTTGTATGACACTCTCCCCAAGCAGGATGGCTTAAAGCTAACTTTCATGGAGTGACTAAAGGGAATCCAGGTGTGGTGAGATATGGTGGCATCCTACATGACTGTTATGGCAATTGTATCATTGTTGTCAATTCCCCAATTGGTATTCACATGAGCCACGTGGCAGAAGCTATGGCCACTCTCCAAATTTGCAAAATGGGGGCAGAAAAAGGCTTCAATAAATTATGGCTCGAAGGGGATTCTCTGAATATAATTAATTATATTAAGGGTCATAATAAATACTCATAGACAATAGGACACATTTTGGAGCAGATAAATGAGTATTTAAGAAGGTTCATGGAGACCTACATCACCCATGCTTACCAGGAAACTAATGTTGTGGTTGACAGCCTAGCCAATTGGGGTGTCTGATGGGATGACATCATATGTTGGCATGACAAAAATGGGTTAAATAAGGAAATAATTAGCCTTATCAGATACGATCAGATCCATAATCATCCCAAAGTGATACACAGTTATAATGATAGTGACAATTAATCTCTTGTTAAGTGGTACAAACACTTTCATTCCTTGGAAAGGTTAGAGAGGCATTAATCACAGCCTTTATTTATCTGTGTCGTGGGTTTTTTTATTTTATGTTATCATTGTGTATTTTATGAGAACCTCTATTGTCATGTTGAGAGCCCTATGTTGGTTGCCATTCTCAATCTCTAGTTTTGTTTCTTACCAATGGGGGGTGACTTAAAGAGAGAGGAGTTGAGTGTCTATAAATAGAAGAAGGAAATGAAAGTTTGGCAAAAACTTGAAGAAGGATATGTTACCACTTATTTGGAGAGATTGCATGGGTTTGATAAAGAGATTTCTAAAGACTTTGCTAGCAGATGGAAAAATGGTAAAGTTTCGATCTGTGGTAAGTCTTTCACTATCACTAAGGATCTCATCTCTGAAATTACTACTCTCAACCATTCTGGTTTGAATTATTACCATGATCATAAGGAAGAACAAGTTGTTGTTCTTAGATTTCTGAAAACCCTTAATGAGAAAGCTCTTCTTGTTAAATAGAAAGGGGATTACTATTATATCAAGTGTGTGAAATTGATCTAGGCTAAAGTTATTAAAGTTATTATGCATTATTTTATGCTTAAGGGCCATTTCACTAGGGTTTACGACTTTTTTTTTTTTTTTAGTAAACCATTTGATCAGGTATCACTAGAAGGTCTTGTTCCCTTTCCTTCTCCTTAACTCTTTGAGCAATAACATTCAGGATAATAGGAATTCCCCAGACTCTAAACCTATCCATCATGAAAGGTTAATTATGTTAATCCATGATTATGCAAAGCTTAAGCTTCTAGAATAAATCCCTAAGAGTGTGCAGGATGTCAATGGAAAGAGAGCTATCACAGAGCTTCACTCGGAGCCTCCCCAAAAGAAAAAGAAATAATAGGTTAAATTTTCTAAGTATGAAAGGAATAAGGCTGTGTTGTTGATAACTAAAGAACAAGGCATGGAAATTGATCATGAGATGGAGAAGAAGGAGGTAGTTCCTACTATCAAAGACAACCTAGTGCTAGGGGTGACAATGGATCAGCTAGCTGAGGATGATAGTGAAGAGACCCTCAATGCTAAGTTTGGGGATATGGATATTGAAGGGCTTGAGGTTAACCTGGAAGCTGGTGAAAGAGGTATTGATGATAACTTGAGTGCAGGGGATGATTCTATCCATGGTCCTCAAGATAATTTTTAGGATGAGAAGATCACGGCCCCTTCTGAGACTACTAAAGAAATGGGCATCACTAGAGCTACTTAGAAGATGATGAAGGGTCGAATTTCTTCAAATAAGAATTTTCTTGAGGATGGGGTAAAAAAGGAGAATAATTCTTCCCCCTATGGGTTAGATGTGCAGGTTGTTGGTGCTAATCTGAATCTCCAACCCCTTGTGGACTATGAGGATTCTTCTTTTGTGGGTCACCCTCCTTCCCCTATGATCTTGGCTAATGTGGAAAATTTGGTTATGGTAAAAGAGAATCCTAATGAAGGTAAGAGGAATGATGGTGAGCAAGAGAACAATAAGAACAACCAACATGAAGAGAAGGGTTTCCTCTCCTCTACTTGGGCTCAGTCTAACCAGTACTTTTAAATGGCTACTTGGATTTATAATAAGATAAAGGAAATCAATATGAGGTATGTCAAACTTGAGGAGAAGGTTGATAAAGTCTTAATGCTTTTGAATAAGGATAACCAGATGGCTGGAGGGAGCATCTTTATGGACATTCAGGAGGAATCTATCCTGGAAAAACTAGAGACTAGGATCAACCATGTTGTTAATTTCAGAATGGAGACTACTTCAAGTCGTATTCATAGAACTAAAAAAATGCTCAACCATTTGATGTAGAAAAGCTTCAAAGGCATGAGGGTAACAATGGAAAATATCAAGGCACTGCAAGCCTTGCTAGAGGGAAGTAAGGACAAGATAGTAGTCAATGTGGTGGGAGACCTTGAGGAGGTGGGGACCCCTGCTGATGGACCTGGTTCTAGAATCCATGCGAGTAAAAGAAAAAGATTGGGTGTCCAGCCCAAGGAGATTACAAATCTAAGGATTCTGTCCAAAAAATGATAAATTGCCTTATATCATCCTCTTCTTCATCATCAACATCATCTTTACCTCTTATTAGTTTTCTTCTTTTCTTTGGTACCTCAAAGGTAGCTTGCGTACCTCTCTTCTTTTTATAGGTCTTTGTCAGTGTAGGCCTTAAAATCTTAACAACTCCTTTCTTTAGTGGTGGTGAAGCAGTAGTGGTAGATCTTGTTTAGGCTCTAGTTTGCACTTCTGCTTGCTTCTTCTTTGGAGTGGGCTTAACCTCTGTAGATTTAGTATCTTTATCTAACTCAGTTTTGCCTCTTCATCATATGCAGTGTCAGCTAAGAGAAACTGACCCTTAGTTTCTACCTCAACTGGAATGTCCTCAAATGCCTCAGCATCATCTGCACCTTCTCCAAACTGTTTCACCATTTTATCCATCATTTTTCTAGATTTCTTTGTAACTTTCCCAATAATTAAATCCATTTTTATTCTATGTTTTGCTTCTTCATAGGTTCTGAACCTAGTAGCTTTAGGATCCTTAGGTTCTGCTAGTAAATCCTTGATTGACCTTGATGCTTGGTCAATATCAATCTCATATCCCATTGGTGCAAACCATTTAGTTCTTGGTTCTACTTCTTTAATCAGGGTATAGTTGGTATCTACCAGGAAACATATGTCATGTTCATACTTCTTGACCAATTGTCTCGATATCCTTCTCCTTACATTCATCCTATCTTTGAATTATTCAAAGTAAACATCCATTATACTCACAAAGTTCTCACCCAAACTTAGTATCAAATCATTGATTTTTAGTGTCACTGGCTTGTCAGTTGTCCAATTTACATTATCCATGGAAGGAAAAAAAATTTGTACATAAAAGAATATGTGAAGTAATAATGATCCAAACTTACATGTATTTGTCTTTGCTGACTGATTTTGTACCCTATGGCATATGCACCAATCCTAGTTTCAGGATCAACAATAGTATTTATTTTCAATTCTCTTCCATCCCATTCTACTCCAGTAGTTTTCTCCAACTCGGTTCTCGGTGCACTCCTTAGTGCTTTCACTTTATTAGTGGTAGAGTAACCTATTACTGCATGAATGATATCCTTAGTGATTTTCACATGCTCATCTAACCATAGTTTTCCATCATGAAAAATGGCTCAGAACAATTCTTATCCACTTATTCTTAAATACCCTCAAAAAATGTAGGGCATTGATCAAACCCTTAACTTCTAGATGTGTGTGATCATCCTTGAGTTTCCCATCAATACTCAAATCTTGAAAAGTAGATTGGAGCTCAAAGTCACCTACCTCTCCAATTTTGCAGTGTATGTAGGTGCATATGTCTTTGACCAGCAAAACCCTAGGCATAATGGTTGATAAAGCTTTGATTTTGTTAGTTTACGAAGCAACTTTAGGGTGAAGTTTGTACTTTGGCTTGTTATATGTTGCAGATACAATTAAACTAACATCCTCCTCAGTTACAACCTTAGATTTATCGACTTTTGATGCAGATGCCATTGTTCTTCATTTTAGGGCTTCAAGAAATATCAATGCAATAGCTCGGAGATGATAGAACTTACTTGTAACAATGATGAAACTGCTCAAAATCCTTCAAATCTTTGTTCAATCGCTCTAAAAATCCTTTGCTCAAATTTTCTCTGAAGTCTCTTAGCTCTTCGTGATCGCAATGTGAAAAATAAGCTAAGTCCATTGTGTATTTATAGTAATTTTCAAATTCTCACTCAAACTTTTTGCAATAAATGCTTGACCTAACATGGCTCGGTAACATCAATCATGCTCGGTGTATACTTTGAAGTGTCCATAGCTCGGTTAACACATAAAAATTTACTCGGTCAATACTATGACTCAATTAACCTTGCCCATAGTTATCGACTAGCAACTTTTCACTCGGTCTAACATATACCAACTGTAAACACTTAAAGCTCAAAATATATAAAACCACAATGCATCTTAATTCATGCAAATTTGGTATGTGAACACTTGATATAAGGAAATGTATGATATATATAACTGATTTGAATTAGCAGTTCCATACATACCTTTTCAACTTAGGTGGAAGTGGCGATGTCACCCAATCCAATGGACAAGGTGTCACTGACTACATTACTTGACTCAACATTGTCACTTGATGCTTTTCTCCACATAGTGTTTACATCTTTAATTTTATTGCCATTCTCATAAGTTTGTGTTTCTACTGCTCGGTCTCTACAATCTTTACTTAAGTGACCGACCTTGTGACAATGTAAACATGCCATACCAGAGTTTGTCCAGTAGTGAGATCTGCCTCTCCAGTTCTTCCTCATACAGTTAGCTTCTATATGTCCATATCTTCCACATGTTGTACAACTAACCCATGTATTGTAATCCCAAGTATAAGAATTACCTTGTCTTCTCAGTTGATAGGTCTTGTTTTGTCCTTTCGGTGTCCAAACTTGATTCATCTTTGTTATGCATTCTTGTCATGTATGTCCATGTATGTTGCAAGTGCAAAGGTGTTTCTCCATGTAGGGTTTGTTAGGAGTCCTATTCAACTTAGATCTGCACTCATGTGCCTGATGTCTATACTTGTTACAACTATAGCAATAACCATTAAACTTAGGAGTGGTTTTAGGATTACCTTTAGCTTTGCTCCTGTAGACATTTGATGTGTGGCTTGGTTTACCACAGTGATAGCATGATAGTTTCTTAGGTTTTTGTTTTGTGTAGGCATTTATATGTTCAGCTTGTCTTGATGATTCTCCTTGCTCAGTGTAGCCTAATCCGGTAGTACTTCCAAGTCCTCTTTGACTGATCAGAAATTCATCAATTTTCTTGGAACTATCTTCAGCTTTCTTAATCATTTAATTATGTTGTTTCTGCATCTTGACTTCATTTTTCAGTCTCTCATTTTCTTCTATGAGTTCACCGATATCCTCTAGTTTCCTTGTAAGCTCACTATTCACTCGGTTGACTTCCTGACTTATAACAACCATTTGATTAGAGATTTAAAAATGATGCTCAGTAAGTCTCAATATCTCAGATTCTTTCTCTTGTAGTTTCTCAGTAATTTGTCTTCTGTCTTCAACAACCAAGTTTCTCTCTTGTTCAGCTTGCCTAGCATTGTTCATAACATCAATCATTCTCACCATTTGTGCTTCTTGACCGATCTACAAGGGTTTAACTTGTTCAGTAAGGTGAATATTTTTCTCAGATAAATTAGATATTCCTCCTTCAGATATGTTAGATATACTGCCTGAACCAGATCCAGTTCATTCAAAAATATCATCACTATCTTCTTCATGATAGTCAGTTTCACTATATTGAATAGCCATATTCTTTATCTGAACTAGTAAATTCTTCAATTAATCCCTTGCTTGCTTGTATTGTTCAATGAAGATTTGCATCTGAATCTTTTAATTTTCAATTGTCTTGTCCAACTTATATGTCTCCATCCTAAGATCTTTCCTCTTGAGTGGTTAAACTTCCAAATAAGAGATCTAGCTCTGATAGCTATTATTGGGATAGGAAAGATATAGACTAAGAGGGAGGGATGAATTAGTACCCACAAAAACTTTCTCTAATTGACAATCTGTAATAGTAGTGCTTAACTAACCGACTGAGTCCATTGTTTACAACATACATTCAAATAACTTGTAAATATATAAAATGAATGTATACAAAACAACAAAACATTCATGAAAATGTTAACTCATGAATTAAGTATTTTGGTTATGCAGAAACCCTTGTTAAAAGGTAAAAACTGCGATGGGGATGACACCCACAAATTCTTCACTATTGTAGTAAATAAAGTATGTTGGTTAAGGCTACAATTGTGATCACTTCTGATGATCTTACCTTGTTAGGAGTAACATAAGATCGATTAGATCTACCTTGTGAAAGGATTTTAACAACACCAAATAAGTGTGCACTTGATTAGGAGATTTACAACATATGGTTAAGTCTACTCTGTTAAGAGATTTACAATCTTGCTATAATGGTTAAATTGAAAACATAAAATATTTGTAAATGAAAACTTGTTCTTGTCTGAATCAAATCTATGAAATACTAAGTAGATTTCACCTTGATGTGTATAATATTACTCTTTGTCCTGCTCGGTAGCCTTGTATGTCTCTGATAAACTGATATTGTTTCTAATAACTTTTCATTCATGCAACCCCTTGTTTGATTACTGATGTCCTGTATGCGGCTACTGCTTCATGATCTCCTTATCATGCATATATCAAAATGACATCTATTAAAATTATATAGCAAACTACTTTGACCTAATTAGGTTTGCAACATATTAGAAAACCTAAGATCTATGGTGTAAAAAAATAACCCAAATCTAACTGTTACATAGGAATCATCACAAAATTAAATAATTACATCCATTATAAATGTGTCTTGATCTTGGTAAATCATTTATAGATATGTGTAAACCATTTGCATAGAGATATGTGCCATTGTTGATTACTATGTCATTTCCTAAATAACTCGGTAAACACTGCATTCCATGTTCGGTGAATTAACTAATGCTCGGTGTTTACTAGCTTGGTGCTTGGTAAACTTTGACACTCAGTAAACATGCTCAGTTAAACCTGTATTATAATATCTTGATGTTCTGTCTTGTGACTGCTCAGTATGAAGACTTTATAAGTTCAACCGACTGACTTGTGTAACTCCGACTGACTTGAACATCTTAGATTACCGACTGATGTTATTTGATACTAATGACAATACTTAATACTCAAATAGAGATAACATACACAACACCCTCCTTGATATAGATTATTCCATATGTAGTGTGTTGATGGAAGATACATGACAATTTTGGATAAGGGGTCAATGTTACATCACCATGGATGGGTGGATGGATATAAAAATTAACCACTCAATAATATAATTATAACAAGCTTATTTGGCTCTTATTTTATTAGGGAAATGAAGGATTTCAAACTTTAAATGATGCCATAAAAGAAAATGGAGCCTATAATTTGTTGTACTTGTAGTGATTGATTCAACTCGTATGTGTAAGTAGATGCATTAATGGTGGAGTGTTCTTATATGGACTTTTTTTTGACCCCATGTTATCTTAACACATTGAACATTACCCCAAAGGACATTGGGAAGATATCTTAGGTGAAGGCAGTTGTGTTAAAGGCTATAGATGTGGAAGTTTTCATTTGCAACCATCACACTTCACTTTATTTGTTTGGGGCATTTTTTAGGAAGGATATTCCCCAAGCCCATGGACACTATATATACCACTTATTTCATGTTTTAAAGAGGATGATTGCAGTCCAAGAGGAAAGGTGGTTAACATGCAAAGTGGGGTTTATGACCAAAGTCAATCACATAAGAAGAAAGAAGTCCGAGGCAAAATCCCTGATGATTATAGGTGGTCCACAATGAGGTAATAAAATTGCTGATTTTGTAATTTAATTTTAAATTATTAGTTTAATAATTTATAAATGCTTCTAACTTAGAAAAGTGTTTTTCATTTTTTTTTAAGGTTTTATATTTGTAACATTTTTTAACTCGCAGATATGATTTCTCCTTCATTAAGCATATTGCGCAACTAATAATATATGATAATATTGACTCTTCTTTCTTTGGAGAGGATTATGATACCCTCGATAACAGGCTTGGGTAGGTCAAGCAACCAATTCATAGCAAGAACCCTACTTTGGGATTTTACAAGAGTTGTGATATGACAATGGTAAACTATTTAGACTTCACTTAGTATGGAAATAAATAATAGACATCCCAAATGTTATATAGTGTATACTAGGAGAGCTTCTTCATCACATGCTAAACAAATGAAATAAAGGCTCGTGAGGGTCCCTCAAAAAGTTTATATTGAAGATAAATCTACTATACTTTGTACATAGTGGCTTGAATTTATCAATCTTTGTGGCCTAGCATTTGCTCAAACTAATATTATTAAACAATGAACATGGCTTGATTATGATACATTAGAGTTGTGGGTATTTTCAATCATCTTATTTCACAAGTTTCTAATACTCCTACAAAAAAAGGTATTGGTCCACAAAAAGAATGATCCAATTAGTCAAGAGAATACCTCTATTTGATTGAAAAAGTTGGTGGTCATACATAGATCTTTATGGATATAGGATTGATAGACTCTTGAGTATTTTCAGACTCCATGTTGATTTGGAAGATGCTATAGAGATTAATGAGGAGGGGATACACGACCTATTAGTTGGGGTTCCAATACTTAGGATAGCCCCTTATATTAGTAGTGATTCAAATTCACTCTCCATTTTGATACAAACCTACTAGTTATATCTATTGATTAGAGACAACCATATATTTCTATTGTTTTATCACTTTATAGTTGAAACTTGAAGACTTTGGGAATTTTTTTATAATTCTTATACAATATGTATGAACATTGAAAATGAAAGCATTTAATATTTTCTATTTTTTTGTCAACTCATCATGTGAGATTTTAATTCAAATCTAATGTTATGTATTAAGCTTCTACATTGTCTATGATGAATGCTTTATTAATCTTATGATATTGATATTCATGAATTATGCATATTTTTAAAAATCTCCTTTTTTTTTAATATCTCTATTGTCCGCGAAAAAAGGCCAAATAGTACACCCATGTCAAAAACACATCTCAATTTCCCCTTCTATCCCCATCCTTGAAGCATAAGGAGCATAGGTAGTGAAAACTTCACATCAACCATTTTCAAGTATTTACTAAATGCCCTAATATTTCTCTTAATATTTATGATTATGATATAAAATTTCCTAATAGTTTGAAGGTTATTTCCTATAAAACAATATCCTATCTTAGAATCAAATGCTTCATTGTATAAGATAATACACAAAGATTCATTAGGTTTGATATGTTGGAGTACCTTTGTAATGGTACAAATGTTAATATTGTTAAATTTCATCATTATCTCATGGATGATCTTCTAAATTATGGTGAGCTCATGCACAAAAAACTTTAGGTTGATTCTTTCCCCATACTATATTATGAAGACATTAAAAAGTTATTCCTAAGAATAAATTCTACTATTAATAAGAAACTCAAACCGTAATCTAGCACTTTCCTCCAAAGTATGCACAAACAAATTCATCATCACTTTTAGAATGTACAAAAATAGGGTCTAGCATAAGAATGAAAATGAGGAAACATTTCCAAACTCTTTTTTTAGGTAATAATTAACTGAGCTCATATTTAATCCTATAGGCAATATAAGCACTATCACTAATTGTACACTTTTGAATATTGATTGGATATTATTAAATTGAAGATGTAAGAAATAGAGATAGTGTAAGGACATTAACAATATATAGCTTAGAGAACAATGGGAAAGAGAACAATGGCATGTGCGAGCAAGGGCAGCAGAGAGGAAGGAAAAAAATTGAATGGGAGATCGAGCGGGAAACATGCAGAGCAGGGACAGGTAGATCAGGTTTCAGGTCTGCATCAAGGTAAGGACAATGGAAAGGAGGATGCAACAGACCATGGGGACCCACGGGCCCTGCAGCCGGATCCAGGTGACATTTCAAGCAAAGTTTCAAAGAAAAATCTTGCTAGGGAAGCTCGAGGCCCGTTGAGGTGTTGGACCAACCTGTTCGGTGTTAAACCCTCGGGTAAGTCCTCCTTCCCCAAGATTAAAAACTTCTCCAACAAAGAGAAGGGAACTTTTTCCTTAGAGGTGCCCTCTGAGCTTATTGACCACAACATTCTAAGTATGGCGACTACTCTTGTTGGCAAGTTCATAGGCCCTAGGCCAAATATCGATTTGGTCAGAATCTTTACCAAGAAAAAATGGGATTTAAAAGGGCAGGTTGAGGTTACAACTATGGCCAAAGGATTCATGTCTTTTGAGTTCTCCTGCTCTGAAGACTATTCTAAGATTCTCTGTGTGGGAAACTAGTCAATGGGGAGATCCACTCTTATTCTCCAGAAATGGACCTCTAATTTGGATCTTAATAATGATTTCTTGACTCAGGCCCCAGTCTGGATCAGGCTTCCAGAACTTCCTCTGGAATACTAGCATGAAGATGTTTTTGATGGCATTGCCAGCTCTTTTGGGGAGTTGTTATCTATTGATCCAATTATAGCAGCAAAGAAAAGACTCACATATGCCAGAATATGTGTGGGGGTTGTAGAAGGACAAGATATGCCTGAAGTGATAGAGTTCCAATCTAGACTGGGAAGGCGTGTGCAGCAAATAGACTATGAAAATGTACCTTTTGCCTATTTTCATTGTAAAAAGGTGGGTCACAAGGCTAAAATGTGCCCTATCTTCATAGAGAACGAAAAAATCCGAAAAGCCCAAATCAAGCAAGGGAAGAGAAAAGAGACCCAGAAGCAGCAAAAAGCTATGAACCAAGAAGAAGGACCAAAGAAGGTGTGGAAGGAGAAAGCCTCTGAAGGAAAAATCTCTGAGGAGATTCCTCAAGGGGAGAGGCCCAAGGATTCATCTGAGATCCCTCCTATTCACTAGAGCCCAGTTGGAGAGAAAAGCCCAGAGAATGGGGTGTAGATTAAGTCCCAAAATGATAGTGGTAATGGAGAAAAGGAAGTTGTCGCTTTCAGCCCTATTGTGCAAGACCCTACTGTTGGGGAGGGAGATAAAGGAAACTGATCCCTCCTTGAGGATGGGGAGTTCATTTTGGAAGAAATCAAGGAGGATTCCTTTGTGTCGAATACCCAGGTGACCGAGGGCACAGTGGAGGTCTAGGGGCCTTCTCTTTCACAGGAATCAAATTTAAGCAAAAGCTCACTGCTATCCCCAAGAAAGGTCAATAGAATCATCAAACTGGTCACCTCCTCCTCCCCAGGGCAAATCTCTAGAATGGAGGCATTGTTTGAGAGCTGCAAAGATGAAAATGCGGGTCCTTGGATCTTTGTTAAAAAAAAAAGAGTAGCAGAGACCCATCCCTGATGTCACCAACTGTGATGAGAAGCAGAGCTAAAGCTAACATAGGAAGAAAACCTAGCACCCCATGTAGGTGGAGTAAGAACCAAATCAGAAAGGAAGAAACAAGAAGGAATATAGCAGATGGAACCCAAAAAACCATCCAGGAAACCTACCCTCAAAAGAAAAAATGAAGGTTATATCTTGGAATATTCGTGGACTCAATGGAATCCACAAATAGGAGGTTGTTAGAAATATGATTAGGGACCATACGCCGGATATTTTTTTGATTCAAGAAATGAAAATGAAGAAGGAGAAGATTGAGAGCATTAGGCTCAATAAAGGTATGAAGATTGTGGCTTCTGATTCGTCTGGGGCTTTTGGAGGATTGTTAGTGATATGGAAGGAACACTTAACAATGGATATCATCTATGATGAAGGTAATATTCTGCTTATCCAATTTAAGAATCCAAACGATCAGGACTGCTGGTTTATTATGAACATTTATGCCCCTAACACCAAAATTGGTAGGAAGCATTTCTAGAATAAAATTGGTAATCTGATGCCTTTGATGGGAGGATCTAAAGGTATTATCATGGGAGATTTCAATACTCCCCTACTGGCCATGGAGAAGTTTGGAGGGCTTCCCTCGAACTTGGAAAGTCATCAACATCTGGCTAATGTTATTAGAGATTTGGCTCTCCTGGATGTTGAGTTAGAGGGTGGCAAGTTCACTTGGTCTAACAGAAGAGTTGGGATTGAGTGCATCCAGGTTAGGCTGGATAGAACTCTGATTACTATGGATTGGTTAAACTCTTATCATTATAAACTATCTCTGATGGTTAGACTTGGGTTAGACCACTCCCCTATTGTTCTTACCATTGAGCTTTGCAACAAGAAAAAGGCTTTCCCTTTCAGATTTGAGAAGATGTGGACTACTCATCCGGGCCTTTTTGACAAGATTAGAGAATGGTGGGGCATAGATGTGGATGGCACCGCTATGTACAAAGTGGCTAAGAAACTTAAAAACATTAAAATGGAGATCAGAAAGTGGAACAAGAAGGATTTTGGGGATATCTTTTTGGTAAAAGAAAGGATTATGGAGGACCTTGCTGGGGTGTAGGAGGAAATCCAGAACACAGGCTATGACGAAGATAAGTTGAATGTGGAAAAGTTGATTCTGGCTGATCTTCATAATATTGTGGGAAAAGAGGAAATGTTCTTGAGGCAGAGATCTAGGTCAGTGTGGTTAAAGGAAGGGGATAAAAACTCTAGATTCTTCAACCTCTCTACCATGAAGCATAGGGCTGCTAATAGAATAAGTGGTATTAAAAAGGGGGAGGCTTCTCTTAAGGAAGATAAGGAGATTGCCCAAGAGGCTATCAGGTATTTCTCTACCATCCTCTCTAAAGAGGCCAATCTAGGTGAAAAGGACCAAGTTGATATTCTTAAAACCATCCCTACGGTAGTCAATGCTAGTTAGAATAGGGCCCTTGTGGCTATCCCTGATATGGAGGAAATCAAGGCGGATGTATTCTCTTTGCCTGCTAAGAAAGCCCTTGGCCCTAATGGTTTTCCTACTTTTTTCTTCCATATGTATTGGGAAGTCTTAAAAGATGACCTGGTTAAAGTGGTTTAGGAATTCTTTGGTGCCAAGTGCTTGCTCAAAGAAATCAATGCCACCTTCCTGGTTCTGATACCCAAAGTCTCAGGTGCGGATTCTTTTGATGCTTTCAGGCCTATCAGCCTATTCTCTTTACAAGATTTTTTCTAAAGTTTTAACCACTAGAATTATCAAAATCCTTCCAGGGATTATAGCTACGCAACAAACAGGATTTGTCCTGGGTAGACAAATCTTGGATTCTATCATAGCAGTTCATGAGGTCATACATTCTTTACAAGATGGCAAAAAGGATGGTTTTCTGCTCAAGCTTGATTTATCAAAGGCCTACGACAGGGTGGACTGGTTGTTCCTGGATAAGGTTCTTGAAGCTTTTGGATTTAAGGACAATACCAGAAAGATTATATCCCAATTGCTCTCCACCCCCACCTTTGCGGTGTTGGTTAATGGATCTCCCATGGACTTCTTCAAATCTTCTAGAGGGCTCAAATAAGGGGATCCCCTATCCTGTTCATTATTCTTGCAGAGTGCTTGGGTAGACTAATTCATGATAAAAGAAGTAGAGGTTTTTTTCAAAGGGATAAAACCTTCTTTTGGTTCTCTGGTCTTCACTCACCAACAATTTGTGGATGACACCATTCTTGGGGGAGAAGTGTCGGTGAAGGAAGCTAGAAATGTGAAGGACATCCTCAACACTTATTCCAATGCCACGGGACAACTCATCAATTGGAGCAAGAGCTCGGTCTTTTTTGTCAACTCCCCTGAGGGTAGACAAAAGAAAATTGTTGACATCCTGGGTTGTAATATTGGGACTCTCCCTTCTACCTACTTGGGGCTCCCTATGAGGGATAGGCCTCCTGATATCTTTTGGGACAAACTCATCAACAGGTTTAATAGAAAGTTGGCTCGCTGGAAGGGCATCATTCTGAGTCAGGATGGTAAGGTTCTCTTGATAAAATCTACATTACAGAACTTGCCCACTTATGCCCTCAGTCTGTTCTCTATCCCCTCCAAAGTGGCTGATACTTTGGAGTCCATTCAAAAGAAGTTTATGTGGGCAGGTCCGAAAGGCAATAAGAAGTACTCGCTTGTTTCTTGGGAGAATATCTGTAGACCCAAAAAGCAGGGAGGCTTAGGGATTAGGAACTTGAAGCAGTTCAACAAGGCATTGCAAGCTAAACAGATATGGAGGATCTTCAACACCAAGGGGGAATGGAGGGATATCCTGCAGGATAAGTACATGGCCAAAATCAACTTTAACTAGTTCATTAGCAGGGATGATGACCCTAAAGGATCCAATATTTGGAATGACATTATAAAGACTAAAGGGCTGGCTATTGAGAAGGTGAAATGGAAACTGGGCAATGGGGAAGATATCAATTTTTGGCTTGATGACTGGCTTAGTGTGGGACCTTTTATGGAACATTGAACAATACAACAGATGGGCGATGTTTTGCATGGAAAGATTTGGCTGTAGGGTGAGAGACTACAGGATGAATGAGGAGTGGGTGAACTTGACTGAGATTTCTCTAGAGCTCAAGCCGTTGATGGACATGCTCAGGCTCACTCCCTTATCTAACAGCAAGGATACTATTATTTGGGGGCTAACTACGGATGGCAACTACATTGTGGCTTTGGGCTATGAAACCATGCAGAAAACCACTCCTATTCTTGTCTGTGCCAAAGCTTGGTATCTTGGTCTCATCCCAAAAATCAACATTTTCTTCTGGATAATGCTCCAAAATCGTCTATTGACGGTGGACAATCTTATCAAGAGAGGGCATAGATGTCGAACTGATGCATACTATGTAAAAATCAGATGGAAAGTGTTGATCATTTGTTTATTCACTGCCATTTCACCAAGAGCATATGGTGTTCTTTCCTAGCTTTCTTCAAATAGTCTTGGGTTTTTCCCAATACTATCACAAAGCTCTTTCAACAATGGCATAGAGGGGTGGCTGGTGAGGTGTGTCAAGGATTATGGTGTTGGACTCTACCTCATCTCTGCTAGGGAGTGTGGAAGGAGCAGAACAACTAAATTTTTAGGGAAAAAGAAGCCAACCCTAAGGTGGTTTTTCACAAAAACCTAAATGCCTTGATGGAAAACTATACTATTTATAAGGGCCACAACCCTCTTCTCATTAATAAGGAGGATGACTAGAGTAGGAGGGAGGACTGTAGATGGACTCTTCCACCGAAGGGCTGGTGCAAAGCCAACTTTGACAAGGCGGCGAAGGGAAACCTTGGCCAGGCTGGGATTGGAGGAATCATCATAAATGACCATGGAAAAGGCATTGCTGCCATCACGGTTCCTCTTGGGATGCAAAAAAATCATTTTGTGGAGGCGTTTGTGGCCCATCAAAAAATTAAGCTTGCTAAGGAGATAGGAGTTAGAAACCTGTGGTTGGAAGGAGACTCAAAGAACATAATTGACTATCTCAATGAGAAAAACTTGCCTACCTGGACGATAGCTAATATTATCAATGAGAGCATTCTCTATCTCAAGACCTTTGATAGAGTCTACATGGCTCATGAGTATAGGAAGGCTAACCAAGTGGCTGACAGGCTTGCCAATTGGGCTATCAGGAACGATGAGGTGAATAGATGGAAGGACGGACATCTTATACTGCTTGAAATTAAGGATTTAATTGAAAGTGAGAGAATCCCGGGTAGATTGGGAAACATTAAAGTTTAATCATGATAGTTTATGTGTTAAGGGAAATGTGTCATCTTTCATGGTGTAAGTACATGAGCCAAAGTACAAATCACCTGGGCAACTGCCATCATTGCACTTTGAGGCCCATTTTTGGGTTTGTTTTTCATAATTTATTTGGAAGGATCGAGAACGTCTCTCATTTGAACTGCTAGTGTCAAAATACGTGAAGCTTTGTTAGCAGAGTTTTTTCTCGTAGAGAGAAGGGTAAAATGGTGGGGGAAAGACACAGGAGGGAGCCTGAGGATGAAGCAGAAAAGTGGCAGAGGCATTCAAAGGTCTGGGAGATTCTGAGCAAAGGTGAGGTGACCTCTTTCATTGAAAGATTGCATGGATGGAAATCCTCTGTTACCAAAACCATGGTGAAGAACTAGAATAAGGGGAGTGTCAGAATTGATGGGGTTGAGTTCACGGTGACGGAGGAGGTCATTTTTGCTATTACAAGCATCCCCATTGTTGGGAAGAAGTTTTACAGAGATAGGCAAATTTCAGGTCAAGCAATGATGGAATTCACTAAAGGGAAGGAGGAAAAGAAGGCTCCGGTGAAGAAGGGCACTTACTACCTGCCGAAGTCCATTAAACCACTATGGAGGTTTGTGCTGAGGGTGATAATCAAATTTATTTCCCTGGACACGAGGTTCGATCGCATTTACTCCTATCACTTCGTGCTTCTCAACCACTTCAGGTCTGGTGCCAAAATCTCTATTCCTTTTTACCTTTACTCGTCAATCAATGAGAATATCAATGATTACAGGGAGAAGCCTATAGGCAACCCTACTTTCCATGAGGGGTTGTTATTGTTGATATATGAATTTTTTAAAGCTAGAACAATTGGGAAAGAAATTAAGCAGGGGAGAGGGGGGAAGGATGTTTCAGAGGAGGAGCTTGACTCAGACGAAGAAGAGTACATCCCTTCTGATAATGAGGAGATCCAAGATATGCATTCAGATACAGATGTAGAAATTCCCCCTCACACTAAAATCGGGAAAAAGAAGTTTAAAAAGGAAAAAAGGGAGAAACAGGAGAAACCGGACCCAAAACAAAGCATTGAAATCTCTTCTGATAAAGATTATGATGAGGAAGCAGAGGGCATGGAAACAGAGGGAGGAAGTGAGAAAGAGGAGGATGATAGGCCAGGGGAGGAGGAGGATAATAAGCAGAACAAGAAGGGAAGGAGGAAAATAACAATTAAAATGCCTGTCAACAAAGATGGGGATAACGATGTGAATTCTGCTAGGGAACAGAGGAACTGGAAGAAGTTTGAAGAAGGCAATAAGGAGGAAAGACAAGAGGAGGGGAAGGATAGAGAAGAGGAAGAGGAGAATCAAGGGAGGGAGGAAGATCAGGATCAATAGTGTGAGGAGCAAGGGACTGACCAGTACACCTGTAAGATCTCTGATAAAGAGAAAAGTATGGTCTGGAGATATTTCCAAAATGTCTCGGTCAGGATGGGATTAAAGAGGGAGATGATGAAGACTTTGGTTAAGGAGAACAAGGTTGGTAAAATTCAAATGGAGGATCTCATCGACCCTGCTTTGGTTATTCTGAGTGACATCACTAAAGAAAAGCCGCAAATGGATGTTCTGAACAATGCCAAAAATAGTGTCATAGATAGCTACAGAACCACTAAGTGGACCTACCACGAGATACAAGAGCTAAAATTTAGAGTGGGCAGGTTGGAGAGGGAGGATAACAGCAGTAAGATCAAGCTTACCATGGAGAAGAACGAAATGGAGAACAAGATGGAGGATGTGAAAAAAAGAATTCAGAGTGTGGAGGGTACTCTGCAGAAAATCATTGAATAGAGCTATAACATTCTCAAAGACTCAAATGACAACATTAAAGCTCTGATCAGTAAAATAGAGGAACACAGGGGCAGCAAGGAGGATTCTCCTAATAGCAGTAAAGACATCTTGCTGGAGGAGGGTTCGAGGAAGAGAACTCGCTCCAACACTTTGAAGAAGGATACTCAAGATCGGGATAAGGACCTAGCTAATCTAAAGGAGGCAGAGGATAAGGCTTCAGAGCTGGAGAAATGTGCGGCCGAGATCCTTAGAGAGCTTGCTTGAGCAGCTCTCCTAGCTTTTTTTGACCTGGTTTTTGTTCTTTGCCCCTGGTTCTATTTTTTGGGCTTTTTGTTTGTTTGCTGGCAGACTGTGTTTGGCCTTCCTTTCTTGCTTTGGCTATCTTGACTATGTATACTTTTATTGTATATCTTTGAGATACTTTATGTTGTAAGGGTTTCAGGGCCCCTTTAAAACCTGTTTTCCTTAATAAAAAATAATATATAGCTTAAATAGGAAGATACATAATAGAAATATAACTCATAAGTACATATTTGGAAGTGAGATATACAGAGTAAGTATCACTAAAATTTGAGCTTGAAAATGTTGGTAAAGCATGTTAGGCACCATACACCTGAAGATGCACCCATTAGCTAAAACCTTAGATTGTGGACTAGGATAATCTTTAGATCACTTCCTTTGAAATTTAGCCAAAAATTATTGGTCATAAATGTTAATAGACTTAGACCAAGTTTTTTTGCCTACTCAAAATTTGCAATTGTATGTCTTAGATTGATCTATACAAATCTAAACCTTGTCATCGTTGAATCTATAACCTACACATATAAAAGAGGGGAAATTGGTTGCATTGTATAGGTGTTTTCCTAAACTTCAAACCTCGGTTAGGTATTTCTCTCCACTACAAAAATGATTGATTAGAAGAGCTTACCCTTGGTGGGGTAAGGGCTAAATCTGAAATTGACAAGATTATACCTTTGGATTGATAATGGTAGTGATGCAATGCTCTCTAGATAATTCCTCCAAGTGTTGATGTAATATCATGATGAAAAAAACCAAAATCTATTATGAAAAAATACTTGAATATAAATTGTATTTTTATGATCTTTGTACTTTGATATGCTCTTCAAAGAATTAGGAATTCATAAACTGTAACTTGTTTATTATGCAAGATGATTAAATGAATTAGAAATGTTTCCTTTATATAGGATTCTCAAGGTATTTTCACATTTAGGACAACATCCAATAGTCATATACAAAAATTGAGACAAAATTTGGAAATAGAAAGGCAAATACTATCGTGGGCTCAAATTTCAAGGAAATTTGATGTGTCTATGTCAATCCCTTAAAGAAGTTTTGGATAGCCTCAAGAAAGACCCATGTGGGACCTAAATTTTTTTGATCCACACTCTAAACATGTTTTAAAGGAGAACTCTCTCAATAAAGTATCCTATAAAAGTAACATGTTCTAGCCATTTAAGGGCAATGTTGAGTTTCAAGATAGACAACAACATACCTAGAGAAGATTGAAGATCCATACTTCATGGAATATCTTGGGAATGAACTTCATAAGACACTTTTTTAACAAAAACATCCTTGAGAGCCATTGATGATCCCATTTAATGTCTCATTTCTGTCATATGTTTTATACTTTTAGAACATATTTTAGGTGGTTCCTATACTATGATAAGGTTTTAATACGTTGTTTTTATGTTTTATGCCAAATTTTAGACACTTCCTTAAGACTGTTGATCATGGTTATAAATTTATCCCTTATATATTTTTGGTTGGATGAATGAACCTAATGCGTGACCTATGTTTCTATGTGAAATATCCATGTTAATTATGCATGTGAATGAATGAATGTTTATTATATTGTAATACACACACACACACACACACACACACACATAGAGATGCCTATGTTTTATGCATTCTAATAATACCATGCAAGAGTACAAATCATTATTTAAAGGCCTTACCTCAAGGAGGTTCCAACAAATTAGTTGGTTGAAGATAAAGTCCAAGAAGCCATAAAGTGTAATATTGGAACCTTAGTGACATTTCTAAAGTAGAGTAGATATAGGGGCATTAATTATGTTGTATTTTCTCTGTAATAGAAATAGACTTGACCGTTTCTATCTCAGAGCATAACTCCCTATTTTATGTTGTAATAAATCAGCATCCTCCTACTAGTATGGGAGTGGAATTGTTGATAGATAAGGTTAGTTATAGTTTCCCTTATATAAAAAAGGCTTAGGTACTCCTTCGGGAGAGTTTTAAGAATCATAGCCATTATATCTTTTAGTTTTGAGTTATATAGAAAAATAGTTTTCAACCTTTAGTATATAATAACACTTTTGATCATTAAAATGATATTCTAAGTTTATAAGCAGATAATTGAGTTTGGAGAAGACTCACTAATGGGGCCCACTTAGTGAGTATTTTGTTTTTAGCGGTTAGTAGTTGTTTTTATGAAATAGTTACTCATTGTTTTGATAGTTGTTTGTTCTTGTACCCATTGGAAACCCCTTCCTATGACTGTTCTTGTAGACAAAGTAGTCCCTATTTGTTTCTCAACACATTTCATTTATGTTATTCAATTGGATGCAGTTTAGATGATAGTTTTTGTTGAGCATTTTAGTTATTTATTTCCATGCACTTTATTTCCAACATTATTTCATTTTCATTAGTCGAAGCATGTCTACAAGATGAGTTCCTAGTGCATACATTTTAGAGACCCATTTCAAGTAATATGTCCCTAGATTGACAAGAAATGTATCTTTAAAATGACTCAGATAGCTACTTGGCATGGATATATAATCCTTGAGTTAAGTTTTTAAAACCTAATTATTTGAGCCATTGAAAGAGACCAATATTTTTGGCACCATTGTTAAGGATGGTGTCAAACTAGGAAGTCCTTTGCAATCATTTTTAGTAGCTATTTGTTGCACTAGTGAAACTGTTTGTCTCAAGTAAAGCTTTCAGTTTGTTTGAAGTTAAGACCCATTTTTTATACTAAGCTATAATCACATGCATAGAGAAAGAAGAAGAGAAACTCTAGGAAGATTTCTTCCTAATGACCCTTATCTTGGAAACCATCTAGGAGAGATCTTTGTTCACCAAGAAGAAGAAGAAAAAGAAGAGTTAAACTCATATGTTGATGAATTTGTAAATTTGGTCACTTCATCTTCCTCTTCCATAGATGAATTATCTAACCAAGACCCTTTTGACAATCCTCTTTCTTTGATAATCTATCAAACAAGGATGGTTCAACAAGTGCCCAACCATCCAACCTTTGAATTCCCTATTACTGACCAAAATGATGTTCATAACATTAAGAAGATTCATGCTTCAATCCTTCCTAAATTATATGGTCTAGTATCAAAGGACCTAGATACTTTCCTATTTGAATTTTATATCCTCTATAGGAGCTATGACTACACCACAAATGCTTGTAGACTTAATTTGTTTCCTACTACTTTGAAGGAATCAACATTGAGATGGTTCACAGTAGTAGGAAGGGATGATATGAACAGTTGGGATGATATGAAAGCAATATTCCTTCAAAAATACAAATAATATTACAAAGGAGATGATTTAAGGGGAGATGACATCTTTAGAATGCAAAAAAAGTAAGATGAGAGTTTGGAGGACTATATCTCAAGGATCTTGTTTAGTTTTCATAAGTCCCCAGATCATCAACTTAATGAGGAGTCTCAAAAGTTTCTTTTTCTCAGAGGGATTAATGAAAGTTGTGTAGAAGCATTGGATTTTATGGGAGGAGGAGATATCACCCAAAATCCTTAGAATGACATTAGGAAGATATGTCAAAACTATTCTAGGGAAGTTTCCAAGAAGGGAATAGGTTGCCAATCTAGTATGGATAATTCGACCACCAACGGGGTCTCAAGGACAAAAATCACACATTTACAATCAGACTTCAAGAAAGACATCATCAACAATATGGCTAACCAAATGGATACACTTCAAGCCAAGAAGAATTAGGAGGAAAAAACAATGTTAGCAAAATATGGTCCTCATTGTAGACATAAGAAGAAGGAATGTAGATGCAAAATGGTGGCCAATATTGAAAGAAAACAAATTCCACTAGAATTCAAGCCAGTTGAAGTAGATGATGACTAGATTTTATTCATTGCTCAAAGAAGGCCATGGGCTCCAAGACAAGGTATGCCACAAGACCCCTTATCTTTTAGTGGTCCTTATTCAAATGCATATGCTCCTAATAATCAATAGAAACCCTCATATAGTTCAAATTTTACAAGTTATCCATCTCACCCTTGGATCAACCCTCAAAACCCATGGCCTAATTATAAAAACCCTCAATGATAGAAAAATTAGGGGAATTGGCAACAACCTCAAGGAGGTTGGAAACCACCTCAAGGGAACTAGAAACAAACATCCCAATGGAGGGGAGGTTAGTGCACGAGGTCTTCACTAAAGGGGCAATACAATACCATGTGCATTCATATTGGGGGTTTAAAATGAGCAATATATTACCTAAATAAGGAGGGTTTGGGGGGTAAGAGGGAAAGGTTTATAGGAAAACAAGTGTGGGGGGCATTGGGTGGGTATTGGATGAGGTGACAAAAAAACATTTTTGGGACAATATTTTTTTAAAAATAGGGGGATTCTTTAGTATGCCATGAAAATACATGTTATGATTCAGGTTCACTAAGTGAATCCATCATGGGTTAGCAATGGCCAACCAACCCCTTGGTTATTTGAAGCCTCCTCCACAACCTCAGAAGAAAGCTACAATGCTTCCTCCAAATCAAAATGCTATCTCACCTAGGACTACCCAATTGCCAATACAACTTGTCCCTAATCCTAATAATAAGTCACAGTAATACATGTTTATTTGACTGACCCAAATCAATATCATGTATATCATGTTGGTATTAGTGATATACATATCAAGTCAAGTACAACATTACTGGACCTTCCTTCCCCAATCATAACATAGATGCCTATAGAAGAAGGGGAGCCAAATGATGTTCCTAGTCAACCTCTTTAGCCAAATTAGTCACAAGAGTCAAAACTGCCCTAAAATCTTATTGCAATACCGCTATTCCCTCAAAGTTTAGAGGTAGAAGTGATCAAAGAAAAAGAAGAGTCAACCTTTGATCTGATAGACCAATTGAAGCATATCTATGTCAAGATACCTCTATTTCAAGCCATCAAAGATGTCCCAATTTATAGCAAAGCCATAAAAAAAGTTTGTCTAAAGAAACCTAGAAGGAATAAAAAGGATCCTCAAAAAATGCATGTAACAAGTCAGTTGGTAGACATAATGCTTGGAAAAGTAACAATCCCTAAATACTCTAACCGTGGTATCCCAGTGGTGGAGTCATAAATGAAATTCAAGTGCAAAATGCCTTAATAGACTTAGGGGTTGCTATCAAAGTGATGATAAAGGATATTATGCAACATCTCAATATCACCAATTTGTGACCTACACCCATTGTCCTATAGCTAGAAGATAACTCCACTATTAAACCTGATGGTATTGTAGAAGACCTTGTGGTTACCTTGGACTCTTAGGATACCCAACTGATTTCATGATTCTCTCACCTAAAGTAACTCTGGGAGGTTATCTTATTATTTTGGGTAGATTGTGGTTAGCTACAACAGATTCCTTTATCAGTTGTAGATTAGGAGACAACCATTTCAAATGGCTTGACTACTAAGAAGATTTTACTTTATCCTCCAACACAACCCAAACCTAATTTAGGACAACCAGTATGGCCTAATATATGAGAGGAATCAGAAGAGGCCAATTCAGTAACACAACTTATGATGATAACCAAGGATCCTTTTCTATAATTGCAAGAGGAAGATAAGGTACCTTCCAATATAATTAAAAATTACTATGGAGTAGATGAGAAACCTTTGAGTCCACCCTATCTTGCATGCTCATTTCAAATAACCCTTCCCACTTGCTGTTCACCTAACTTTCCTGCAACTGCAAATATGATTCATACACTGCTTCTGCATGAAGTTGAAATGCCTTTCCTTAGTGAATCATCTATGATTGAATTGACTAAGCAAGTAGAGCTTTCACTAGGCAAGTATTTGAACATTAACAACAAGCTTACTAAGTAGTAGTTAGCTTTGATAGAATTGCTTAGATCTCAAGAGAAAGCATTTTCATGGGATAACCATGATATGGGAGGTATTGATCCCAAATTATGAACACACAAAATCTACATTAAAGATGATTGTAGACTAGTAATGTAGTCTCAAAAGAGGATTAATCCTACAATAAGATATAGTAAAAGGGGAATTGTAGAAATTGTTGAATGCGAGATTTATATACCCCATTTATGATAGGCAATTGGTATCACCTCTTGTGATAGTTCCTAAAATGGGGGGGGGGGGGGGGGGGGGGGCGGGAATGGAGAGTCTATGTAGATTATAGGGGGCTTAATGCTACAACTAAGAAGGATCATTTTCCACTCCCTTTCATTGATTAGGTGCAAGATTTTTTAGAAGGGAAGGAATACTTTTCATTATTAGATGGTTTCAGTGGTTATAACCAAATAAGACTTATACCCAAGGACCAAGAGAAGACAACATTTACCTATCCATGGAGAACCTATTCCTATTATGTTCTACCATTTGGATTATGCAATGCTCTAGCTACATTTCAAATGGCATTCATAAACATATTTTCAAATATCTCACATGATTGCATGGAAATTTATATGGATGACTTTAATGCTTATGGTGCTACTTATGAAGAAGCCTTGAGAAAATTGCATAAATTTTTTCATAGATGTTAAGATCATAACCTATCCTTAAATAGTGAAAAGTGTTTCATGATGATGCAAGAAGGAGTAGTGCTTGGTCACTGCATTTCACAAGCGGGCATTCAATTTGATCCTACAAAAAATGAGGTCATCCTAAACCTTTCAACCCCTGTTAAGAAAAAAAATGTCAAGGGTTTTTTGGGGCGTGCGGGTTATTACAAAAGATTCATAAAGGATTTCAACAATATGGCAGGACTATTATACAACCTATTGACAAAAGATGTTGATTTCCAATAGACACCAGATTGTGAATTTTTTTTTAATTTGAAGACAACATTGACTCAAGCACAATTTCTAAAAGGACCTAATTGGGAAATTCCTTTCCACATACATATGCATGCATCACATTATGCTACTGGAGAAAATTTGGGATAGAAGGAGCTAACAGTAGAAATTGTCATATGCTTTATTAGTAAAAAACTACAAGGGCCTAAATTTAACTACACTGTGATATAAAAAGAGAAGTTAGCAATCATCCATGCATTAAATAAATTCAGGTACTACATTACTAGTTACCAAATCTTTGTTCATATAGATCATATAGCTATTAAGTACCTTATGAACAAACCTTTAGTCATTGGAAGGTTGGCAAGATGGTTGTTGTTACTACATGAGTTTGACATTACTATTGTTGACAAGTCAGGAAAAGAAAATGTAGTAGTTAATTTCTTGTCTAGGCTAACAACCAAGGATGATAGACACATTATTGATGACTCATTTCTAGATGAACACTTGTTCTTTGTTGCAATTCACACCCCTTAATATGTTGACATAGCCAATTATTTGGTTGCTAACAAAATTCCTCCTCACTTTTCACCAAAGGAGAAGAGGTTACTTGTTGAGAAGACCTTCAATTTTTCACACATAGCAAGATGCTTATTCTATATTGGACCAAATCAAGTGATGAGGAGGTGTATGAGAGAAGATGACACTTATGATATCTTGCATGCATGTCATGATGAGCCATGGGGAGAACATTTTTCAAAAAAACAAACAACCATGAAGATACTGATTTGAGGATACTAATGGCCTACCCTTCACAGAGATACAACCAAGTATGCAAAGAAGTGTGATAGATATCAAAGAATGGGTAGACCAACTAGATTGGAAGAGATTCCACTACATCCACAAGTGGTGGTAACACCATTTGACAAATGTGGATTATATTTTGTAAGGCCCATTGATCCTCCATCCAATGGAAAGTCTTACATCTTAGTGTGCACTGATTATGTCACAAAATGGGTTGAAGTCAATGCCATGAAGCATGCAAGGGACAAAAAGGTTGAAAAGTTTCTCTATGAGGATATTTTTACTTGCAATGGAGTTCCAAGGGAAATTGTCATTGACCAAGGAGCTCAATTTACTTCCACTCTTATCACAACCATGGTAAATGAATATAACATCAGGCATAGGAAGTCAACGCCTTATCATCCACAATAAAATGCACAAGTAGAGATCACAAACAAGAAAATAGAAGCCATCCTTAAGAAAATAGTAGTTGTGCATAGGAAAGATTGGGCAACCAAACTTCCTTAAGCAGTATGGGTATATAAGACATCTTGGAAGACAACGACAAGTTTCACTCTATTTGAGATGATGTATGGAAAAAAATTTATAATGCCTATTGAGTTTAAACACAAGACTCTAAGAACAAATATTAAACTAGACATGGACATATCTACATGACACCAAGAAATGCTTATGCAACTGAATGCCCTGGATGAATTAAGGAAATCAACACTACACCACACTGAAGTGGTGCAAAACTAGAGAATTAGGTGCCATGATAAATGCATTAGGGAAAAGATATTTAAACCAAGAGATTGGGTACTCCTTTATGATTCACGGTATAAAGATAATACAGGCAAGTTACAAACTATGTGGCTGTTAGGATTAACAAGACAGAAATAATAGTTACATGCAAATATAACCAATATCAGAAAATAATAAACCACACAGAAGAGAACACAAGACACAAAGATTTAATGTGGTTCACCCAACCCTTGGGCAACGTCCACCAACAATGAGTCCAATATTTTATTATCCAGTGATTACAACCTGATTACAATCTGTAATCCCTTATAGCTCAATACCGCCGCAAGAAGCTATTAAAATATACAAAATTATAAAATCCCTAACCCTAAGCCATTTTATATAATCTTTTGCCGCTTTAGGGTTAGAATTGGTTACAACATGTCGACTGAAAAATTAGCCGAAAATATTAGCTGGAAAAGTAGTTGTCGAAAAAATAGTCGCACGGAAAAGTAGGCAAAAAATAGGGCCCAAAAATTTTCAATATAGGGCTTGGTTCGACACTTCCTAAAGTCATAGAAGGTGGACTTAATATCACACCCTTTGCTTAGTTAGACCCATGCATGCAATCATAATAAAGATTTTCACCTCTTGTGGATTCCCAAAGCTTCATAATAAATGCACCACTCCACTTCACTTCTTTCCATAATCATTTCACTATCATTTTCTTCTATTTCCACTTCTCTGGGTTACCGGTTCAACTTGCATCAACTTCAATAATGATCTGATACTCAATATTTATAACAAAAATCAAGTATGGGCATAAACTTGGGTATATTAATTACACCAAACACTTTATTTATTTTCTACATAATTAAAATGCATGATTGACATAGCAATTCCTCCTACGCTTATCCTACCACCTTTTTCGGCCATGTGTGGACACCTGTTGACCTTTTAGTTGGGGGGAGGATACACAAGTGTCACATCATGATTCATGTTTTTGTATGCCCACTTTGTGCAAATTCCAAGCCAACATGTCTTTCTTTTATTACAAATCTTACAAATCAGGGATGAAGTGACAATTGATATGCTAAGTTTGTATTGATGTGACCCAGACTTAAAATTTTGAACTTACCCGTAGTACTAACGCCACCGCCACATTCCTTGAAATAACACCTTTAGTACGTCCAACCTTGAATGTGTTATGATAGCATGATTATGCTAAAAATAGGAAAGTTGGATGAGTTTGCCTTAGCTACAGTGCAAAGAAATTGCATAGTAGTTACACTAGGGTTCAAGAGGTTGTAGGAGGTATTGTAACAAATAGGTTGTAGTAGTGTCTACTAGAAATCCTAGAAGCTTATTAGTTTGTAGAGGAATTACTATTTTCAGAGTAATTTAGTGGATTTTTTAGGAAATTGGAAGAACTAAGAGTAGAAGCTAAAGGGAAATCATGGGCAATCAACCCATACATATTGAACCTATAGTTCACATAGTAATTCTATAAGACCATGTATGTAAACCTAGATGTTGGCAATGTAGATGACTTGATTATTTTCTCAAGCTAAATGAATTTGATGTTGACATCACACTAGAATTTTTTGAGACTTTCTCCAATGGAGAAGCCATAGTGAAGGGCTTAAAGGTGATAGCAACATAAGAGAGGATAATAAAAGTAATAGGATTACCAGCTATTGGTGAGAAGTATCTTGAGTCTAAGGCTTCTAGAACTTCTAGGGATGAGTTTATGAGGCCCCATGACCATTGATTGAATGTGGATCAACAAGGAACTAAGAGGTTGTCATTGCCCCCAACCTGGTTCCAAATGGTCGTGCATATTATTAGGTATTTGACATGTGAAGACATGTAGTCCAACCTCCATTCAGTAAACTTCAAATTGTTAAGTCATGTCAAGAATGGAAGGCAAATGAATGTTCCAAACATCCTCTATCATTTGTTGTCCAATATGGCATCTAAAACACAAAAAGGTAAGACCAATTCTATATCCCACCATGGTTTGATCAAATTGTTGGTAGATAGGTCTTTAATGGATGTTTCCTAAATGAGTTGGGAAGAATTTGTTCAAGTTAGGGCATTCAATGTAAATGTAGGGCTTAGGGGTCATCGTTTGACCCAAATAAATAGTACAAAAAGAGGGACTTTTAAATACACCCTAGGGCCTTCTACCTTAAGGGAAACTCCAACAATGGGTTCTCCTATAGACGAGGCAAGTTCCTATGAGTCCCCTTGTGTCAAAGATAAAATTTCATTAGTAGGAATTAACATAAGTGAACCACCACTTGAAACCCCAACAAAAACCAGGGTTGTTGTAAAAAGGTATAAGGGTAAAGCTAAGGAACCAAAGAGGTTGGGGGAAATGAAAAGAAGGAAAAAGTAGAACAAAAAACTCTCATCCCAATAAAGAGAAAATCAGAAGCAAAAGAGTCCCTTGCAATTACTACCGAGAAGGCTTCCAAAAGGTAGAAACAAGTAAAAATTCCTTTAGCCAAGTCTACCCCTAAGAGAAGACGCCACATATTGAGAGGAAAACCTAGGCAGACAACTGTACCCAAGAAAGCCAGTGCCAACATTCAAATTGAGTCTTTTGAGCCTGTCCATACCACTCCCAATGAGGAGGAGAGAATCATCTTTAACAAACCTCTTAGACCACCTATGGAAGACCCCTAGTTCTCCTTTTCTAAAGAACAACAAGATAACCCTCTTATGGAGGCATATGATTTAGAAGAAGAGAGAGGTGAAGAAGTATCTTAGGGGGGTGATTTGGGTGAAATGCCTTCACAGGAGCATGAGTCATTGACAAATGAGGAGCAATTTCAAGATAAACTAGGACTAGAAGGATTACCTAAGCTTGCTTCCGCTATAGAACAAATGGCTGAACAAGTCCCAATTGAAAAGGAAAAAGAAAAGGGTAAAAAAAAGACTCGGGTGCCAAGGCACTTACCCTCTTTGTTTTCATGGGCATCTATAGCCTTGGACTTGTATCATGATATGATGGAAAGGGAAGTAGAGTGAAGAAAATAAAAGATACAATTGCAAGAGGAAATTGACAAGAAAAATGAGGAGAATATAAGAAAAGAAGAGGAGATTGTAGCATTGAAAACTAAGGCAGACAATGTAGTCACAACGATCCCACAAATATTGGAATGTAGAACACCTTCAAGGGTTTATGCTTTGTATTTGAAAGAACTCAACCTATCCTTTAGGTTGTCAAGCATTATGTTTGATAAGAATCTATCTATAGAAACTCCTCATGAGTTCTACACTGGCTTTCAATTCTCTCTTGCAACAACCAAGAATTTAATCTATGAGTTTCACCTTCATAATCTTGTAGTACCACATGACACAAAATGGAATATGCTACTCTACATTGGTGATATCCATCTACGGGCCTTGATATCTTGGATGCAAAATGAGAATGTTAGAGGACACCCGTTTAGGAATTACAGGGATAAGGAACTTTTAATTCCTCTCACTCTTAGGGTAGAATCTAGCAATTTGAGAACTCTCTATTATGATTGAAAGAAAATTTTGTAGATAGATGACTGTAAGCCAAAGTTATTATCCTTAAAGGGAGGAATTTTACCGAGAGTTTGAGCTAACAAGTCAAAATGAAGGCCATATGACTAGAATTTATTGCAATAGAGATGGGCCACATTGACAGATGAGTTAAAGTAATTAGAGCCACACTCTCTCCAAATTACTATGCAACACTCTGCAGGTCTAACTGGTATATGCATTTTGGAAGAATCAACCAAAATGATTGGATACCACTCTTCTTCCAACCTCCAATACTTTTATGGCCAATTCTTGACTGCATGGAATTTGGTGATGCATTCAATGAGGCAACATAAAAAGATAGACGAGACTGATTAGCAAAGAACAATGGATTCTATTGAAACTTTTATGCAAGTGGAACAAGACAAACTATCCCAAGAGATTATAGGATGCAAGTCAAGATAAGAAATTTGATGCTAGATGAAGGACTGACATGATCCATGGTTGGGGGGGGGATGATGAACCCATTTAATGGCTCATTTCTATCATATATTTATACTTTTACAACATATTTTAGGTGTTTCCTAGACCCTGATAATGTTTTATTACCTTGTTTTTATGTTTTATGCCAACTTTTAGATACTTCCTTAAGATTTTTGATCATGGTTATAAACTTATCCTTTACGTCTTTTTGGTTGGATGAATGAACCTAATGCATGACTTATGTCGCTATGTGAAATATCCATGTTAATTATGGATGTGGAATGAATGTTTATTCTTTTATGTATGTGCGCGTGTGCCTATGTTTTGTGCATTCTAATAATGTCATGAAGGAGTTAAAATCAGGAACCAAAGGCCTTGTCTCAAGGAGGTTTCAACAAATTAGTCGATTGAAGACAAAATCCAAATTTGAAGAAGTCAACAACCATCCTCAAGCAGCCATAAAGTTTAATAATGGAACCTTAATGACATTTTTGAAGTAGAATAGATATAGGTGCATTATTTATGCTATATTTTCTCTATAACAGAAATAGATTTGACTGTTTCTATCTCAGAGCATAACTCCTTGTTTTATGATGTAATAAATCAATGTCCTCCTACTAGTACGAGAGTGGACTTGCTGATAAATAAGGTTAGTTATAGTTTCCCTTATTTAAATAAGGCTTAGGTACTCCTTCAGGAGAGTTAGAAGAATCATAGACATTGTATCTTTTAGTTTTCAGTTATATAGAAAAATAGTTTCCAACCTTTAGTATGTAAAAACACTTTTCATCAATACAATGATATTATGAGTTTATAAGCAGATAGTCGAGTTCGGAGAAGACTCACTAAGGGGGCTCACTTAGTGAGTATTCTGTTTGTAGTAGTTAGTAGTTGTTTTGACAGTTGTCCATTCATGTAGCCATTGGAAACTCCTTCCTATGACTGTTCTTGTAGCCAAAACAGATAGAGTAGTCCTTGTTTGTTTGTCAACACATTTCATTTCTATTATTCAATTGTATGCAATTAGATGATAGTTGTTGTTGAGTGTTTTAGTTATTTCTTTCTATGCACTTTATTTCCAAGATTATTTCCTTTTCAGTTGTAGAAGCATGGCTACAAGATGAGTTCTTAGTGCATACATTTTGCATACCCATTTTAAATAATATGTCCCTAGGTTGACAAGAAATGAATCTTTAAAATGACTAAGATAACTATTTGGCATGGATGTCTAATCCCTAAGTTAAGGTTTTATAACCTAGTTATTTGAGCCACTGAAAAATACCAACAACCATTGGACCCTCAACACAAGCAAAAACTACTTGATTGATAAAATTGAGTCCATTGAGAACACTAAGGAAAAGATCACATGTATGACAAACTAGAATCACTTGCAAATAATGTGAAATAATGATGAGTTTTCCTTTGTAAAAATATAATTATGATGTCAAAAAATAAGACGACACAAAATTAAGACTGAAACCCTTACAACTCACATACATGAAGCGTACTAGTAGTTGTTATAGCTAACTTTGCACTTCCATAAATCCTAAAAGGTATGTTAGATTTTTTCAATTTTTTTTGGTTGTCACGATATATGACTTAATTGCTTATAGCTATTGCTATGGCTTTTAGATAGTAACAATGCATACTGTGGGATGCGTTATGCATGCAAGGGTAAAAGAGTGGCTATTTCAAAGAGTCGATCGACACCTACTTAAAGATGCCTAATAACTCACTACAACCACCTCCCTAGTAATCACATACTATTGAGTACCAATAAAGTTGTACAAACTCCAATTAGAATCTACAAATTCTAACTATAAAAAGTACAAATAGATGCTTACTAATACATGTGAAATTTATTAATGAAATTATCATTATTTTTAGTTTCTTTCAAAATCAATAATTGAAAGTTCAAAGTTAATTACTGAAGTTGAAGATATGATACTCTTCCCCTATACTTCTTGGCCACCTCAAAATCCTAGTGCGAGATTTGAAATTTCTGACCATGGTGTGTAGAGAAACAAACCTTTCAAATTCCTTCTCAACAAATGTTTTGTTGTCTGACGTGAGCTGGAGCACACAAATCTCATCCGCACAAGACATCTCTTTAAAATTTCGCCAGACGTTCAGACGAAATATAGATATTGAATTAATAACCACAATTGAAGGGAAAAGTGAGCATGTTGGGCGCAATCACAATGGTAGCAGCAGTCAGCAGAACCACCTTAACCCTTTCTGCTACTCATTATCACGCCTTGTTACATGGTAACATTCGCCCTGCTTCCACTTTTCAACGTCTTAAAATTCCCAAGGTCGCGGTATCAAAAACTATTACCGTGCGCAATTCTTCTTCTTCCATGTCCGTGAGAGCAAAAGCATCAGAAACCAGCATTGGCACGCCAAAGGCCAGCGCTTCTACTTTACATAATGCCGAAGAATTAATAGATTCAGTTGAGACTTTCATATTCGATTGTGACGGTAATTACAATATTGAACAATTGTTTTAATTCAGTCGTGGAAAGTGCCATTAATATAATTGACGGAGGCTCTGTTCCATTGCTTGCAGGAGTTATATGGAAAGGCGATACATTAATTGATGGCGTACCAGAAACTCTAGACATGCTTAGAGCAAAGGTCATAAATCTTGAATTTTAATTAAACAATTTGTTTTTAAAATTTGAGAATTTATGTTTTTTTTTGATAAAATATATCAAACCCCATTTAAAGAAAGAAACTGTAGACTTAACAGATTGAAAATTCTGGAAATTAACCTACGAATTTGAAACATACAAATGCGTGCTTTAAATCATCCTTATTTAAGAGCATTAAAAGAAAAATTTGTGCCATTCTGTGAGTGCCAATGGGAAAATTGTGCAGCCCACCCTCAAACAATTTGATGCCATTTGCCATTTCCTGAGGGGTATTTAGTAATAGACCATAGCATTGCTGTGAGGTATACCATTGACAAAGTATTAAGTGAAAAAGAGGAAAATATACTTTGTGGACTTCAAAAAAGGTTCCTAGTAATAAATTATGGAGCAGAATGAATGATCTTGATATTCCTGAACAGTATAGAGCAGCAGCCCATAGATTTTATGAGGAGGTTTGGGAAAAAGATCAAAACTCACGCAATCCTTTCAGAAGCTTTACGAAACTGGAGATTGTTATTTTGTGAATTTGAAGAAAGGTTCCTAAGAATAATTTATGGAGCAGAATGAAGGATTCTGGCATCCCTGAGCGCTATAGAGTAGCAGTCCATATACTTTATGAGTAGGTTTGAGTAAAAATCAGAACCCATAGTCCTTTCAGAAGCTTTAGGACATTGGAGTTAAGCAAGGACACCCTCTTTCCCTTAACCCATTTGTTTTATATATCAAAAACCTTGAAGAATGGTTGTATCTTGATTCAAAGTAGACCTCTGCCTTCTGCAAACAAATCTCCAAAATGCTGCTCAGCTCCCGTGTAAGAATTTCATAGCAGCTAAAAAAAATTAACAAACAACTAAACATTCTAATCAAAACAGTATACAGAAAAATAATCCATGGTCATTATCTTACAGAAAAGGAAAAGTATTCTAGAAGAGAAGCAACACAAAAAATAATTCATTGATATTAAAAACCACCAAAATCTGTAGCATCTACTGCTAAGATACCACCTTATTCTGCCTCTAAGACTCTTCCTCCGAAAGAACAAAAACCTTCCCTCAAAAAGGAGAAGGCAACCCAAAATAGGACTGTAATAACTGACAGTTGACCAAAAAAAGCAACGTACTGAACAGCTAAAAAAAGGAAAAAACGGGAGAAAGTTGGAGCCCCCTAATTAAACTGTTGTTACAAAACTTTCCCTGTCAAGGAAAGGTTAGGCAGTTACATTGTCTTCCTTGCCTCTAAAAAAGTCTGAGCCTCCTAGTTCAGAAGAGTCTAGTTGTGTAAATTTCATGAGATCTTCTTGAGTGACCCAAGCGTTGTTGGAATCAGGTAAACTCATCCATTTTATAATTCTTGGATCTTGTAGCAGCAATCTTTGCATCCACTATCTTTCAATTTGATCTCTTTATCTCTGCGGCAATGCACTGGTCAATTCTTTCCACACATTTTCATGAGGAATTGATTCAGTACCAGAACAGTAGGGGTAAATATCTGCAACATTTAAAACTGGACTGATATCCAAATCTTGAGGAAAATCCAACAAATAGGGGTTCTCACTGATTTTCTTTAATATTTTGCATGGTCACACTTTTCTGGGTTTCAATTTTTTAACTGCCCTGAAGAAATCTTTCCCTACACAAACACATCACGACTTGTTCATTCTCCTCATATACTTTCTCCCTTCTATACAAATCAGTATCCCTTTTATATTGCTCATTTGTCACTTGTAGCTTGTGTCTCACTTGCTGTTGTATTTCTTGTCTATGTCTAGCAAAGTCCTCTGCATTTTGACTAATCCATCTCTCATTCGGAAGATTAATAAGATCAACAACTCCCTTAGGATTGTGTCCCAAACCAACTTGGAAAGGAGACGTACCAGTTGACCTGTAAATGCTGGAGTTAAAAGCAAACTTAGCCTGTGCTAAAATCAAATCCCATTGCCTTAGATTTTCACCAACTAAGCATCAAAGCAAATTACCCAAACTCTTGTTTACCACCTCGGTCCTCCAAAGTGTCATATTCCTGCCATCTGAGGAGGAACCAGAATTTATAAACACTATGTATAGTCATTCTTCCCTTAGTGACCAAGGTAAACACCAAAAGAAATATTTCAAAATCAAAATGGCACAGTGGCCGATCTCCTTGCATTATCGCCCAAATGGAATAATAAAAATCAAAGTGGAATTCTTCTTAGTGGGGTCTGAACCTTATGTTCTTTATAGTAGAGGCTGGGCTCAATATCATTGCACAAAATTATCGATGGCTCAAGTATTCATCGCTGAAATTATAAAATAAACATTGGTAATATCGCAGAAATATTGGTCAGTTTCATATATTAGAATTGAGAGAGATATATTTAATGTTGGTGCTCCATTATAAAATGGTGGATTTGTTTATTGTGGGACCCGACTCTTTGTGGGCTTATGTGAGTAAGAGCATGAAGAATATATATCTGATTCAAGGGAGGACTCATATTTTTTTGCCAGATTAAATAAGAGGATTATCAA
Source organism: Chamaecyparis obtusa (assembly GCA_027943335.1). Classification (NCBI taxonomy): domain Eukaryota; kingdom Viridiplantae; phylum Streptophyta; class Pinopsida; order Cupressales; family Cupressaceae; genus Chamaecyparis; species Chamaecyparis obtusa. Next base: position 226,286 of record BSBK01001973.1, read on the forward strand.
GGGGCCTTGGTTGATACTGCAAATATATCAATGCCGCTAAAGTGAGGCTAATGTTTGTTTGGAATTAAATATCAAATGAGATGTCTAGTGTATGAAATTAATATTCCATATACATGTTAGCAGCTATACAAATTCTTAGCACTTGAAGTGACGGAGCCCTGCTGCTAGCAATCACTAATATTGGTGCCAAACGAATCAAGGAAGTTGTCACGGACTTCTGTAGAAGTTATCTTTCTCTGGTATAGTATATTTGAGAGGTTCTGACATAATAACAGCGATTATGTCTGTTGGAAGAGCAGTGATAAGATTAATAATAAGAAACAATAATTAACAGCAATTAAACTTGTTAATTAAGTTGAAGACATGTGGTCAAGAAATGGAGACAATTAGTTAATAACAATGAAAGAAGAGGCATGACTCCTCACAAGGATCACCTCCCCTCAAGGGCATAATAAGATATAAAATGAAGACGGCAAGAGGGAAGAAGGACAGGAAGGAAGGAACGAAATACAAACAGTAGTTTATATTTACAGTGATCTCAAAACATACAGCAGCATGGGCAGAACGTACATACTCAGCAAAAGACATCAATCAAGAAACAAACGATCTGAAAGAGGCATCAAAACAGACTTCCAACTGATGCTGCATTCAGTGAGGACATCTTACAGTGTAGGAACTTCATACATCACAGACCTTATCATTAAGGTCATATTTACTGGTATTGTTGATGATAGTAGCTTCGATCAGATAAAATATCAATATAATAGATAAATTGAGATATATATGTATATATCAATATATAGATAATAATAAGAATAATCTTATTATTATTATTATTATTATACATATATTAATATTTACTTATATTATTATCTATTATTATTATTAAATAAATTGATCTTTATTATTATTAATAAAAGTTGATATTTATTATTATTATGAGACATATAATAATAATTATATATATTAATAATAATTATTAATTAAATTAAAGGAATCGGATCCTTACTTAGCAACAGATATTATTAAGTTGAAGTGAGTATTAACTCCCAACTTTGAACGGGGCTGAACGCGGTGGATTAAGGGATTGAAAGGACACGCCTATGATAGGCGTGACTCCTTGAGGAGTCACATCTATCATAGACGTGGCCTCTCCCTTGATCATTACTGCATACTTATACTCATTGCAGTGATACCGATTCATCATTGACAACAGAAATTTATAAGTTAAGAGTTGAATTGGTATCCTGTGAAATCAAAACAGAGTGTTGACTGCAGATTTATTAAAATAATAATAAATAACTGATATATATACAGCAAATACTATATACACAGCTGATCAAAATAGAATATTATTATTATCATCAGAATTCACTAGATTAATTAGATTTGATATAAGTTTGGTCTGCATTTACATGGTATCAGAGCCAAGTTAGGAAGGATCCTAGCAGCAACTGAACTTGAGAAATTCAAATTTAATCTGAAGAACATTTCATTCCTCTATGGCAACCGTAATTTGATTTGAAGACCGGCTAGAAGGAGGAAACAATTTTTCATCATAGAAGTTCAGAATTATGATTATATTAAAAGAAAATAAAGTTGAGTCTTTTGTGAAAGAAAATAAACCAGCACCAGAGAATGATCCTGAGAAACCAGCATGGATTGAAGGAAATGAAAAAGCCACAAAAATCATAGTTGATGGAGTTAGAGATCACAACGTACAAATTTTGACAAAATATGAAACTGCATATCATATGTTTAAAGCACTTGAGAGTACATACGAAATAAATAACTCCAGTAGAACTTTGGCCCTTAAGAGAGAAATCAATCATATAAGTATGAACAAAGGTGAATCTATCAACACATACTTTATGAGGATATTGACTCTAAGGGATCAATTATCAACTCTTGGATACCAAATTGAAAGTAAGGAGCTAACACTCATTGCCCTAGATGGCCTACCAAATTCTTGGGAAATATTTGTTCAAGGCATTAGCGCAAGGTCTAAATTTCTAAAATTTGACCGATTAAGATCAAACTGTCTTCAAGAGGAATCAAGACAAACAAAGAAAGGATTCAATCAGAAGAACATAGACGAAGATCTTCATGTCTTGAATGCAAACTCCCACAAGAAAGGAAAGAAAAATTTTTTTAAGAAGAGGAAAAGCCATCCTGAGAAAGGCTCATCCAAGAAAGATGTTTCTCACGTCCAATGTTTTAGATGCAACAAATATGGGCACTATGCAGTGAAATGTCATGACAGAACCAAGCAACAAGCATCATATGCCAAAGTAAGAAAATCCCAAAAGGTGCATGAACCTGAGAAATATGTATTCTACTCTGCACTTTTAAATCAAGCATCAAGTAAATCCAACTCCTGGGTTATAGATAGTGGTTCATCAAGGCACATCACAGGGTTTAGAGAACTCGTAGACTCCATGGTAGAAGAGACTGACGAGGAAGTAACAATTGGAGATGACTCTGCACATCCAGTCAAAGGTGTTGGAACCTGCACTATCAAATTAAAATTTGGCATCTCAATCCAACTCACTAGAGTACTATTTGTCCCAGGCATAAAAAGCAACTTGGTAACCTTCATGGATAGTAAAGGGTTGGCATGGCCAAAGAATTCTACCATTAAGAAAGCTAAAACCATAGGACATAGACAAGGTTATTTATATGAGTTATGTAGTGAACCAAATCTAGCCCTAATTCATGAAGTTGCAGACTCTAATGAAATATGGCATAGAAGATTAGGACACCTCAATTTGCGTGCCCTATCTTCTATGGAAAGACTAGTCACAGGTGTACCCAAACTCAAACAATACAATTCAGGGGTATGCAAGGGGTGTGCCTTAGGGAAGAACACTAAGGGGTCTTTTCAAAATAGTACTAGCAAAGCAAATAATGTCGTAGAATTAGTCCACTCAGATTTATGTGGACCCATGTCTGTACCTTCATTGGGAGGGTTTCTCTACTATGTAATCTTTGTTGATGACTTCTCCAAAAAAACATGGATCTACTTTTTTAAATGTAAAGAATCACAGTAGATCATTAAAAGGTTTAAATAATTCAAATCCCTTACAGAAAATTCTTCTGGGAGAAAAGTAAAAACCCTAAGGACAGATAATGGAAAAGAATATACATCAAATATCTTTAAATTTTTTTGTAAAAGTGCTGGGATTAAGAGGGAGTTCACTGTACCTTGCAACCCTCAACAAAACGACATTGCTAAAAGGAAAAACAGAACCATTGTAGAAGTTGCGAAGGCTATGCTGCATGATCAAAATATAGAAACTTCACTTTGGACTGAAGCCTCTAGTACTGCTGTCTACATTCAGAACAAATGTCCTCACTCTCATATTGATGACAAAACTCCTGAAGAAGCCTTCACTGGTATAAAACCAAACATTAGTCACTTAAGAATATTTGGGTGTCCTATTTTCATTCATGTACCCAAAGAGAAAAGAACTAAACTAGAACCTTATGGGAGAAAATGCATTTTCGTAGGCTATAGCGAAACTTCAAAAGCCTATAGAATATACGTGCTTGGTCAGAGACAGATTGAACTAAGTAGAGATGTGATTTTTGAGGAAGACATAGCTTTTAAAAGGGCTAGAAATTCTATTGAGTCTGAAATTCAAACCTCCCCCATGGATCTAGAAGAGGATCCCACTCCTGAGATTCAGGGGGAGTATCCTGAGGAAGATAGAAATGAAGAACAAATCACATCTTTGGAAAATCCTAAAAGAAGACCACTTTGGGCTACCAAAACAATGGAAGAAGCAAAGACTTATGCAGCTCCATCAGGGAATTTCAGAGAGAGTAAAAGACCTAAGAGATTCTCTAGTTATATGGCTGTAATGACCCTTACCAATGGATCACTAAAACACTGATATGGTATTATAGAATTTCGTCAAACACTTGGCATGCAATCTGGATTTATACTGCTGTAAGTAAAGATTGAATATGGAAATTGTTGAGCAACAAATCCACTCAACTCAATAATGCAAATCAGTGCCAATATATATATATTCATTCAATGAAGATATTGACTCCCTTACAATAGATTGCAACTTTCAGATTTTACAAATTATTTGGCACCTTAGAATCTAAAATATGCTTGTGAGACACAAGGAATATTGTCAAACACTTCGTGTGCAACCTTCTAGCTTGCTGGTCTAATAATATCAGTCTGATATGTACTTTTAAATGACTATAGATAGCTTCCAATGCTTGAGAATCAACACATCAAAACATAAATTATCATCTAGATGCTTAAATGACACTTTGGGCCTTTAACCAATGCATAGAGATGGATTTTCAATGTTACATATGCACTTACAGCCAAGTGACATTTTGACAAACATTTGTCATGCAACTCAAGAACATCACGTAATTAGAATGCAGCCTTATCTCTCTATGCAACTGAAGCATTAAACTGATTTCAAGAATATTTATCAAATGGCCTAGTCTCTTGACTTTCAACTACAAGTTTCAGAATTTTCTGAGTACAAAGACAGCCATGATTTCATACATAAACAACATTAAAACTTATTGAAATAAGTGCCAAATGAACCTGAAATGAAGCACCTAGGAGTGTGAATGAAGAAGCAATCAATATCACTCCACTTTGAGCCTTCCTCTTGCCAAATTGAATTTTTTCTCAAATTCGACCCTGTTCTGATATGAATGCCAATAATAAATAAATGCAGCAATAAAAGGTCTTCAAATTCGTATAGAAATGATTGCCAAGACAATAGCAATTGATTCCTCAAATACCCATAACCAAAGGATGCCTCCAAGTGAAGTTATGAACAAAAATGTGGGTCCAAGATGAAAATCGCAGTATGTTGAAAATGCCACAAAAACTACTGAAATGGTCTTCAAATAATGCCAATGCAATCCTCTTGATTAATGGATGAAAACAAGTCTTTTGACAACCCAAATTCCAAACCCTCAATAAAGTCTGAGGACTTCAAAATATATCAAGACTCAGTCCAAATCTGAATACTCAATAATGCCCAGCATGAAATGGTTGAATACCACTTCCAATGTGCAACCCTTCAGAAGATATTTCACCTCCTCAGTTATGCAAACCCTTAGGAGTTTCCGTTCCTAAAGATCAATTGAAAATTTGCAGACCTAGATGGTACCACAAATGCTCATAGAGAAAATATAGTAGAATCATCAAATCAAGTATGTCCAAATGAGAGGCCAAGCCCTCTATTTTTTCACTTTCCTAAGAAGTTACTAAGAACTTCTAGAAGTATCCATTATAAAATCCCATTATAATGCACTTTTTATATTAAAATAACTTTATAAAATAAAAAGTGCAACTCAACTTAAAATTATAACATGTGGGCCCCGCATAACACAATAATAAAAAATAGGCTCCAAATCATCTCTCCAAGAGCAAATAAGACCATCCAATCTCCAAATAATCACCAAGATGACTCTCTCACCAAAGCCATCTGCCTAGGAGAGTCCATGATAGGCAAATCCACTGAAAAATAACATGTCACTAAAAAGGGGACATGACAGTCCGCCCCTCCTGAAATTGCTTGTCCCCAAGCAATGGCTAAACAATAAACCAATCAATCCACTTGGATCCCAAATGAAGTCATGATCTTCACTGTTGTCAATCAATGCAAGCTCCTGCAATGTCGTCTGAAATATAATCAAGAGGAACACATAATCAAACTGACAAATACAGCTTAAACAAACTCCAGAATCACAACTGCCGCAGTCAGGAACCCACGAGAAACAAACTCTTGAAATATCAGAACCCAAGTAGAGAGGACAACTCAAACTGCCAACATGGTAAATACCATCAACGCATCCCACTGGCCTATGCGGAATGTACAATCCAACTTTGCAACAATGGTGAACACTCCCGAATGAAACTGCACCAAGTACGGAGAATCCACACACTGTACACCTCCTAAAGTGAAAACAACTCAGCAAATCACCGACCACTATCTCATAACCATAACTCGCATGTACCGCTAATGGCGAAAAGACATCACAAGATAAACAGCAAGAAATAGAACCCAAACCAAATCTGCCTGCCATCAACTCCTCAACACATGGATCAAATGCAAACTGATGAACATACCCTGCAGTATAATGCTGATTAAAAGAACCAGCCTCAGTCGACAGCTTGCCATGCACAGGTGATGCAACCCACTACAACTGATCACTAGCTAAGTTAGGAGATGACATAGCCAAAGGAGTAGAATCAATAACAACAACCGCTGAAGCATCACTCCCAAACTCCTGCTCCAAGTCATGTATTATCAAGCTGTCAACCGCAGAACCTATCGCCATGTCATGCTCATCATAACTCTCATCCCGTAGCATCAAACCATCCCATAACTGATGACAAGCACTAGGAACCAAGGTACATCTACGTATCATCATCTCATCAACATGGTCATCATAGGTAAACTGACGTGCATACCTCACAGCGTAAGGCCGATAGATTGCGCCAATCTCAGTAGTGGCTCAGACTGCAATCCAGATGAAACTAACTGCAACCGATCACTAACCAAGCCGGTACTGACTACTACCTCTGAAGACACCGCCAAGGGAGTAGTATCACTAACAGGAACCATGCCAACTATCGACTCATCAATATCAAACATGATCTTTGGTACAACATCACTAGTCTCCGTGCCATCAAAAGTAGAGACCGCCACCATGTTAGGCATACTACAACAATCTATTGTAGCACCCAATTCAACTGAACCTGACCCCAGTGGAAGAGAAACTGATATGCCAATGCTAGTATCAAGGATGGATGCATCCCCATCTCCACTGTCTCTGACAATCTCGACCATGGACATCCTCGAATCACCAGACATCACAACTTTTGACTGTACGGAATCTGGTAAAGACTGCAGTTGCTCTAACTCCATGGTCATCTCAGCCAAATGAAACTGTGACTCCTCGAAAGCCAACTGTGTACTCTCAAGAATCTCAGAAGTCACCTCGAGCTGCTGAGTAAGCTCACTCACCTCATCTTCCTTGGCCAATAATGCATCGTACACTGTACTGCCCCATTCCCTAAGATAATCTCTGTTGGCTACCAACTGCATATAATCCTGTCTTAGAATCCGGATAGCCTCCCATAAAGAGTGGATCTCTATCAAGGAAAAATAACTGCCTCCTTGCTCATCACTAGTAGGAGAACCCCATCCATAAACTGCTAACAATTGACGAACAACATCGAAATGCTGGCAGGCGATAGCAATGTCTCGCTCACTAACTCTCAGCTGACTAGACACATGATGGCGCTGGCTAGACTGTCTCCTACAATCCTCCTCTAATGCACTGTCCAAAGGAGTAGACTCAAAATCACTGATCTCTGGAGTACTACCATCCATACTCTATGAATCAACTCCAAAGCTCATATCAACATACGGAGTATCAAAAACTGTAGCATCACTGTCCAACTCCTCCGTACTAAAAGAAACTGTCGAGGAAACTAAGTCCTCAAAACTGTCCACTGCATCCGCTTGGATGTCATCAATGCCAATACGATCTTGGGACTCATCTGTAATCACTGACAACTCGGATGTGCCCGAATCATCATAAGCCCATTGCATCCTGAGTGGTCGACTGGAAATGCACACAACTCCCAACACCGGTGTATAGAAACTACTACCAACATCTGACAAGCTGCTGGCAAAAGAAAGGACAACACCGTGCAATCTGCTAATCAAATCTATGATAGCACCCAAGCAATCACTACTACCAAAAAGTGATAAAGATCTCCAGTCAACTGAATCCCAAACACCAATATAACAATCCCGAGTCCATATCCGTAAACTAGAATCAGCTGGTAACTGAAGCAAACTCCTCACTTGAGTAATATGACTAATACCAACTAACTCCACAAACTTGTCGGATACTGTCCCTGAATCCTGGATATGAATGCAAGGTGTACTATCAAATTATCAACAATGACCACATATGATCCGCCTGCTGTAGAAAGTTGAATATCAGGTGTGCAAGATGAAACTAAACTCAACTCCACGCCACGCTCATCCACATGTCTCTCCTCGTCTTGTAATGCCAATGGAGTACTCACTAGAGAGGCTCGAGTGTCCTCAAACTCTCGAGAAAGCCTGCCAACTTCCTTCTCCTTCCTCCTCAAGGCATCTGAATAGTCTCTGGCAAGGCTAAGAAGATGGTCACGGTCCGAAAGAAGATGTAAATAACTTATCTTCGTCGTTCCCATTCCTTCCCTAATCGCCTGTAAGTCAACACAAGAAGACTCTGCCTGGACTCCCTTATGTCTGCCCTGTAACTGAATCATCCGGATGTGACCCTCTATCATATCCTGCATCCTATCATGTCAGGATAATGAAGTCACAATACTGTCTTTGCCCACCTTCAGCTGGCTGGACAAATCATGCGAAGTACTACCAGCCTCAACCTCATGTGATGAAGCATCTAACTGTGCCTGGTACTCTCTCTCAGCAAAGACATGAATACTCAATTTCTGCTCATCTCTACCAGGTATCTCACCATCGTGCACAACATCCTCAAAATCATCATCTGAGCCCTCTACGCTGTAGTCACTACCTGTCGTAACCAAACCATCCTGAGTACCCGTGATATCACCCTCGTGTGAAACAGTTGTTATCTCATGATGTTGCAAAGGAACCTCACTACTGTCATAAAAATCAGAACTGTTATTAGTGCTGATAACAACTTCTGGGATGTTGTGAATATCATTTTTGGGCTCCCCCATATTGTTATTATGTTGTAAAATTTCCTTATCTTCATGTAGCTGCTCCAATGTGACTAGTTTGTCTTCAACCATCACTTGCTCCTCTTCAATCTTGATGTCATGAAATGTATTTTTGTTCTGTTTTGTAAGGTTTGATTTGAAAAATCAAACTTATCATGACATGAATCCGTATCACATAATGCACCCTTAGAACTCAATTCTAGAGTCCCTTCATGTGACAACTCAATAGGATCACTTTGCACATGTGAAAACACTGTTGTCTCCTGCTCATGCAAAGTTTTGTCACTGCTGTCATGAAAATCAGAATTATCCTCTATAGTAGAAGCTTTTTGAAAAACCCCTTGCAAGGTTGAGGTAGATGAAACATTCCCCAAAGCTGTCCTAGTGTCTTCTTGAATCAAATCAGCATGTCTATCAAATTCATCATATAGACTTTTGGATACTTCACCTGTATATACCCCAAACCTCTTGTTTTGTGATGAAGTTCGCCTTGAAATGGAATTTTCTTACTGTTGCAAGTGATAGGCTAATCTTTGTTGTGAAAGCATAAGTTGTCGGAGATTATTACAAAAGCTATCAAAACTTGGCTCCTCACATTTCTTTAATTTCCTGTTTTTGTTATAATCCATCCGCTGCTCCATATATTGCTCCAAGTCTATAAGATCTTTGGTCTTATCTGGAAGTGACCTATACTCCTCATAAGCAATCATTACCTCATCAGCGAATTTAGAAGCCATGACTTTGAATTTTTTTATTTTTTTATTTTCCCTCAGGCTGGCAGGATCAAGGCTTTGATACCACTGTAATGACCCTTACCAATGGATCACTAAAACACTGATATGGTATTATAGAATTTCGTCAAACACTTGGCATGCAATCTGAATTTATACTGCTGTAAGTAAAGACTGAATATGGAAATTGTTGAGCAACAAATCCACTCAACTCAATAATGCAAATCAGTGCCAATATATATATATTCATTCAATGAAGATATTGACTCCCTTACAATAGATTGCAACTTTCAGATTTTACAAATTATTTGGCACCTTAGAATCTAAAATATGCTTGTGAGACACAAGGAATATTGTCAAACACTTCGTGTGCAACCTTCCAGCTTGCTGGTCTAATAATATCAGTCTGATATGTACTTTTAAATGACTATAGATAGCTTCCAATGCTTGAGAATCAACATATCAAAACATAAATTATCATCTAGATGCTTAAATGACACTTTGGGCCCTTAACCAATGCATAGAGATGGATTTTCAATGTTACATATGCACTTACAGCCAAGTGACATTTTGACAAACATTTGTCATGCAACTCAAGAACATCACATAATTAGAATGCAGCCTTATCTCTCTATGCAACTGAAGCATTAAACTGATTTCAAGAATATTTATCAAATGGCCTAGTCTCTTGACTTTCAACTACAAGTTTCAGAATTTTCTGAGTACAAAGACAGCCATGATTTCATACATAAACAACATTAAAACTTATTGAAATAAGTGCCAAATGAACCTGAAATGAAGCACCTAGGAGTGTGAATGAAGAAGCAATCAATATCACTCCACTTTGAGCCTTCCTCTTGCCAAATTGAATTTTTTCTCAAATTCGCCCCTGTTCTGATATGAATGCCAATAATAAATAAATGCAGCAATGAAAGGTCTCCAAATTCATATAGAAATGATTGCCAAGACAATAGCAATTGATTCCTCAAATACCCATAACCAAAGGATGCCTCCAAGTGAAGTTATGAACAAAAATGTGGGTCCAAGATGAAAATCGCAGTATGCTGGAAATGCCACAAAAACTACTGAAATGGTCTTCAAATAATGCCAATGCAATCCTCTTGATTAATGGATGAAAACAAGTCTTTTGACAACGCAAATTCCAAACCCTCAATAAAGTCCGAGGACTTCAAAATATATCAAGACTTAGTCCAAATCTGAATACTCAATAATGCCCAGCATGAAATGGTTGAATACCACTTCCAATGTGCAACCCTTCAGAAGATATTTCACCTCCTCAGTTATGCAAACCCTTAGGAGTTTCCGTTCCTAAAGATCAATTGAAAATTTGCAGACCTAGATGGTACCACAAATGCTCATAGAGAAAATATAGTAGAATCATCAAATCAAGTATGTCCAAATGAGAGGCCAAGCCCTCTATTTATTCACTTTCCTAAGAAGTTACTAAGAACTTTTAGAAGCATCCATTATAAAATCCCATTATAATGCACTTTTTATATTAAAATAACTTTATAAAATAAAAAGTTCAACTCAACTTAAAATTATAACATGTGGGCCCCGCATAACACATAATAATAAAAAATAGGCTCCAAATCATCTCTCCAAGAGCAAATAAGACCATCCAATCTCCAAATAATCACCAAGACGACTCTCTCACCAAAGCCATCTGCCTACGAGAGTCCATGATAGGCAAATCCACTGAAAAATAACATGTCACTAAAAAGGGGACATGACAATGGCCTTGATGAGTGAACTCATAAAATCAGAACCTACTAATGTTACTCAAGCTCTCCAGCACCAAGTATGGAAGGATGCCATGACAGAGGAATATCAATCCATTCTGAAGAATGATGTGTGGGAGATAGTACCTAGGCCAAAAGAGAAATCTGTTGTTTCTTCTAAGTGGCTCTTCAAAATCAAGCATGCTGCAGATGGTAGTATAGAGAAATACAAAGCAAGATTTCTAGCCAAGCAAGAGGGCTATGGTAGACATCCACTCGTAGGTTTGGTGTAGAAAGGGCTTTGGGTGGACCCATCTTGTCTCTTCCCCCAATGTGTTTATACTCTATGAATATAATGCAGCTTGACTAACCGTAATTCAATATGTGTGTGTGTGTATTTGTTTATGATTGCAGGATCCAAATGTAGGATCATATTATTGAGGAAAGATTTATTTGGTAAGATGAAACCCTAACCCTAATTTGTTGCATTGTGATTTTTGGGCAAATTCTAGGGTAAATTAGGAAGAGGACATCTCACGAAGTGACTCAAAAACTTGGTATCCTGATCACTAGTAATAGTGTAGTGCAATCCATGTAGTCAAACAACTTCTATAAAAAAACAAATCAGCATCCTTACTTACATCCATATTCTTTTTGCATGGGATGAAGTGGGCGATCTTAGAAAACTGACCACAACAAAAAAAATGGAATCATTTCCTCATTGAGTATGAGGTAATCCCAACACCAAATCCCTGGGTCCCTTCGAAACAGGTAAGGGTTTGTATAAACTTGTGTTTAGCTACCCATCTTTAGAAACTTGACAACTCTATATGTAGAAACAAACTTATCCACTTCCTTCCGTAGTCGAGGCTAAAAAAAATTCTCTTACCAAGCTATAAGTTTTGTCCCTTCCAAAGTGTCCTAGGCCATTTGAATGCATTTCTCGAATCAATTTTCTCTCTTAGACCCAGAGGGAATAAAAAGTTGGAGTCCTCAAAATAAAAATCCATTTTCCAATTAGTAGTCTTCAAACAAGTTAGTTCTTGCATCAGCAAGACTATTGAGGGCAGCAATAGCTTTTCTGAAATATGGATCGATTGCATATTCTCCTTTCATTTCCCGAAACCCAAGAATCTCATTTCTCATTGAGATGAGTAGGTGACATCTTCTACTTAAAGCATCAGCCACTACATTAGTTTTACCACTCCAATCTTGCACAACAAAAGTATAATCCTGCAAAAAGGAGACCCATTTGGCATGTTAATGGGATAACTTGGCTTGAGAGTGTCATGCCCCCACATTGAGGGTAGGTTTTTATCGCCAACAAAGGGGATAATTGTTAAGGAATTATGAATCAGGAGATAAGATATATATGTTGAAGTATGCAGTAGAATATAATTGCCTTGGTTATTGATTGATTATACAAAATACAATAACTATATATATATTGAATCAAGAGGATGTCAAATATGAACAGTCACGACTTATCATATATGATAAGCCATGACTGTTCGTATTAATGAATTCAATTAACATATGATTCGCTTTGTTCATAGCGTAATTAACATACATATCAAACGGTGGCATAGACGTTTAGTTATGGTAGTCAGGATACTACCGTGACTGTCATATACGAACAGTTGTGACTGCTCGTATATGGCAGTCACGATACGTAGGCATGACTCTTGTATTATGTGCCCAGTCACGATGCATACGCGACTCATCAACCGTTAACAATGTTCGACTTAAACAGTCGAGTTAATAACATCGATTTCATATTAGTTAATATTAGTATATATATATATATATATATATATATATATATATATATATATATATATATATATATCATGACTGTTCCATCAATAATTAAACTCGAACACACAATAATTTAACATTCCCTCTTGAGAGAGAGTTTAATAGAATTTGTAGAACATTTCATATCATGATATTCGACACTTACAGAACATTGATCATGATGAGTTATTACACAACAATAATGTAAATGTTAAGATGTCCGGTCCTATCCGGGACAAACCCTTACGGGAGTTGATCTTGAAGCCTGGTTACTATAGTCAAGATCATCACCTTGACATAGTAACCTATACACACAGAAGATCGTCATCTTCACAATTTTGAAATATTTCAATATTTTATTCATGAATAAACAATGTACATTAATAATTACATTCAGATTTTGATCAAACCAATTTTCCTTCTGAAGAAATCTATCTTTACTTTTGCAAGAGGCTTAGTGAAGATATCTGCATTTTGTTCTTCAGTACTGATATATACCAGTTTAATGATCTTCCTGTCTACCATATCTCTCACATAGTGATATGGGATCTCTATGTGTTTTGACCGATTGTGGAAAACAGGATTTACGAAGAGCTTGATACAACTTTGATTGTCACAATGAATAATAGTAGGTACTAAAGATTTGCCAAATAGGTCAAAAAGTAATTTTCTTAACCATACTGCTTCTCGAGCTCCCATGGATGCAGCCATGTATTTAGCCTCTGTTGAACTCAGAGCAACTGCATATTGTTTCCGACTAAACCAAGAAATTACCGCAGAACCCAAACTGAAGCAAACTCCTGTGGTACTCTTACGATCTGAGGAACTTCCTGCCCAATCTAAATCTGAATAACCTTGAAGTTGGATTTCAGTCTTGTCATATTTTAGCCCAAGTTCACTTGTACCTTTTAGATATCTCAAAATGTGTTTGGCAGCCATTAGGTGTATCTGCTTGGGTTCAAACATGAAGTGGCTTAGTACATTGGTAGCATAGCAAATGTCAGGACGTGTGTTTACTAGAAACATGAGAGATCCAACTATTTGTCTGTAAAGTTCTGAATTTTCTGCTTCATCTTTTAACTTGTGAAGGTTTGTCTCCATGGGTGTAGCTAAAGGTTTACAATCTGCCATACCAAATCTGTTTAGAATGTCAGAGATGTACTTCTTTTGACTTAGAAGAATGTGATCTTGCTTTTGAATGACTTCAAGACCTAAGAAGTAGTGAAGTAGGCCCATATCCTTCATGTCAAATTCAGCTACTAGATCCTTTTTACATTTATCAATAAGATAGTCTTCTCCTGTAATGAGTAAGTCATCGACATAGAGAACTAGAATTATCATGTCACCTTTTTCATTTTTGAAGTATATATTAGGGTCTGCAGTATTCTTAGAGTACCCTAATTTGCTCAAGTAATGATCGATTCTTTCGTACCATGCTTTGGGAGCCTGCTTAAGTCCATAGAGTGCTTTCTTTAACTTGCAAACGTATTTATCTTTGTCATGGGTGAAGAATCCTTCCGGTTGTTCAATGTAAACTTCTTCCTCAATTTTACCATTTAGAAATGCTGTCTTAACATCCATTTGATGTACTCTCCATCCTTTAGAGGCTGCAATGGCAAGTATGGTTCTGATAGATGTGTATCGTGCTACTGGAGCAAAAGTTTCTTCATAGTCAATGCCTGCTTTCTGTGAGAAACCTCTTGCAACAAACCGAGCTTTGTGTTTATCAATACTCCCATCTGGTGCATATTTGATTTTGAATAACCATTTTGATGATACAACTGACTTATGTTTAGGTCTGGGAACAATATCCCATACATCATTTTTTAGAATGGACTGATATTCTTCAACCATTGCTTCCTTCCAGGCTTGATTTGATAAGGCTTTCTCAACACTAACAGGTTCAGATTCTAAGAGTTCAGTTAGAAGAGCAGTGTAACATTTTTGGGTTCTAGTTCTTTTGTTTTCTCTGAAAATTTGTGCTGGTTCCACATTGTTCTCCTCAAGCATTTTTTTAGCCCATAATGGTCTCTTTTTACTATTTTCATTATCTGAGCAAGAAGGTTCAAAGTCAGGGATTGTTCCTTCATTATTTATAGGTGCTGAATCCATGTTTGAATTGTTATCCTCCCTCTCATTCTCAATTGGGGGCTCTCTATCAAAATCTGTGGAAATATTATCTTCATTTTCTGTAGATAGGAAGTTTTCTTCAAATTTAACATCTCTGCTTATTTCTACTGATTTCTAACCCGGTATATGTATATGGTATCCTTTAGAGTCCTCATTGTAGCCTAGAAAAATACCTTTCTTGCCAGAAGGTTCTAACTTTGTCTTTTTCTCTTTTGGTACGTGTATATATACCGGACAGCCAAACACCCTTAAGTGACTTAAGTCAGGTTTGACTCCTGTGAATACTTCTTCTGGTGTGGTGTTTTCTAGTATAGCATGAGGACATTTGTTTTGAATATAAACTGTAGTGTTAGCGGCTTCTGCCCAATATGATATGTGAATATTTTGGTCATGCATCATAGCCTTTGTTGCTTCAATGATGGTCCTATTCTTCCTTTCTGCTACTCCATTCTGTTGAGGATTATAAGCTACAGTATACTCGCTCTTAATCCCAACAGATTTACAATAGTTTTTGAAATTTTCAAAGGTGAATTCCCCACCATTGTCTGATCTAAGAATTTTGATTTTCTTACTGGTTTGATTTTCTACTAGTGCTTTGAGTTCTTGAAATTTGGCTAGAACCTCACTTGACTCTTTAAGTTTTAAAAAATATATCCATGATTTCCTTGAATAGTCATCCACAAAGATTAAGTAATATAGGGCACCAGAGAAGGAAGGGTTAGACATAGGACCACACACATCAGTATGAATGAGTTCTAGAATGTTATTTAACTTATGTTCACTTGGGGGAAACGATCCTTTAATGTTCTTCCCTAATGCACATCCCTTACAAATGCTAGTGTGTTCAGATTTCAAGGGAGGTATGCCAGAGGTGATCTTAGACAATGTTGGAAGGGCACTATATCTAATATGACCTAGTCTTTTGTGCCAAATCTCATTATTCTGATGAACATTGTGATTTAGGGCTACCTTTTGTTCATTACATATCTTGTACAAGCTACCTTCTCTGTTCCCTATATGAATGGCATTTTTTATATTAGAATTTTTAGTCCAGAGAAAGACTTTGTCTTCATTGAAGGTTACCTTGTATCTTTGATCAGCTAGTCCAGAAATGGAGATTAAATTTCTCTTAATTCTTGGTACATACAAAACTTCTTTCAACTATAGAGTTACTCCATCTCTTATCTTTATCAAACAGGTCCCAATTCCTTTTACCGGATAAGAGGAGTTGTCACCAATAGTTACCTCTTCTGAAGAGTTCCCTGAGAAGGTTTCAAATTGATCTCTGAATCCAGTGATGTGTCTGGATGCACCACTATCTATTATCCACGAACTTTTGTTAGAATTTAATTCACTTGCTAAAGCCAAGAAGAGTGGAGAAATTTCAGTTTTTTTTACTTCCGCTAGGGCTGCTTGTATCTTTTGTTTTTCAGGGCAATATTTGTGAATATGTCTGTATCTGTCACATTTGTAACATTTTACCATGGAAAGATCCTTTTTATTGAATTGTTTCCCATTGTTTGATTGTCTGAATTTTCTCTTCCTTTTGTGAGATGTTTTCTTGTTGCTTTTAATGTGGAGAGCTTGTAATTCATTTCCATTACTAGACCCCATTCCTCTAGAAGCTAGCCTGGATTCCTCTTGGGTACAATCGTTCTTTAGTTGCTCGAATTTAGGTAAAGGTGGTCTGGTGCTTATACATTGAATGAAGGTTTCCCATGAGGTGGGTAAACCTTTGAGAGCAATTAGAGTGAGTTCAGAATCTTCTATTGTATTTCCAATGCAAAGCAGTTGGTCTCTTATTTCAGAGATTCTCAAGAAGTAAGAAGTGATAGTTTCTTCGTTGTTCATTTTCATATTTAGAAGTTGACTTTTCAACATTAACATTCTACTGACATTGTTGATCTCAAATATGTCTTGAATTATTTTAAACATTTCAAAAGCATTGGTAATTCTAGATATGCTAGGAAGAATTGAGTCTTTTACAGAATCAATTATTAGTTTTCTGGCTTTATTGTTTCTCCTTTTCCATGTTGTTTTCTTTGTCTCATCTTCGGGTATTTTAATATCTTTCTCTATATACTCCTCTAACTCAAGTTCCATAAAAAGAGAGGTGAGCCGAGTTCTCCAAGATATAAAATTTGAAGGTCCTTCTAACCTATCTTCCATTCTCATGCAATGGGCCATTTCAGAAAATTGTTCTCAACAATTTCGAAAGTTTTAAGAATATGCTCAACTATAGATTATATAGATTTTTATCTCCTTTTAAAAAACTGGCTCTGATACCATGTTAAGGAATTATGAATCAGGAGATAAGATATATATGCTGAAGTATGCAGTAGAATACAATTGCCTTGGTTATTGATTGATTCTACAAAATACAATAACTGTATATATATTGAATCAAGAGGATGTCAAATATGAACAGTCATGACTTATCATATATGATAAGCCATGACTGTTCGTATTAATGAATTCAATTAACATATGACTATCGCTTTGTTCACAGCGTAATTAACATACATATCAAACAGTGGCATAGATGTTTAGTTATGGCAGTCACGATACTACCGTGACTGTCATATACGAACAGTCGTGACTGCTCATATATGGCAGTCACGATACGTAGGCGTGACTCTTGTATTATGTGCCCAGTCACGATGCATACGCGACTCATCAACCGTTAACAATGTTCGACTTAAACAGTCGAGTCAATAACATCGATTTCATATTAGTTAATATATATATATATATATATATATATATATATATATATAATGACTGTTCCATCGATAATTAAACTCGAACACACAATAATTTAACAATAATAAGTGTTAAACGGTCAAATAAAGAATGAACAGGTTTTAAGCAGCAATCTGTTAATCTAAGCAAAACAGCTATTGGGACTTACTGCGATCAAACACAATAATAATTATGAAAACAACGATCAATGCTAATAGAGATCCAATTGATAATAAACAATTATTAAGTTAATAATAAGTCTGAAGGGGTGCAATCAACAAGTAAGGAACCAGTAATTAATTTGAAGAAGTATGTCTCCTCCCAAGGGTCGCCACTTTTCAAAAGGGTTGTGAGATATACAATGAAGAGGGCTGCGATAGGAGAGATGATCAGCGATTGAATATATTTCAAAGTCCTTTACATCTGCAAACATAATTATCAAGAAGTATAAAAGCGAGTCAGCACAAGCGCCCAAAAGAACTAAGAGTGATTCATAAGATTGATCAGCACTTAAACCCGAGAATTTATCTACAGATTGGCAGACTGATATTATATCAGATCTGCCATTTTCAGCATCTTTTCTACTTACAAGTAATTTTGGTATATTTATATACATGTATGTATTTGTGAATAATAGATAATGCTTAGATGGATGCTCATAATAGAATATAAGATGTGTTCGACTGTCTGCAACCCACCCCGTAGGAAGGGTCTGAGGTGTAAGAGGAGGGTAAACAGGGTCAAGTAAGGAGGCCAAGGAGGTACTTACATCATGTAACTGGGCCCAGAGGTCACTGACATCCATTTGATTTGAAAATTAAATTAAAACTAAATAAATAAAAGGTAAAAAAAGAGACCCTTTTATAACCTCCACCCAACTCCGCAAGGTGGCATGGTGCTTTGGGAGGATGAGACAGTGATAGGGAAAGTAGGTTCAAGCAAACCACTAAGAAAGCAAAGAGGACTCTGACAAACATCCACTCTTGGGCTTAGTGTAGAAATGGCTTTGGTGGGACCTATCATGTTTCTTCTTCCAATCTTTAATTTGCTTGTAGAATGTTATTGATAGTACATGATTATGATGTAATCTAACCCTAATCATTAAATACATATATAGATATATATATATTTGTATATGTTATTATTGTAAGATTCAAATCTAGTATCACAATATTTGAAGGACTATTCACTTGGTAAGATGTAACCCTAACCCTAATTTGTTGCAATTGTGATTCTAGGGTAAATTAGGAAGGGGACATCACAAAGAGTTGATATATTTCAGTGCTTGATTGTCTGTCAACAAAATAAATTCTTTATGTAACAAGTAGTGCCTCCATTTTTTCAATGTGTAATGTCCCCTTCCTAATTTGCCCTTAAATAATAATTGCATTAGATTAGGGTTATGTAAGAAACCCTTCCTATTCTGTCCTTGAATTCTCAGTTTTGAAGCATAAACATTTCGTCAAACAGTTGGTGTGCCAGGTCAGTTCTGAATTTCCTGTGTTCTTGAGCCACCAAACACATTGCCAAATAGAAATACTTTTCCTAGGAATTTAGTCAGATACTTTACTGAACATTACAAACTGATATAGTTGCAATTCTGTTTTAAAATTTCAAAAGAAACTGTATAGAACTGGGCTTTCATTAAGATAAATAGTTGGCTGTCAATCTCACAAGTTCTCACAGAGCAAATATATAAAGTCATTACATCGAACACTTTGCAATGTTTGCATCATACTGAAATAGCTAATATGCTGTCAAACAATTATAAAATCTGAATTGTTCTCTCAATCTACAATTGGCATTATAGAAAACAATTTGCATGCAACCTCAATGGATAGACATCTCACAAAACTGTATATGAATCTGTTTATTAAACAAAGATTGACCCCTCGTTATAGATTTTTTATCAAAGAAATTACCTTGAGATTCATGCGTACATAAAAAATGGCAGAAAATACAGAGATAAGAGGGGGATGTCTGAACCTGGGACTGCGATATTGGTGTTTTGACTTTGCAAATAATGCCCAGATCGAACAGCAACAATAATCAGATTTGAATGCCTGGTAATGCTCACAGCCCAAAGAAAGATTCTTTCAATTATTTATCAAAAATCTCTTGCTTGAAAACCAGAATAATGCATAACTCCAAGGGCAATAAGTTGAAGAATGTAGGAGACCATATGGTGTTGAAACAAAACCAAATCAGCTCCAGCAAGTATGAAATTCCCGCCGTCAACACTGTTCATGCACTGTAGCATCACTGTTCACGTTACTATTCATGGCATTGTTTACAGCACTGTTCACAACACTATTCATGGCAATGTTCATGCCACCTTCAATCTGATTTATAGCTTCTTATTTGAACCAAAACTTCCACCATTAAGTCCATATGTGAACTCCGTATGAATCCACCAATCTTTGAAGGAGTTGGTTTTCGTCCAAACCTTCTTGGTTCCAAGGGTTTCCGTCCTCAAAACAAACCAATCACTGAATATCAGCAACAAGAGAAAGCTTCAATATTTCATCTCATAACATGCTCCAAATGAGAGTACACCCTGTTTATAAAGCCTCTTTAGGCGGTTGGAACACATTCGGAAGCAATGTGGGATAAAAGTTAACTTTTATTTTATTTTCTCCCCAAAAGCAACTTTATGTTATAATATAAAGTTACTTTATTAATTAAAACTCCCTCATTGCTCCAAAAATGACCTTTTCATTAAAATAATGATAATTTGACACACAAGTTCCTTGTTTTATGTGCCCAAGATTTAAAACTTCTCATCTTGGTTCCAATGAGCTATAATACTAAGGTTCTCATTAGACCCTTTTCAATAAAATAGTAACCTTAGTAAATTTAATTAAATTATAGCCAATAGTACACCCAATTTGTGAAAATGACCGAAAAGAATTAGAATCAAAATATGACAACACAAGAGTGATCCTGATAATGAAAGATGATAAATGAGCTTGACTGGGTGACTTTCCAAAAATAGACACTCTCTCCAAAAATCTTGGAGCCCAAGCCGGAAGTAAAAAATATCTAAAAGCGTCATTTAACTCTTCTAAACCATCTGAGCTCATTGGAAATATCAAAACACCCCTAGAATCATGCTGACACAAACTCAGAATGCCAACAATAAATGCATTGCTAGAAGACCTGAAGACGGGGACATTACAGGTTAGGGTTTACCACATATTGGGTTTCTTCAATTATGCAATCCATAACTTGAATTCTTGCATCCACTACATAAACCAGTACCAACATACAAAATGATATGTAGATATATTCAATAATGCAAACGTCATTTATAAATTGATCAAGGATTAGAGTAAAGAGAATACATCTTCATAATCATCCAGTACTTAACTTATATTCGAATTCCAACTATAGAAGATGTGGAATAAGGAAGCATAGCAAGGTGCCCTAAGATTGCAGTTCTCCCTCTATATGTCTTCCACCATTCTTGTATTATTGGAGTTAACTATGTTTCACCACTAGTTTCTTGACATACGAGTTGGAAGGTACTTGCAATAGAGTGCCCTATGCAATTCTTCTATAATGAAAGTGTAGTAGGGTGCTCTTAATAGCTATTCTCCCTTAATTGCCATTGCAATAGGGTTCCCTTAGCGGTTCAATGTTAACTAATACTGCAACAGGGCGCCTTTAGCGGTTCTCCCGTATTCACAGTGCAGTAGGGTGCCCTTATAGCTGTTTTCCCTTTCCTCCCTTAATTGCCACTACAATAGGGCGCCCTTAGTAGTTCTCCCTTAATTTCCATTGCAGTGGGGCGCCTTTAGTAGTTCTCCCTTAATTGTAGACTCTCTCCTATTTCCTTGTGATCGACTATTGTAGGATTCTAATTATGTTTTAATATTGATCAATTTGAAACAAAGATGCATAATAAGTTCATATAGATGAGCTAATTAATGATGGGAAGATATAGATAATATTAATTATGGTGTACTAAGCAATCATTAAATTCAGCAATGTGCAGTCACAAATATTATGCCATGAATACATATTAAGATATTCATACCAAGAAGTCGATATGTCGGAATCATTTGGTCTTTTCCTTTATATTTATCTCTGCCATTGGTTGCCAATAAACAGTGATGAGCTTATTCCTTCTCCATTATCTTCCTTAGAATACCGGATATAATATATATAAATTGGATTCTTCCTATACGATGATGCCCAATGGGGTGAGATTGAGTGCCTCTTTATATCCTTTGATGTTGAGAGTCTTAGTTGGTGTTAGAAGTCCTTTTAGGGTCCATTGGGATTCTTTCCAATGGTTCAAGATGCTTGATTTGGCTTAGAAATTCCAATTTTGATTTTCCCTCCAAAAAGCACATTTGAATTTCTTGGTGATTTTTGGCTTGTTCGAGAGTTAGAGGTTGGTCCTCAAGCACAGCATTAGATCAAGTATGTCAAATAAACTCTTGTTGGACCATGTTAAGTCATTTTTAAATTATAGGTTATGGTATAGGGAAGCAATTTCAAGTTTTTATGATTTTTTTTTTGGTTTTTGTTAAGAAATCATGAAAAAGACATTAGGTTTGGATGCAAAAAGCACGTGTTTCGAATGGTGACTGTTTTTGTGGTTAATCTACATGAAAGGATTGAAAAAAACATGCTCTAGGAAGCTAAGGAGTTTTTTGTTGAAAATGCTTTGTTGTTGACAATTTTTGACAGTTTTTCCAGCAATAACAGTCTGAGTTTCGCTTTGTATGGAATTATACGAATAGTTACAGGTCTGAAAATGGTTGGAAAAGTTGCTGCTATTTTTTTAGAATCAAATGCTTTTTGTTTGGTTTCATTGAGTTTTGAGCAAGATATGGCAAAAATACAATTGGCTGCTCTGTCACAGAGCTAGGGTTTCCAGCGAGTGGAAAAAATTCATAACTTTTGTTTGCACCATCCAAAACTGATGAAACTTGGTGAAAAACTTCTTTAGGTTGCTGACCAGGTGCCCAATAAAAGAAATGTTGTTATTTGATCATTTGTGCAAGATATTGACGTCTGTGTGTGTCATTTTACTGTAAAAACTGTCATAAAGCCCTAGTGAGTTGAGGATTTTGTAAAAATCTTATTATTTGAGTTCATCAAACCAAAGTGAGGGTTTGAAGAGGCCCTGTGGAGAGTGTTGAGGGTCTGAAAAGCCTAAGCAGGCATAGTGGTGAGTAAAATTGTTGCAAACACCTTGTTAGTCTTTCTTGAGGATTAAGTGTAGTTAGAAAGTTATTGGGAATCTTGCAGATTTGTTTTTATCCTCTGCATCAGAATGGATGGTAAGTTATATTCAAAAGACATGTCTAATGCCTTTTTATAAATGTCTCTCCTCCCCAATAACACCATTTCATTTCCATCAATGATTATTGACTTAATTGATATTAAACGATGCCTTTGGTAATGTCAATCACATCCTTTTGACTTTATAAATAATCGCTGTTAATAACCTTGTGCTCCCTCATATGTAATTGACTCTTTCATTAATATATCCATTTGTTTATACTTACTTCCTTCCGTGGTATAATTGATGCCTAATGATTGATGAGAATATTTTATAAGTTTTGCTGACCCACGCATGACCTCTATATTATTGTTTCTGAATTTGGAATGTAGCTATACCAATATATATATATCATCTTAGTAACTTATGCGTTTTCTTATCGATCATAGTTGCTAACTCATATTTGATGATTATTGATGATACATATCTCACCTTCCGTGTTTGACAATAGTAGACATATAAAAATTCTTTAATTCAGTATTACTTGGCATTACCTGCGATAGTCTCATTTGTCACTAAACTCAAGAGCGAGTATATACAAGATCATTGTATATGATCAACTACAATTCTTTCTATTATCTGCTTGTTCCATCTCATGGATTCCATAAAGCATTACTATGCTTGCGGGCTCATGTGCTTCTCGTCCTTAATCTATACGCGGATGTTCTACTCCAACTTTTGTTGATGTTCGATTTTCTTTTGATGATATCTTTTCAACTATTGATCAAAGGTGTTTAATGGTGGGGACATGACAGTCCTCCCCTCCCAAAATTGCTTGTCCTCAAGCAATGATTGAATGATCATCGAGATCTATCCATAATCAACCTGCCTTTGCGCTACTTTGGTATTATCATATATGCTTCTCCCCTATTTTGAATGTGAATTAAGATTGATGGCAGAAACCTTGTAAAACTTAAGACAAGTTTTCTCGTCTTCCAAAGAAAAGGATCAAGGCCATCTAATGGTGCCAATTATATTCACAAAAGTCCAATGTTTGCATGATTCAAAATTCATATCTTTTGGGTTCACTCTAGTTAATCTTTTATTCTAGGTCAACCAAAATGAAACCAAATATGGATTATACACAAAGAAATCACAAAGTATGCATGAAGACATAGAGCATACACAAAGTATACACAAGCATATCTTAATATTACAATATTTTATTCTGGGAATTTTATGTTCTCATTGCCAGAGTTGCACCTCCTCAAATCTCCATTTGTTTTCAATTCCTTCATTCTTTGATTGGATGCTCTTGAGATCTCCTTCATCGCTTTGTTTTCTTGTTTGGTGTTCCTTTTGTTTCCTTATCGAGTATTGCTTCTATATTGTGGGTCCAACTCCTTTTTCCACGTATATGTCTTGGTCCCCATTGTTCTTTGCATTTGAAACACAAATTCCTTCTTACGTCTTCTCGTTGTTTTTGGGCATTCTCATATTGCCATACATGTCCATGTTCAAAACTCTTATTGCAATGGAAGCATTTTCTTTTTGGAAATTCCCTCTTATGCTTTTTATCTTTGTGAGAATGCTTAGAGTATATATTTGACACAAATCCTTTGTCTTTTGACGATTGAGTATCAAACTTCATAGCTTTTTGGATTGCTTCCTCTAAGTCTATTGGGTCCAACGCACTCACCATTCTTTTGATTGATTCTTTCAATCGCTCCACAAATAGGTGAGTCTTTCTTGGGAGATTTCTTGTACCATGACTGTCAATCTTTGGAACTCAGTGGCGAATTCTTCCATTGCCCCTTGTTGTTTGAGTTGGGTTAATTCTTTGAAGTACCATTGTGGATGCTTTTGATCAAACCTCTTAATGAGTTTTTGTGTGAATTCCTCATATGTGGTGATTTGTTGGTGGCCCTGAGTGATAAGGCCATGGTGCCACCACTCATGGGCTATCCTTGTTAAATGGAGCACCACAAGTTTAATGGAATTTTCTTCCGTCATGGGGCTTAAGGAAAGATAAGTGTCTAGCTTTTGCACCCATAAATGAGCCGTGACTTTTCCCAACCCATCAAAGTCAGGAAGGGTTATTTTACTTACTCTTTCTTTTAGGTCTTTATCTAGTTGTGCCCTTCTTCTCTTATTAGGGGTGCCTCTCATTTTGGCATCACAACAATCTTTAAAAGAGATGCCCCCCCTAAGCTTAGGGTCAATCCTAGAGTAGGCCTCTACAATCTCATCAATATCATTCGTAGGAGGAATGTTTGTTTCCTCTTCTTCCATATGCTCCTCCTAAGGTATGAAAGTAGGTCTCATTAGCCTAGGATTTGGTATCCTTGGGCAGCCATTATCGTTATTTGCAGAGTGGTTTGGGTTGGTTTCCTTTCCATTGTTACTCATGTTTTGAATGGCTTGAAGGAGTAGTTTGTTAGTTCTTTCATTCCTCTCATTCTGTTCCATGAGAGCTTGAGTTGTTTGTTCCATGAAAGTTCTCAACTCATTTCTCATTTGTTCACTCATAGTGGATGTAAGTTTCCTTTTCTTCCTCTCCAACATCCTTTGAGCCCTCTGACAAGCTTGCATTAGCTAACTCTCATGGGATGGTAGGAAAGATGCTCTGATACCACTTGTAATGCTCCGTTCCTAATTTTCTCTAGAATTTTCCCTAAAATCACAATTGCACCAGATTAGGGTTAGGTGTTATCACATATAGGATTTCTTTAATCATGCGATCTGTAACTTGAAATCTTGCATCCACCACATAATCCAATTCCAAGATACAAAAGGATATGCACATATATTCAAATTCAATAATGCAAACATCATTTATAAATTGATCAAGGATTAGAGTAAAGAGAATACATCTTCATAATCATGCAGTATTTAAATTATATTTGAATTCCAACTATAGAAGATGTCGAATAAGGAAGCATAGCAAGGTTCCCTAAGATCGCAGTTCCCCCTCTATTCGTCTTCCACCATTCTTCTATTATTGGAGTTAACTATGTTCCACCACTACTCTCCCGACATATGGCTTGGAAGGTACTTGCAAAAGGGTGCCCTTAGCAATTCTCCCTTAATCACAGTGTAGTAGGGTGCCCTTATAGCTATTCTTCCTTAACTTCTATTGCAATAGGGTGCCCTTAGTGGTTCTCCCTTGTCACTATTATAGGGTGCCCTTAGCGGTTCTCCCTTAATTGTCACTGCAATAGGGTCCCCTTAGTAGTTCTCCCTTAATTGCCACTGCAATAGGGTACCCTTAGTAGTTATTCCTTAATTGCATACACTCCCCTATTTCCTTGTGACTAACTATTGTAGGATTCTAATTATGTTTTAATATTGATCAGTATGAAACAAAGATGCATAATTTCATATAGATAAGCTAATTAATAATGGGCAAATATAGATAGTATTAATTATGGTGCACTTTGTAATCATTTATTCAGTAATGAGCAGTCACAAATATTATGCCATGAATACATATTAAGATACTCATACCAAAAAGTCAATATGTCTGAATTATTTGGTCTTTTTCTTTATATTTATCTTTGTTACTGGTTACCAATAAACAGTGATGAGCTTATTCCTTCTTAGATATATTCCTTAGAATACCTGATACAATATATATAAATCTGATTCTTCCTCATCCGATGATGTCCAATGGGGTGAGATTGAGTGGCTCTTTATATCCTTCGAATGGATGATAAGTTATATTAAGAACATGTCTCATGCCTTGTTATAAATGTCTCTCTTCCCTAGTGGCACCATTTCATGTCCATCGATGATTACTGACTTAAGTCTTAACTAATATTAAACAATGCCTTTGGTAATGTCAATCACATCCTTTTGACTTTATAAATTATCACTGTTAATAACCTTGTGCTTCCTCATATGTAATCAACTCTTTCATTAATATATCCATTTGTTTATACTTACTTCGTTCTGTGGTATAATTGATGCCTAACGATCTACGAGAATATTTTATAAGTTTTTATGTCCCACGCACAACCTCTATATTATCGTTTTTGAGTTTGGAACTTAGCTCTATATATAGGCTTAGTAACTTATGCGTTTCCTTATCGATCATAGTCGCTAACTCGTATTTGATGATTCTTGATGACATGTATCTATCCTTTTGTGGCTGACGACAGTATGTGTATGACAAATTCTTTAATTCAATATTGCTCGGCATTACTTGCGATAGTCTCCTTGGCCATTGAACTTATGATAGAGTATATACAGGATCATTGTATATGATCCACTGCAATTCTTTCTATTATTTGTTGGTTCCATCTCATGGATCCATAAAGCATTGCTATGCTTGCTGGCCCATGTGCTTCTCGTCCTTAATCTACATGTGAATGTTCTACTCCAACTTTGGTCGATGTTCAATTTTCTTTTGATGATATTGTTAGTCCTAACCAGTGACTGAGAGGGGGGGTGAATCAATCAACTCAACTAATTTTTTTTCTTATCCTATTAAATTGAATAAGCTATTGTGTGATAATGAAAATGTAATGCATGTTTGAATAGAAATCACATACATAAGCTAACACAGGATTTGTACGTGGAAACCCTCAGTTAGAGGGAGAAAACCATGGTGGGACAGAACCCACAATCTTCACTACTGCAGTAATAAAGTTGCCCTGTTAAAGGCTTACAACAACACTTGTTAGAGTGCTACCCTGTGAAGGGATTTGATATAGATCAGTTAAGATCTTGATCCTGTTAGGAGTCGCCTCGCTAGAGGACTTGAGAACATCAATCAAGATGTCACCCGGTTAAGGGATTTATGTAATAGAACCTGTTAGCGTTCACCCTGATAAAGGGATTTTTACGAGCTTCACACAATAAGAAAAATGATCTTCTGTAACACTTAATCTGTCGTTCACATCATACTTGTTCTATTCCTCTCTCGGCTTGGCTGTTCAATCTTTGTTGTTCACTCTTGGTGACTGTATCCCTTCTCAGAAGGCTTGGTTCTTCTGCTTTGCTTTCTCTATGCGCACTTGATTTCTCCAACCACACTTTACTTTTTGCATGATGACCCATATATATATTGATTCTCATATTACTCAATGGAATTGTGGTGCCAAGCAATAAATCCTTCAAAAATGTTGCTGAACTGGAAAGCATTCCAAAAATCTTGCATGCAAAACTCTAGTTCGAGCCAAAATGCTTACATACAGAACTCCAATTCATCCCAAAACGCTCCGCAAAAACCGGATCGGATTCCCATTAAAGCCGGATAGGAAATCATATAAGCACCAACTGGTAGGTCTGATACTGTTGCACAGAAACTGGTGTGCTTCTGGTTGAGTCATCTCCCTTATGTGGTTTTCTACTAGACCGGTTTGGACAAGACCGATATTGTCATGATTGGTGCAATTACACTGGTTACTTAGCAAGTTTGATAGTTGTCGACTGGGACAACTACCGGCTCAACACTGCTGCTCTAACATAAAGACTGGTGTGTTTGATGTTTGCCAATGATGACAACTAAGCATAATGCCAACAGATATCTTTTCAACTATTGATTGAAGGTGTTTCATGGCAAGGACATGACACAATGCTAGGACAATAGCATCTAATTCTTTATCGTAAGTACCATATCTCTTCTTGGCATCATTTAATTTCTCACTAAAGTAGGCAATAGGCTTGGCCTCTTGACTCAACACACCTCCAATGGCTACTGCAAAAGCATCACATTCAATGGTAAAAATATTCTCTTAGTTTGGTAAGGCAAGTACAGGGGCTTTGGTCACCTTCTTTTTGATCTGTTCAAAACTTCTTTCAGCTGCTTGAGTTTAAGAAAAAGACTAGCACAATCAGTCAATGGAGCACATATTCCACTAAAATTTCTAATAAATCTCTTATAGAAGTTAACATTTGAGAACTCCTTATTTCCGTAATACTTTGAGGGATAAGCCATTCAAGTATACTCTTAACCTTTTTCAGGATCCATGCTCACTCCTTTTGCTGATATCACATTTCCAAGGAAAACCAATTTGTCTCTACAAATATCACTTTTCTCAAAAATTATAAACTACCTCTCCCTTCTAAGTATATCAAAATAATTCGAATGTGTGTCAAATGTTCTTCCATGCTCTTGCTAAATTTCAGAATACCATTGAAATAGATTATAACAAATTTTCCAATGCAGGGTCTAAATACCTGGTAAATGGTACTTAGAAAGTGGTGGGGACATTAGACATTCCAAAAGGCATCAACAACCAATTATATAAGCTATCCTTGACCTTGAATACCATCTTCCATTCATCCCCTTCTGAGATTTGAATTTGATGATAACTACCTCTCAAATCAATCTTGGCAAAAATCTTAGCACCTACTAAGCTGATGTTCACCCTTGGTTTTTTCTGTTTTCTTTTATGTTTTGGTGTGTTTGTTGATGAAGAGAGTTATGTAGAATATTTGTTGCACTATAACAAAACTTTCTGCAATATAATAACTGAGGAAACAACAATATTAAGAAAACTCCATAGAAAGATATAACTCAAATTTATATTCAGAATGGAGAGTACAATATAACATCAAAATG
The DNA here is from genome assembly GCA_027943335.1 of Chamaecyparis obtusa. Classification (NCBI taxonomy): domain Eukaryota; kingdom Viridiplantae; phylum Streptophyta; class Pinopsida; order Cupressales; family Cupressaceae; genus Chamaecyparis; species Chamaecyparis obtusa. Next base: position 255,993 of record BSBK01001973.1, read on the forward strand.
GACAATAGCCAGATAGCATGTCAAGCTTATCCATTAGCTCCATCAATGCATAATTTTGATCTAGCATTGAAATCTGTAAATTGACATCAACTAGTTTGGACACCACCCTCCAAATATTCCTCCCAAGGCAACAATTTAAATGTCTCTGATCAAGCCAACCCTGGATACCTCCAAACAACCACAAAAACTTCCAAAAACCCTACCAGCCTCCTTTCCCAACTCATATGCCACTCTTAGGACTATATGGCCAACAAGAACAATGTACAACCTTGCCCAAAATGGTTTCTAAAAACTACAAATAACTCAACGTCCCTCCTCAATCTGCCTTTATGAACAATTTCTGACAATATGAATCTCTGAAAGTAAAGAGGAAGACTGAATCAAATCACCATTAAAGCTCCAATGTGATTTTTGAATGACAACATGTCATGTCCCCATTCTGGCTGACATCGTTTAGCGTGCCGGATCAGTCTATCACAGGCTCTCGTAGACTGGTGTCGATGTGGAGAGAGTCATTTTGTAGATCAGTGGTCGTATTTGCTCTTGGAGAAGTGATTTAGAGCTTATTTTTATTATTATGAGTTATGCGGGCCCCACATGTTATAATTTTAAGTTGAGTTGCACTTTTTATTTTATAAAGTTATATTATTATAAAAGTGCATTATAATGGGATTTTATAATGGATGCTTCTAGAAGTTCTTAGTAACTTCTCAAAAAGTGAATAAATAGGGGGCTTGGGCATTCATTTGGACAAGCTGATTTGAGGATTCTTCTACTTTTCCATATTGGAGCAATTTGTAGTCATTTGGTCTACAAATTTTCATTAGATCTTTGGGAACGAAAACTCCCTTGGATTTGCATAACTGAGGAAGTGAGATATCTTCTGAAGGGTTGCACATTGGAAGTGGTATTCAGCCATTTCATGTTGAGCTTATTTGGAATCCTCAGATTTACTTGAGGGTTTGAATTTTGGTTGCAAGAGGAAGAAAAAGCAGGTTCGAAAAAGCAATCCGAAAAAGCAAAACGAAAAAGCGGATCCGAAAAAGCAGTCCGAAAAAGCAAATCCGAAAAAAGCAGTCCGAAAAAGCAGACCCAAAAAAGCAAAGCAAAAAAAAAAGCAGAGTGAAAAAGCAGTCCGAAAAATTATTGCAGCCATCTACAATCAGCTGTAAATTGGGATCAGTTCGGGTGCAATTGGAGGTGTCTACATCAGCATACTTCATCATCGATTTGATCAACATTTGGTGCAGCATTTCCAGGTTTTATACATTGTTTGATATTGATGTTTTGGGTACCAAAATGGTAAAAATTTGCATAAGAGTTGTATGTATACAGTCATAGATATACAGGTCTGAAACAGTACTGTTATTGCATCATTTTCAGTCATATTTGTATTCAGAAACAACAGTCCATTGTGTTCGGACATTGCTATATATATTGTAATTGGATTGATACAGCTATAAGGTGCATTGTGAATGTGGTAGAGTTCATTGTTAATTTGTGACAGTCCATACATTTGTGGTTATAAATATTTGATTGTAAACAGTCCATAAATCTGTTATTGTAATCAGACTTTGTTATCATCATTGTAATTGAAGGACATAGCTAGGGAAGAGTATAGGCTGTCTCAGTAATGAAAGTGCATTGTATACCATAGTTCCTTGCTCATGTAACAGTCCATATGAATTTCAGAGAATCAGTCAATTGAAATAGTCATTGACTTTGTAATCAGACTTGGAGAGTTTCATTGCATTGATAAGTAAGTCTAAGGTGCCAAGTTATTGGAATAGTAAAGGAATATTCAGTCAGGAGGTCAATTGTTTGGTTTAATGTCTCATTTGCATAGTTCTATAGATTGCATACCAAATGTTCGTCAAAATGTCTCAAAGCTGTAGATGTTGAATTTTTATCAGCATTTCATTGAATTGCAATTGGATTAGAATATTAAGAGGTTGCACTTCATTTTTACTTCCAATTAGTCACTTGCATTCATTGGCATTCACCAAAACATCATTGGCATCAAACAAACCCAAACTAGAAGCAAACATCAGCAAACAATTTAGTTGCATGCCAAGTGTTTGACAAATTGACTCGGTTCAGATTTGGGAATTTTAGTGGCCTTTTTAGTAAGGGTCATTACAGTGGTATCAGAGCGGTTTCCTGCCAACCTGATTGGGTTATTTCAGATTGAATTCAACTGTCAGCATGGCTTTAACAGGAGACAAGGAATTGAAAGAGAGAATGCACACTGTATTGAAGAAACTAGATCGTCCATTTCAGCGAACAAAGGACCTCCTAAGAACTTTGGAGGAGTTGGGAACTTATTTAGGCAAGGTTGATCAGTCAGATTCCTATGCTATGCAAACAGCTTTATCTCCAGTATTTGGTTCTTTGGTGAAGCCCCGATTATTGAGACATCATGATGAGGTGGTAAGACTTGCAGCTCTCTCTTGCATTAGTGAAATCATGAGGATAATAGCTGGCTTTAATTCTTATGATGATCAGATTATGAGAGAGGTACTTCATGCCATGGTGAAAAGCTTCGAAAGGTTGGATGACATCAGGAACCCTCATTTCACAAAGAGGGCAAGATTACTTGAAGTATTTGCATGGTGTAGGTTTGAAAACATTATGTTGTCAATAGGTTGTATTGATGACATTCGCAGAATGTTTAACACATTTTGGAATATTTTGGATGAGTTTCATTCCAGCGATGTATTAGCATCAATGCACTCCATCATGTTCACAATCTTGTTTGAAGAGAAGGATGAAATTTCTAAACTTTTGGTAGAAGATTTATGGCATGTTTGGACAAAAGAGAGGAATGTGTCACCTATGGCATGTACGTGGTTAAAGAGCCTGATTAATAGGCCTAAGGATCGAAGTACCTTCCCTATGACAGGCAGAAACTTGTATGATGAGTTTGACAGACATGCTGATCCGGTATTGGGAGATGTTAGCACATCTTCACGTAATGATTTATTTGCATCATCTTCACAGGCAGAAGTGGTCACATATGTTGTACAGGTTGAGCCAGTTGCATCAGAAGGTGATATCACAGGCACACCGGATGGCATGAGTGACACTGACAGTGATTGTGGTACAGTTGGTCTTGATGATGTCACAGGTGCTCAAAATAGTAACTACATCACAGTGGATTCAGATGATGATTGTGAGGAAGTTGTTGTGCATGATGATGAGATACCTATCAGCGATGAGCAAACATTGAGTATTCAGGACTTTGCTGATAGAGAGTATCAGGCACAGTTAGATGCTACATCACACGAGGTTGAGGCACATAGTACTTCACATGTTTTGTCCAGTCAACTTAGGGTAAGCGAGGATGGGATTGTGACTTCATTATCTCATCATGACAGGATGCGGGAGATGATAGAGGATCACATCCGGATGATTTAGTTACAGGACAAACATAAGGGAGTTCAGGCAGAGTCTTCTTGTGTTGACTTACAGGCGATCAAGGAAGGAATGGGAGCGATGAAGATGAGTTATTTACATCTTCTTTCAGATCGTGACCATCTTCTTAGCCTTGCCAGAGATCATTTAGATGCCTTGAGGAGGAAGGAGGAGGAAGTTGGCAGGCTTTCTCGAGAGTTCGAGGACACTCGAGCCTCTTTGTTGAGTACTCCATTGGCATTACAGGACTCAGAGAGACATGTGGATGGGTATGGCGTGGAGTTGAGTTCAACTTCATCTTACACACCTGATACTCAGCTTTCTGCGACATGCGGATCACATGTGGTTATCGATAGTTGTGAGAGTTCACCTTGCATCCAGGATTCAGGGATAGTGTCAATTATGGCAGACATGGATGTGGGATCAGCTGATATTGGGATTGAGCAGGCTACTCAGGTACGGATTTTGCTTGAGGTGTCAGTCGGTTCCAGTTTACGGATGAGGACTCAGGATTGTTACATTGGCGTTTGGGATTCTGTTGACTGGAGATCTTTATCATCTATTGGTAGCAGTGATTGTTTGAGTGCTATCATGGATTTGATTAGCAGATTACACGGTGTTGTTCTCATTCATACCAGCAACTTGTCAGATGTTGGTATTAGTCTTTATACACCGATGTTAGGAGTAGTGTACATTTCCAGTCGACCACTCAGGGTGCAGTGGGTTTGTGATAATTTAGGCATATCTGAGGTGTTAGTGATTACAAATGAGTCCCAGGATCGCACTGGCCTTGATGACATCCAAGAGTCTACTGCGGACAGTTTTGAGGATTTAGCTTCCTTGGCAGATTCATTTGTTACAGCAGAGTTGGGCAGTGATGCTACAGTTTTTGATGCTCCGTATGTTGGTATGAGCTTTGGAGTTGATTCGCAGAGTATGGATAGTAGTAGTCCAGAGATCAGTGGTTTTGAGGATACTCCCTTGGACAATGCGTCAGAGGAGGATTGTAGGAGACAGTCTAGCCAGCGCCATCACGTGTCTAGTCAGTTGAGAGTTAGTGAGCGAGACATTGCTATCGCTTGCCAGCATTTCGATGCTGCTCGTCAGTTGTTAGCAGTTTACGGATGGGGTTCTCCTACTAGTGACGAGCAGGGAGGCAGTTATCTTTCCTTGACAGAGATCCACTCTTTATGGGAGGCTATCCGGATTTTGAGACAGAATTATATGCAGTTGGTAGCTGATAGAGATTATCTTATGGAGTGGGGCAGTACAGCATATGATGCATTACTAGTCAAGGAAGATGAGGTGAGTGAGCTTACTCAGCAGCTCGAGGTGACTTCTGAGATTCTTGAGAGTACACAGTTGGCTTTCGAGGAGTCACAGTTTCATTTGGCTGAGGTGACCATGGAGTTAGAGCGACTACAGTCTTTACCAGATTCTGTATAGTCACGGGTTGTGGTGTCTGGTGATTTGAGGATGTCCATGGTCGAGATTGATAGAGGCAGTGGAGATGAGGATATATCTGTCCTCGATACTAGCATTGGCACATCGAGTTCATTTCCACTACAGTCAAGTTTAGTGGAGTTGGGCGCTGAGCATTGTGGTATGTTTGACCTGGTGGTGGTCTCTACTACTGATGGCACGGAGACTAGTGATGTTGTACCAGGGATCATGTTTGATGTTGGTGAGCCGGCAGTTGGCTTGGTTCCTGTTTGTGATACTTCTCCTTTGGAGGTGTCTTCGGAGGTAGTAGTTGGTTCGGGCTTGGTTAGTGATCAGTTGCAGTTAGTTTCATCTGGATTGCAGTCTGAGCCACTGACTGAGATTGACACATTCTATCGGCCTTACACTGTGAGGTATGCTCATCAGTTTACTTTTGATCCATATGTTGATGAGATGATGATACGGAGATGTACTTTGGGCTCTAGTGTTTGTCATCAGTTATGGGATGGTTTGACGCCACGAGATGAGAGTTGTGATGGGCATAACATGGCGATAGGTTATGCAGTCGATAGCTTGAGAGTACATGACTTTGAGCAGGAGTTTGGGAGTGTTGCTTCAGTGGTTGTTATTGATTCTACTCCTTTGGCTATGACAACTCTTGACTTAGCTGGTGATCAGTCGCAGTGGGTTGTATCACCTGTGCATGGTGAGCTGTTGACCGAGGGTGGTTCTTTTTATCAGCATTATATTGCAAGTTATGTTCATCAGTTTGCATTTGATCCTTGCGTTGAGGAGTTGATGACTGTCAGATTTGGTTTGGGTTCTAGTTCTTGCTATCTATCAAGTGATGACTATTCGCCATCAGCAGTGCATGGGAGTTATAGTTATGGGACAGTGGCCGGTGATCTGCAAAGTTGTGTTGATTGCAGGAGTTGTACAGTGTGTGGATTTTCCATACTTGGTGCAGTTTCATTCGGGAGTGTTCACCATTGTTGCAGAGTTGGATTGTGTGCTCTGCGTAGGCCAGTGGGATGCGTTGATGGTATTTACTGTGTTGGCAGTTTGAGTTGTTTTTACTTGGGTTCTGATATTTTCAGAATTGGTGTCTCGTGGGTTCTTGACTGTGGCAGTCATGGAGTTGGAGTTCCGTTGAGCAGTGGTTCATGATTCATTCATGGATTCCTCTTGGTTATATTGCAGAGGATATTGCAGGAGCTTGCGTTGGTTGACAGCAGTACAGTTCATGACTACATTTGGGATCCAGGTGGATTGATTGGTTTATTGCTCAATCATTGCTTGGGGACAAGCAATTTCAGGAAGGGCGGACTGTCATGTCCCCATTCTGGCTGACATCGTTTAGCGTGCCGGATCAGTCTATCACAGGCTCTCGTAGACTGGTGGCGATGTGGAGAGTCATTTTGTAGATCAGTGGTCGTATTTGCTCTTGGAGAAGTGATTTAGAGCTTATTTTTATTATTATGAGTTATGCGGGCCCCACATGTTATAATTTTAAGTTGAGTTGCACTTTTTATTTTATAAAGTTATATTATTATAAAAGTGCATTATAATGGGATTTTATAATGGATGCTTCTAGAAGTTCTTAGTAACTTCTCAAAAAGTGAATAAATAGGGGGCTTGGGCATTCATTTGGACAAGCTGATTTGAGGATTCTTCTACTTTTCCATATTGGAGCAATTTGTAGTCATTTGGTCTACAAATTTTCATTAGATCTTTGGGAACGAAAACTCCCTTGGATTTGCATAACTGAGGAAGTGAGATATCTTCTGAAGGGTTGCACATTGGAAGTGGTATTCAGCCATTTCATGTTGAGCTTATTTGGAATCCTCAGATTTACCTGAGGGTTTGAGTTTTGGTTGCAAAAGAAAGAAAAAGCAGGTCCGAAAAAGCAATCCGAAAAAGCAAAACGAAAAAGCGGATCCGAAAAAGCAGTCCGAAAAAGCAAATCTGAAAAAGCAGTCCGAAAAAGCAAATCCGAAAAAAGCAGTCCGAAAAAGCAGACCCGAAAAAGCAAAGCAAAAAAAAAAGCAGAGTGAAAAAGCAGTTCGAAAAATTATTGCAGCCATCTACAATCAGCTGTAAATTGGGATCAGCTCGGGTGCAATTGGAGGTGTCTACATCAGCATACTTCATCATCGATTTGATCAACATTTGGTGCAGCATTTCCAGGTTTTATACATTGTTTGATATTGATGTTTTGGGTACCAAAATGGTAAAAATTTGCATAAGTGTTGTATGTATATAGTCATAGATATACAGGTCTGAAACAGTACTGTTATTGCATCATTTTCAGTCATATTTGTATTCAGAAACAACAGTCCATTGTGTTCGGACATTGCTATATATATTGTAATTGGATTGATACAGCTATAAGGTGCATTGTGAATGTGGTAGAGTTCATTGTTAATTTGTGACAGTCCATACATTTGTGGTTATAAATATCTGATTGTAAACAGTCCATAAATCTGTTATTGTAATCAGACTTTGTTATCATCATTGTAATTGAAGGACATAGCTAGGGAAGAGTATAGGCTGTCTCAGTAATGAAAGTGCATTGTATACCATAGTTCCTTGCTCATGTAACAGTCCATATGAATTTCAGAGAATCAGTCAATTGAAATAGTCATTGACTTTGTAATCAGACTTGGAGAGTTTCATTGCATTGATAAGTAAGTCTAAGGTGCCAAGTTATTGGAATAGTAAAGGAATATTCAGTCAGGAGGTCAATTGTTTGGTTTAATGTCTCATTTGCATAGTTCTATAGATTGCATACCAAATGTTCGTCAAAATGTCTCAGAGCTGTAGATGTTGAATTTTTATCAGCATTTCATTGAATTGCAATTGGATTAGAATATTAAGAGGTTGCACTTCATTTTTACTTCCAATTAGTCACTTGCATTCATTGGCATTCACCAAAACATCATTGGCATCAAACAAACCCAAACTAGAAGCAAACATCAGCAAACAATTTAGTTGCATGCCAAGTGTTTGACAAATTGACTCGGTTCAGATTTGGGAATTTTAGTGGCCTTTTTAGTAAGGGTCATTACACAACACCACAATCCTCCAGATTGGGTCTCTCATCAACGTGGAAGATGTTCCTTGTAAGGTATTTCATCCTTACAAAGTCATAGGATGAATGAGTTCAACCGACAAAGAAGAATTCCAAACTATCAAATCAAGCATAAACAAACTCACTTTTATATCACTCCCAAAAAATTGCATTCCTTTTTTGCCTTTTCTTTTCTTTTTGCTTTTTTTTTAATTTAATTTGTAAATCACTTATGTCTCCCAAAGTGGCGCCCAACCTAAAAAAGGCCCCATTTATTAAATTTTAACACTTTTACTTTAATATAGTGTGCCCATATATTCCTTTATAAAATATTTCAAAATAACAATAAAGTTAAATCTTTACGTTAATTTAATAACTTAATAACTTATTTAATTTGAAAGCAGTGGACTGTATCAAATCTTGAAATATCAACATTAATTACATCTGCCAACCGTTTTAAAAATAACAATATTGACAATTGGCTTGGTTGGTGCCTATAACTGACTTACTAAAAATAGTGTAGGAAAACTATAGCTCCGAGATTCGCTCGGGCTCGCTAGGACTTGGTGAGTCTTAGGATAGGTGAACCTTGGCGAGTCCCAAGATCTTGGACTCGGACTCGGCTTGGCCAAGTCTTGGGTGAGACTCACCCAAACTTGCCACTAGGCGAGTCAATTCGGATCTGGCGAGTCCCGATCATGGGACTCGACCAACGTCATGCTTGAAAATTGCCTTAAAAAAACAAAGAAAAGTGTTTTAAGTTGATTTTTTCCTTTTGTTTGGTCTTCTGAACCCTAAAAATGAGCTCATTTCATTCTATTGGCAAAAAAGGAAGAGAAAAGTGAGTTGTGAGGGAAAACAAGTCCATAGAATGGCAACCAGCAAGGGGAAGAGCGAAAAATTGTCAACAAATCAGATTGGGGCAGCTTCATACTTGTATTTGTTGCTTTAAAAGCTTCATACCAACAATCACAAAGAGGCTGCATCTCATTTCAAGTTTGTTCTAAGAGGTAAGATTGAATTTTTGAGGTTTTTTTTTGTTGTTTTAGTATTTTCTTATCCAAAAATTTCATTGTTTATTTTTGAAAACATTTCAATTCTTTTCCTTTCAAATTCAAACTTTTAACAATAAACCTTACATTTTTAAAAAATTATTAAAACAATCAACAAACCCTACATTTATTTTAGAAGAAAGTTACAAAATTACAAATACAAACCCTGCATTTTTTGGGGGGGACAAACCCTACTTTTTTTTGTATTAGTTTCTAACTTTATAAATGACAATGCACAAATGTTAATTTTTTTGTAATATTGTCTTGTTGCAGCAACCTTGAGCTTTTGAAAACCATATTTTTTCATAATGTATACTCCTAGACTTAAGGCTAAGCCCAATACCACTAAACAAGGTCAAAAGGATGAAGCTTGGAAACATACTGAAGATTTTCTTGGCACAACAAAAAGATAGACTAAATGTAAATATTGTAAAGAAAATTTTCATGGCGGCATCAATAGATTGAAATACCATATTGCTGGAATACGCGGCCATGATGCTGATCCGTGTGACAAAGCAGCTGCTGAGTTTGTTCGTGAATGCTGAGTGTAGTTAGAAACTTCTGAAGTAGAAAAGGAATTGAAGAAGAGGCAACTGGGGGAGTTGGCGAGTATTGGATCCCATTTACCTAGAGGTTGTGTTGGAAAGGCTTCTTCCTTAACTGCATATTGTTCTAGTGCTCCTACTTGTGCTTCTACGACTGTTTCTGCAAGTTGCACCTGTTGATGTTTTGTAGCTTCAGTCGGATAAACACTATGAGTCAATACTGGTGAAGATATGTATATATATATTTAGTATATATGAGATGTATATGTATACTTATATATATATATATATATAAATATTATTATTATGTAAATATTAGAGAAATTAATATAATAGTCAAGAGATATTATATATATATGTATGTATATATATATATAATCATAATTGTCATTATATTAATTACATAATAATGAATAGGCATGTCCCATGACGGGACATGTCTCTTCTTGGCTCATTCTCAATATAAATGCAAGCGATTGTTGCATTTGGAAAACACATACAATCAAAAGTGCTATTACATTTGCAACGATCCTAAAAACCTTAACATGGTATCAGAGCCAAGTTGCAAATGTAAGAGAGTAGTTTGTTGATGGTGAATGTGTGATTGTCTCAGAAAATACAGTCTTAGTACGAGGACCGTATCTCATAAATACACCGTTGGCTTTTGCTGAATTTTGGATATGTTGGTGATAAACAAAATTAGAAGAATCTAACTGGAGCGATTGGTGAGAAAGTGTCGGATTCAAAAGTTATGACTGACTATGTAGGGGTCTATGCAAAATCTATAAAAGAGCGAGGTTCCTTCTTTAAAAGCCTAACCCCTTGAAGGGAGATCCGATCAAATTGAAGGTTTTCATAGTGTATAAAACCTTTGGATATTCAAGACAGGTCATGTGAAGAATTCTGGTAATGTTCGAGAACGACGACATCATTTTGTGAATTTGCATGATATTTTCTATTTGGGCTCACCTTATAGAATGAAATACTTGAAATTTATAAAAGATAAGTATTCCATGTTTTATTAATGCACATAATTTTTTAAAGTTTTTAATTCATTTTATACTATTGGTTAGTAAAATCTTGTATGCTTCTATCATTGGTATTTTCAGTCAAGATAGTTTAGTGACCTATTTGTAATCTCTCTTAGACACACCTTTAGGATGGAAACACAAGAAAATTGCATTCAAGGGAGAAAGAACTTAATGCTTGCAAACGAATTGATGATTGAGACCAGATGCAAAGGGAGTCTGACATTTCAAAATAAGACACGAGGTTGATACAAGAACTTGAGCTTTAGAACTATCATCCACAAGATAGAGGCCTTTGATAATGCACAAGAGGAGCTCTTCTCTCATCAAATGTGAAAACCGGTCGAACATAATTGTAGCCAAGTAAAAATATATTTTAAGTGCATAATTTGATTTTATAACTTAAAGTCTTGTTGTCCCCAATTTTGAGATCACAAAATTGTGGCAACCCTACACAATTTTCTTGTCAATTCGTAGGAGTATCCTCTATGTAAAGAACGTTTTGATAATGTGTTAATAAGAACAATTCGTTATCCCTGAAAAAGCTCTTCGTAACACGTGTTTCATGTGTTCTTTAAGTTCTTCCCTTTGTTTTTAAGCTTGATTTTCCCTTGAGTTGATAGCCCTTTAAATTACGCTTGTTTCGAGCTAACTTAGACATCAAACGGAGTTCTACAACTCAAGTTATGATGAAAAAGGTGGGTTTTTCAGGCTGACTGCATATTTTTTAAACATCCTTATAAAAGTGGGCTTTTTGAAGTCGATTGCACGAGTTTGAATTATTTTTAATATATTAAATGGATTTCAAAGTTCGTTTTCAAATTTCAACTCATTTCGAGTTGATTTGACTATAGTTTTTAACGTTTTCGTGAAATTAGCTTTAAATCTTCTAATTTCATGTTACTTTATTTAAATACTATAGTTATATATTAAATTAATTCAAATTTAAAAGACTTAAGTGTTAAAAGTGTGGTTTTTCTTCTTCACTGCATATCATCCATGTGCAAAACACTTTTAAAAACTCACTCCTAAGTCTTTTTCATATTAAATACATTGTTTTTATCAACGACTGCATGTACATTTCATGTTTTTAATCATAAGCAGTTGTATTTCTAAAGAGCGTATTTAATCCTTGCTAAAGTGTCATTTTTATATGCGATTGCATTTATAATCTTCCCATGGTGTCAAATTTGAAATAAGTTACATATTTTATGAAAACTTATGTCTTTTCCTTATGCTTTTCCTTTTAGACGTCGAATTTGGATGTCTTTACATGTGTTGAAAGACTTATGTAATCTCGTTTGAAAAGTGCGTCTTAAGACTTTCTTTGTTAAGTTTTCCTCATATCCAAGTCATGGCGTTGATTTTTGAATGCAATACATATGTTAATGTATATGTAATAACCTCTAAAAAGAGAGTTTTTATGTATCTCAAATCTGGGCGTTGAATTTAGAAGACATTACATATATACATCTCCATATATAATGACTTCTAAATAAAACATTTTATATATCCAAAGCTGGGCGTTGTTTTTTGAATGCATTACATATATTGCAAAGACATGTAACGCATTCTCAAAATAACATTTTTAAGCTCCAAACCTAGGGCGTTGAATTTGAGAGCTTTAGCATATACTTTAAAATCATATGCAAAGTGTCTTCTTCCCAACGTTTGCAGCTCTCAGTCTTGGCGTCGATTTGGAGATGGATTACATGTGCAAGATCCCTTTCAAACAACGTTTTTAATTATCTTTTGAAGACGTTGAATTTGGAAAGCCTTGCATATGTATTTTTTTCAAAAGCGAATCATTTTCAGTCCCAAGTCTCATTGGCTTCGATTTTTAATGCCCTTACATATGTGTTGATTCTCGAAAAAACAAGTTATTTGCAGATCTTAGTCTTGGCGTTAATTCATGAAAGCATTACATGTGCTGAAAAGTATGTGTAATGGCTTATTAAAACAACGTTTTTAATGCCAAGATTGAGGCGTTAAACTTGAAGGGTTTTTCGCATATGTATGCACTTGGATAAAGTGCGTTTTCAGCATTGAAAGTTTATGGGCGTCGATTTTCCTTTGTATTGCATATGTTGTTCATCTTTCAAAGCATATGCAATTTATTCAAAACAGTCCGCTTGGAGCTGTTCATCTTTCAAAAACGCCTCATTGAAGGAGGGTTTTCAATCATTTTTAATCATTTTGGCATCCAGTAGACTGATTTTGGTAAGTTATTGCTTCTTTTTGTGGATTTATTCTATCATTTTTGGTTGAATTTGTGCCCTAGAAGCCGTTTTTCTTTCTCATTGCATGTGCAAGAGAAATGGTCAACCGGTTGCTACTTTTTGGCATTTTTCTTCTCATTTTTCCCCACTTGGCTATATATGCTTATTGACTATCCAAATTTAAGGGAGAGAGACTAGGAATGTGATCTATTTATACTCTTTCTATCCAATCTTTTCTAAATCCGGGAATCAATTGGATTTATTTCAGATTTGGCTCAAGATTTTGAGAGATTCTATCTTGAGGATTGAGGTAATTTCTTCCTTACTCTTTTGCTTGTTTTTCTTCCAGAATTATTTAATTTACATGTAAAGCTTTCATTTTTTATTTACATGTGATTGAATCTATATTTCTTCTACTTCTGTCTTCAATTCTCAAAGATGCATATGCAAGAGCTTCATCTTTCTTGCATATGCAGTCAGGATTAAAAACCCCGTTCTATGAAAGAAACAAACCAAACGCAAGTTTATACATGTGCTATCTTCCAAATCCATTTGCATAAAGCCGCTGTCCCTACCATTGCCATGTGACGTCAAACTCATAATGGTGGTCAATTTGACACTTTATTATAAAATAACATCCCTCCATTCACTCATTATCCATTCACTACATATCTCTTGCTGTCACCATATGTAATTACCCATAAGAAACTCGTTCTTGAGTTCTCTTTGAGCTGAAAACGATTCATTTTCCCAAAAATCAGTCATCTCCATACACCTTTTGTCATTCTCTGATGAATCCCTCTCAAGAAGATGTTCTTATTTTGTGGAATTTCTATGTCACAGCTTCTCAGTCACATAAGGTTGATATGTCTGAAGGGATTACAGTTGCAAAGGTTGAAGACAGAAAGTCATGAAGCGGTTGAACGCCTCAAAAAGTATGAGAACGTGATTAATGGTGTGTTTCATCAATTAAGGTGTCAATTAATCATGGAAGGGGGAGAACTCATTGAAGACAAAGCTGTTTTAGCTATGTTCACGAAGGTTATTCGCTTACAATTGGATGGGGATAATTTTGACTTTGATATGATTGATGTACTAACTGACTACAAAATCTCGTTGGATCATTTGCAAAGCCAACTGATTGAATATAAGAATGTCATTGCTGAAAGTACAGATTTAAATAAGAGGGTGACAGTTATTGCACAGCATACAGGGTCCCCAGATGAGATAGTTCTTCGTGATTCTCTTCGGAAATTCATAGACTTTGTAAATACTTTGTAAAGGCATGTTTGTCTTTAATGTTTTATTTTTTGAGTAGAGTATGATAGATTGCATGAAGTGAAACTTTTTTTAAATACAGGATTACATGTACCTGTATAATCACTTCATGCAATCGAGTTGCATGTGCATTAGGCATGCAACTTTGAATAAGTCATAAGTTTTCAAGTAGTTAGTTGAATAAGTCAAAGTGGTTAACGGTTTCCCCTTTTCTCTCCACTTTTCTCTCTTCTGTTTTCCTATATAAAGAAGAGAGTTCTTTGTAAATATTTTTATCTTTTGTGGAAGCAAGCAAGGCTATACTTGAAAACTTGGGTGATGAAAACTTTGTGTTTCATTGTATGAGTTATCAAAAGTGAATAAAAGTGACAAGATTCTTCAGACTTTGTGTTGTAGATCTTGAGATTGAATGGTGTTTTCTTATGTTGCATTGTTCAATCTTTCTTAAATTCATTTCTAAGCTAAACTTGCATACATCATTGAAGGTTTCAATTCGTCTTTTGAGAGACTTTGAGCTACAGAAGGAGAATTGTTATAGTAGTAGTGGCTGCAAATACTGAGAGTTGAAGACTTTGAGCTTCAAGTCTGATTATTTTTCTTTAAATTTCAAAATCATTAGTGAGAGACTTTGAGCCTCACTATTGATTCTTGCTGTCTCAAAATAGGATTAATCGCAAGAGACTTTGGGCCCTTGTTCTTAATTCACCAAATTTATTAGTAATTGCTGCCTTAAGAGTTGATCTTACGTCAATTGCTAAGTCACCGGTATTATCGTAGTAGTAGGTAATCTTTGTAGAGTTAATAAGTTGTGTTTATCTGTAGATCTTTTCTTGAAAAAAGAGGAAAAGATTAGAAGTATCATCTTTATTTCATTCCAGTTGAAATCCTACTGAAGCCACCTACGATAAGAAGGGAGCCTCCCCTATTGTTGAGAGGAGAGATTTATCTCACTATATCGTTGTCTAAAGTTACAGTTTTTTAAGGTGTAGTCTTAGCGCCTTACAAAATTTTTAGCCAACAGTTTTTGACGACTCTACTGGGGATATCGAACGCATTTGGAAGCCTCACGCTTTCGTTTGAAGTTTTTATTCTTCCCATTGTTCTAAATTCAGTTTTCCACACTGGAGGGCTACCGTGTATACGAGCATCATTCTAAAGGAGAAGATTCCAAAGGTGCTGCTCTATGTTGGTCTCAAAAAGCTAAGCTTGATTTCCTTATCAAGAAAACTACTCTTGAACGAACTACCAGTTATCCACCTTCAAAAAAAAGGAGTGCTGTTCCAAGTGAGACTTCAGTTTTCTTCCAGAAACCATTAGTTTCTTTTTCTTTTTCAAAGATGGCTGCTACGGGTCCATGGGGAACGGCTTTTGGTCCTTTGAATCTTACTACACCGATACATCTATTGCCACAAGGATCATGAAAGAATTTTCTCAAATCCTATGGTGATGGCAAACAACATCCTGATGAGCATATCAAAGCGTTCTACATTGCATGTGGAGTGCTTGGTGTGGAATATCAAGATGTCTCTGTAAGGCTTTTCATTGAAACCTTGCAAGGGATTGCTGTAGATTGGTTTTATAATTTGGCTACGGGATCAATCACTGATTGGGATTCTTTGAAGACCAAATTTTAAGATTGTTTCAAGCTTGCAGAAGATGAGCATGCGCTGCTTGCTCAGCTCACTCAAATGAAGAAAGATGCTCAAGAGGGAATGCGAGAATTCATTGCAAAATTCAATAAGTTGGCTAATCGTATTCCGGCTCCATCTCAACCTACGGCTGAGAACCTCAAATGTTTCTTCATTAACACCCAACTACCAGAGGTTAGTTTCTTGCTACGGAGGGCTGTTCCTACTAGCTTAGCAAATGCTCAAGTTCTGGGAACTGAAATTGAAGATGATCTTATCATGGCTGGTAAGATACGAAGGGATCGTTCCAAGGGGAATTCCAATGATTCTTCTTCTTCAGGAAGTATGGATCCAATGGTACAAAAATTAGCAAATGAGTTGTTTGCTCTAAAAAAGCAAATTTCTCAAAATTCTATCAATGCTCCATACAAGGATATTCCTCGAAGAACATTTCCAAATTCTGCTAATAGTTATGCAGCAAAGAATCAAGCCAAGCTCCCTCCTCCAGAGAGGCTTGCGCTTGAAGTTCCTTCTGTTAATCAAACTACGGGATATTTTGAGCATGATCAAACTGGTGCTGTACTAGATGATTATCAAATGGAGGATAACACTGCCCTACACAATGAAAGTGATGGAGCAGCTGGCGACTCTAACATCGGGTATGTCTATTATGAAGATCAGGATCCTGAAGAGAGCTTTGGTCATGCTTACGCAGTTATGACGCGTTCCCAGACACAACTAGCTAGACAAAAGGATGAAGCTGCTAAAGCAAATGTTGATATACAAACACCTGTCACGCTTGCCAAAAGAGGAACACCGCTGCCTACTTTGCCTAAAGATGCAGCAAAAGACCAAGTAAGTACAACTAATGCTCTTGGTATTTCTTCTAGTATACCGAAACCCAGTATGTCTAATCCAAAATCTCAAGTTGAAGCTTTTTCATCTTCTCTAGCTAGTTCTTTTCAAGCATTTGATATTATAGATCATGCTAAGAAGACAAAGATTCAAATGTCTAAGGTTGAATATTTACAAACCTATCCAGATCAACTGGAAAGATTGAATAAATTTGTCAAAGAATCACAACCAACTCAAGCTCAGGTTGCCCCGGAACCTAAAACTTTGTCCAATAACTTAGTTACCATCCCATCATCTATTTTAGGAAAAATAGAACCTTTCTACATTTCCTTGCTTATCAATGGCTTTGAGTAATTGTGTTATTGATTCTGGAGCGTATGATAATGTTATGCCGGCTAAAGTAGCTGAAGCCTTAGGTCTTACCTTGACAAAGACTTTTGGAAACTGTTATTCCATGGAGAATAAACAAGTGCCTCTTCGGGGGCAAATCAAAGATGCCCAGTTTGCATTTGCATCTTTGCCTGAAAAGAAAATCAAGATGATTGTTTTAGTTGCTGATGTTCCTGCTTCCTATGGTATGTTGCTTGGTCGGAATTTTTGTAAGGATGTGGGTGGTGAACTTAACATGGATATGTTTGAAGCACGAATACCTGTTAAAGGCAATATGCAGAAGCTGCTTCCCGAAAGGGAAACTAAATATGTTGTTGTTAAGTTTGATGATCCTCATGCTCAAATTTTATTTGAGTCAGCTGGAATGGGTAATTATTATCTTCATATTGATGATATTTCAGAATTTGCTGAAGATTGGCCTTCAGATGCATCTATGTTGTCATGTGATAATGAGAGATTTGCAGATGCAATTGAGGATCTGGTGGTTGATCAAGTTCCTGTAATACCCATGACGGATGGAGAAGAAATGGAAGTCAATAATGATATAAGTTCTTCATTTGATGATGCAAACACTTCAAGTTCAAATGAAGTGTAGACATTAGAGTTTGATGGCAGTTGCTCATCAACTGGTTCGGGTGCTGGAGTTGTTTTGATTTCTCCAAAAGGCGAGTTCTTTCCATATTCTTTCAAACTACAGTTTGAAAATACCAATAACACTACTGAATATGAAGCTTTGATATTGGGTATTGATGCTGCTCTGAATAAGGGGATTCGCAATCTGCATGCTCAAGGAGATGCTGAGCTTATTGTGTGTCAAGCTTGAAATCAGTACCAAACAAGGAATGAAAGGTTGAAGCATTATAGAAACTTGGTTTGGGATTATATTGAAGGTCTTGATGCCTTTAATATTTCTATGGTTCCAAGAGAATTTAATGATAAAGCTGATTCTCTTGCTGCATCTGCAACTCTCTTGATTCCTCATAATAGTTTTGAACATGATAGATATTCTATTTAGTTTGTTTTTCGTCCAAGTGTTCTTGATAATTCTGAACATTGGCAAGTCTTCAATGATGATAATCAGATCATCAATTTCCTGGAGACAGGAGAAGATTTTGAAGAATTGTATTTTGAAGGTAGCAGTTCTCCTCCTCGAGAGAAAATCTCTGGGAAAGTTCTTGATACTGGTGAAGAATTCATTCAATTGAAAGGAAATAAAATCCCTCATGGTTTGGTTTCTCTAGAACGATTGTTTGATAAACATGATCGTTATGTCAAAAATCAACAAGAAGCCGGACCAAGCTCTGCTATGGAATTTGAAAAATATAATCTTGGGTTAGAGAATGATCCTAAATTTGTAAATATTGGTAAATGCTGTACACCTGAGGAACGAGATCAAATTATTGATCTTTTGCATGAGTACATTGATGTTTTGGCGTACTCATATGATGATTTGAAAGCTTTTCGTCCCAAAGTATTGCAACATGATATTCCTCTCAAAGCTGGAACTACTCCTTTCAAGCAAAAGCAACGCCAGTATAATCCCAAAATCTCTGGCACTATTCTGTCAGAAATCCAGAAGATGTTAGATGCAAGAATAATCTTCCCAATTCAGTATTCTACATGGGTGGCTAATATCGTCCCAGTGCGAAAGAAGAATGATGAAATCCGCATCTGTGTGGATTTTCGCAATCTGAATCAAGCATCCTTGAAGGATAATTATTCTTTGCTGATCATGGATCATGTTTTGCAAACAGTGACTGGTTCTCAGATGTTATCCATGCTTGATGGATTTTTTGGCTACAATCAAATTGAAGTTAGGGAAGATGATCAGTACAAAACCGCATTCACAACTCCATGGGGTACTTTTGCTTACAATAGGATGCCCTTTGGATTGATTAATGCAGGCGCTACTTTCCAACGAGCAATGGATCTAGCTTTCCGTGATATCAAGGACAAATTCATTGTAGTTTACCTTGATGATCTTACTATTTTCTCCAAGCAAAGGCAAGATCATGTGTATCATCTGCGTCAAGTGTTGGAGAGGTGTCGGCGGCACGAAATTTCTCTTAATTCTAAAAAGTCAATTTTTGGGGTTACAGAAGGAAAACTTCTTGGACATATTGTGTCCAAAGAAGGAATAAAGATTGATCCAGAATGGGTCAAGTCTATTCAAAATTTGTCATTACCCACAAGTAAAACTGTTGTTCATCCTTTCTTTGGAAAGGTGAATTTCCTACGGAGATTTGTTCCGAATTTCGCAGAGAAGACTCGTCATATCTCAAATATGATGAAAGGAGCGTCTGTTTTTCGCTGGAGTGCTGAAGGAAAGGCTGCTTTCAAAGAAATTAAAGAAGCGATTGCTCAAGCACCAGTTTTAGTCTGTCCAGACTATACTAAATTTTTTATCATGTATAGTTATGCTTCTGAGCATACTATGTCAGCTATTCTCATGCAGAAGAATGCTGAAAATATAGAATCTCCTATTGCATTCATGAGTTGTCCTCTCAAGTCACATGAGTCGAAGTATTCACTGATGGAGAAAAATGCTTTTGCAGTTGTAAAAGCAGTCAAATACTTTAGATTCTACATTCTCAACTCACATGTTGAAGTTTTGGTTCCTGATACAACTGTCAAGTCAATTTTGACGTAGCAGGAGTTTGGGACAAAGAGAGGCAATTGGATTGCCAAGATCCAAGAATATGATATTGAAATCAAACCAACCAAGTTCGTTCGTGGTAAAGGTTTGTGTCAGCTTATGGCTGAAAATGAACTAGAGGAGGTAACACCTGACGATTCACCCAGAGTTTTGTTTGTAAGTACAACTGATGAATGGTATTCTGATATCGCATATTTTCTCACATATGGCGAATGTCCGGCTCATTTGACTTACAAGCAAAGAAGAAGTTTAAAGTTGAGAGCTGCTCACTTTGTTCTTTGGGACAGTGGATTGTATAAGCGTACCATTGATGGCATATTTCTTCATTGTGTGGATAAAGCACAACAGGACCGATTGCTAGAATCATTTCATGATTTGGCATGTGGTGGGCACTTTTCAGCACCTGTGACTGCTCATAAGATTTTGTGAGTAAGATACTACTGGCCAACTCTTTTTCAAGATGCGTACAGTTGGGTACGCAAATGTGATCGTTGTTAGCAGTTTGTAGGAAAACAAAAGCTTGCTACATTACCTTTGAAGCCGGTAGTGATTGAAGAGCCATTTCAGCAATGGGGCCTTGATTTCATTGGTATTATTAATTCAGTATCTAGTGCAGGACATACATATGTCTTGACCGCAACCGATTATTTCACTAAGTGGGTGGAAGCAATTCCAGTCAAAAGTGCAACGTCATCAGTAGTATGTTCATTTTTGAAGGAGAATATTATTTCTCGTTTTGGATTACCCAATAAGATTGTGACGGACAACGCTTCAGTTTTCTCCTCATCAGAGATCTCTCAGTTTTGTTTTGAACATGGTATTACTCTTTCACATTCATCTGACTATTATCCGCAGGGAAATGGTCAAGCTGAATCTAGTAACAAAAATCTGGTTACTATCATTCGCAAGCTTGTGGATGACAATCAAAGGTCCTGGCACAAGGCTTTGTTTGATGCTTTGTGGGCGGACAAAATTACACCTAAGAGAGCTATTGGTATGTCACCATTTCAGCTCCTTTACGGCTTAAATTCAGAAATTCCCATAACTTTGGAGCTTCCTGCTCTTAAGTTCGCTAAGGCCATAGAAGAAGGAACTTATGAGAGTTCTTTGGATAGAAGAATTATGTTCTTACACCAGTTGGAGGAACAAAGAACTTAGGTGGTCGATAGACTTATAGCACATCAGCAGCAAATCAAGAAGCTTTTTGATAAAAAAGCTAAATAGAGAGAATTCCAAGTTGGTGATCGTGTCCTGCTGTGGGATAAAAGGTGAGAACCAAAAGGTATGCATAGCAAGTTTGATTCTCTTTGGCAAGGTCCTTTCACAATTCATCAAGTAGCTAGAGAAAATAGTTTCCTGTTGGCTTATTGTGATGGAACTCCTTTTGCACTACCATATAGTGCGCAACATCTGAAGCATTATTTTGAATGAGCTCGAGATAAGTATCCTTTGTACATAATGTCCAAGTCTTTTTAGATTTTTCTTTTAGGTTTTTGAGTCTTTTTGTTTTTGGTCGCCTGACTCTATAGCCCAATGGAGTAGATAAAGGTACTTAGAGGTTTGGATTCTACATTCCTCATTGTTTCTAAGAACAAACGAGGTACGTTCCCCAGTTAGAGCTAACTGTTGTCCTCAATTTTGATAACACAAAATTGTGGCAACCCTATGCAATTTTCTTGTCAATTCGTAGGAGTATCCTCTATGTAAAGAACGTTTTGATAATGTGTTAATAAGAACAATTCGTTATCCTTGAAAAAGCTCTTCGTAACACATGTTTCATGTGTTCTTTAAGTTCTTCCCTTTGTTTTTAAGCTTGATTTTCCCTTGAGTCGATAGCCCTTTAAATTACGCTCGTTTCGAATTAGACATCAAACGGAGTTCTACAACTCAAGTTATGATGAAAAAGGTGAGGTTTTTCAGGCTGACTGCATATTCTTTAAAAATATTTATAAAAGTGGGGTTTTTGAAGTCGATTGCACGGGTTTGAATTATTTTTAATATATTAAATGGAATTCAAAGTTCGTTTTCAAATTTCAACTCATTTCGAGTTGATTTGACTATAGTTTTTAACGTTTTCGTGAAATTAGCTTTAAATCTTCTAATTTCATGTTACTTTATTTAAATACTATAGTTATATATTAAATTAATTCAAATTTAAAAGACTTAAGTGTTAAAAGTGTGGTTTTTGTTCTTCATTGCATATCATCCATGTGCAAAACACTTTTAAAAACTCACTCCTAAGTCTTTTTCATATTAAATACGTTGTTTTTATCAACGACTGCATGTACATTTCATCTTTTTAATCATATGGAGTTGTATTTCTAAAGAGCGTATTTAATCCTTGCTAAAGTGTCGTTTTTATATGCAACTCATTTATAATCTTCCCATGGTGTCAAATTTGAAATAAGTTACATATTTTATGAAAACTTATGTCTTTTCCTTATGCTTTTCCTTTTAGACGTCGAATTTGGATGTCTTTACGTGTTGAAAGACTTATGTAATCTCGTTTGAAAAGTGCGTCTAAAGACTTTCTTTGTTAAGTTTTCCTCATATCCAAGTCATAGCGTTGATTTTTGAATGCAATACATATGTTAATGTATATGTAATAACCTCTAAAAGGAGAGTTTTTATGTATCTCAAATTTGGGCGTTGAATTTAGAAGACATTACATATATACATCTCCATATATAATGACTTCTAAATAAAACGTTTTATATATCCAAAGCTGGGCGTCGATTTTTGAATGCATTACATATATTGCAAAGACATGTAACGCATTCTCAAAATAACGGTTTTAAGCTCCAAACCTAGGGTGTCGAATTTGAGAGCTTTAGCATATACTTTAAAATCATATGCAAAGTGTCTTCTTCCCAACGTTTGCAACTCTCAGTCTTGGTGTCGATTTGGAGATGGATTACATGTGCAAGATCCCTTTCAAACAACGTTTTTAATTATCTTTTGGAGGCGTCGAATTTGGAAAGCCTTGCATATGTATTGCTTTTCAAAAGCAAATCGTTTTCAGTCCCAAGTCTCATTGGCGTTGATTTTTAATGCCCTTACATATGTGTTGATTCTCGAAAAAACAAGTTATTTGCAGATCTCAGTCTTGGCGTTAATTCATGAAAGCATTACATGTGCTGAAAAGTATGTGTAATGGCTTATTAAAACAACGTTTTTAATGCCAAGATTGAGGCATTAAACTTGAAGGGTTTTTCGCATATGTATGCACTTGGATAAAGTGCGTTTTCAGCATTGAAAGTTTATGGGCGTCGATTTTCCCTTGTATTGCATATGTCGTTCATCTTTCAAAGCATATGCAATTTATTCAAAACAGTCCGCCTGGAGCTGTTCTTCTTTCAAAAACGCCTCATTGAAGGAGGGTTTTCAATCATTTTTAATCATTTTGGCATCCAGCAGACTGATTTTGGTAAGTTATTGCTTCTTTTTGTGGATTTATTCTATTATTTTTGGTTGAATTTGTGCCCCAGACACCGTTTTTCTTTCTCATTGCATGTGCAAGAGAAATGGTCAACCGGTTGCTATTTTTTGGCATTTTTCTTCTCATTCTTCCCCACTTGGCTGTATATGCTTATTGACTATCCAAATTTAAGGGAGAGAGACTAGGAATGTGATCTATTTATACACTTTCTATCCAATCTTTTCTAAAACCGGGAATCAATTGGATTTGTTTCAGATTTGGCTCAAGATTTTGAGAGATTCTATCTTGAGGATTGAGGTAATTTCTTCCTTACTCTTTTGCTTGTTTTTCTTCCAGAATTATTTAATTTACATGTAAAGCTTTCATTTTTTATTTACAGGTGATTGAATCTATGTTTCTTCTACTTCCGTCTTCAATTCTCAAAGATGCATATGCAAGAGCTTCATCTTTCTTGCATATGCAGTCGGGATTAAAAACCCCGTTCTATGAAAGAAACAAACCAAACACAAGTTTATACATGTGCTATCTTACAAATCCACTTGCATAAAGCCGCTGTCCCTACCACTGCCATGTGACGTCAAACTCATAATGGTGGTCAATTTGACACTTTATTATAAAATAACATCCCTCCGTTCACTCATTATCCATTCACTACATATCTCTTGTTGTCTCCATATGTAATTACCCATAAGAAACTTGTTCTTGAATTCTCTTTGAGCTGAAAACGATTCATTTTCCCAAAAATCAGTCATCTCCATACACCTTTTGTCATTCTTTGATGAATCCCTCTCAAGAAGATGTTCTTATTTTGTGGGATTTTTATGTCACAGCTTCTCAGTCACATAAGGTTGATATGTCTGAAGGGATTACACTTACAAAGGTTGAAGACAAAAAGTCATGAAGCAGTTGAACGCCTTAAAAAGTATGAGAACGTGATTAATGGTGTGTTTCATCAATTAAGGTGTCAATTAATCATGGAAGGGGGAGAACTCATTGAAGACAAAGCTGTTTTAACTATGTTCACGAAGGTTATTCGCTTACAATTGGATGCGGATAATTTTGAATTTGATATGATTGATGTACTAACTGACTACAAAAGCTCGTTGGATCATTTGCAAAGCCAACTGATTGAATATAAGAATGTCATTGCTGAAAGTACAGATTTAAATAAGAGGGTGACAGTTATTGCACAACATACAGGGTCCCCAGATGAGACAGTTCTTTGTGAGTCTCTTCGGAAATTCACGGACTTTGTAAATACTTTGTAAAGGCATGTTTGTGTTTAATGTTTTATGTTTTGAGTAGAGTATGATAGATTGCATGAAGTGAAACTTTTTGTAAATACAAGATTACATGTACCTGTATAATCACTTCATGCAATCGAGTTGCACGTGCATTAGGCATGCAACTTTGAATAAGTCATAAGTTTTCTAGTAGTTAGTTGAATAAGTCAAAGTGGTTAAGGGTTTCCCCTTTTCTCTCTTCTTTTTTCCTATATAAAGAAGAGAGTTCTTTGTAAATATTTTTATCTTTTGTGGAAGCAGGCAAGGCTATACTTGTAAACTTGGGTGATGAAAACTTTGTGTTTCATTGTATGAGTTATCAAAAGTGAATAAAAGTGACAAGATTCTTCAGACTTTGTGTTGTAGATCTTGAGATTGAATGGTGTTTTTTTATGTTGATTGTTCAATCTTTCCTAAATTTATTTATAAGCTAAACTTGCATACATCATTGGAGGTTTCAATTCGTCTTTTGAGAGACTTTGAGCTACAGAAGGACAATTGTTATAGTGGTAGTGGCTGCGAATACTGAGAGTTGAAGACTTTGAGCTTCAAGTCTGAGTATTTTTCTTTAAATTTCAAAATCATTAGTGAGAGACTTTGAGCCTCACTATTGATTCTCGCTGTCTCAAAATGGGATTAATCGCAAGAGACTTTGGGCCTTTGTTCTTAATTCACCAAATTTATTAGTAACTGCTGCCTTAGGAGTCGATCTTACGTCAATTGCTAAGTCACCAGTATTATCATAGCAGTAGGTAATCTTTGTAGAGTTAATAAGTTGTGTTTATCTGTAGATCTTTTCTTGGAAAAAGAGGAAAAGATTAGAAGTATCATCTTTATTTCATTCTAGTTGAAATCCTGCTGAAGCCACCTACGGTAAGAAGGGAGCCTCCGCTATTGCTGAGAGGAGAGATTTATCTCACTATACCGTTGTCTAAAGTTACAGTTTTGTAAGGTGTAGTCTTAGCGGCTTACAAAATTTTTAGCCAACAAGTCTTAAAGTTGGAAATGAGAGAAATTTTGTTTTTATTTTACTTATCTCAGATAGATGGTGGCAATGTTTGGTGCTAAAACACCAAACCTTCAAAGGATTTCCATTCACATATTAAGCTAGCCTCGCAACGCTTCAGGTTGTGAGCACAATTGGAGTATGTTTGAGCACATACACTCCAAGAGGCTCAATGTTTGAGCATATACAGTTGAAGAGGCACAATAGATTATCTGTTGAGAGGTTGATTGATCTAGTATTTGTTCATTACAACGTTTGTCTTAGATAGAGACAAATTTTGGATAGTGACACCATCCCAATCACAGTAGAGGAGGTCAATCCATAATTTGAGTGGATCATTGAGGCTACAAATCCTATCTTTAGTGTCGAGGACCTTGAGTGGATCAACTAGGCAGATAGAGAGGTTGAGGTTGTAGCCATGGAAGAGGAGGATAGAGCACAAGAAGACACATGCACAACTAATGTTGGTGAGTGTGGCATGTCACAGGCAAAGACTATGGTAACTAGGCAGATAGAGAGGTTGAGGTTGTAGCCATGGAAGAGGAGGATAGAGCACAAGAAGACACATGCACAACTAATGTTGGTGAGTGTGGCATGTCACAGGCAAAGACTATGGCTGTTGATTCATCTAGGACCTACCTTAGATGCCTTCGTAGGAGGGATGCAGGCTCCTTTGAGCCATAGATTTGTTTTTGTTTTGATATATGTTTAGAGCATTTGATGTCATGGATTTCATATTCCATGAGTTTTGTATACATTTCATAGTATTTATAATTTTATATATCTAAGTTTGTTATTTCCTTCAGCTACAATTTGTGTTTATACTATGTAATTGATTTATACTTGTGTATCTGATCAAATCGGCTTCTATTTGATGATGTTATTGTGTCTTTAAGGTTTACTTAATAAAGGGTGCATGAAACAAATTTTAAATCCTTAAAAAATCTCTAAATTTCTTGGGCTTTTTTCACTTTAATGCCATGAGATTTCCACAATCCATGAAGTATAGTATCTTGTGTTTTTGCATTTGATTGTGTAAGTTTTTGCATCAATGTTTCAGATTATACTCCGTGATCCATCATCAGGATGAAAGAGAGCACAAAGAGCATGAAAGATGGACAGGTTGTAGATTAGACAGGATAAAAAGAGGTAGAAGGGAGGGGGCAGGAGGCACAAGGAAGGAGAAAGGGGCAAGGGTTAAAGGTTGATTAGGACCACAGAAAAGAACAATTTAAAGGCCTAAAAAAGAAAAGAAAAACGAAGAGCACTAAAAATCAAGAAAATGACTAAACAAAAAGGGAAGAAAAAACCAAAATAACAAACAAAAAATAAAAACAAACAATCCAACAATAATAAATAAAAATAATGAAAGTAACAATAAATAGTAAAAATATTAAAATACTCACTGGATTTTAGGACAATGCAGGAGACTTGGAAGAAAATTTGAGGAAAAAGATCAATAAAACTAAGGTTTTTAATACAGCAATTATCTTGGACTATAAATGAGGTGTAGTGGCAAAACCAGTGATATTGTAGTACATGGTTTATAATGATGGTCATTGAGCATAGGCTTTTAATATTTTATATGGATAAGTGATTGCTTTTAACCTCGTTGCTGATATGTACATTTCTTGATATTTTTTTTCCCTCTAGGATAAGAGGCTTGTTTTTGTGACAAACAACTCAACGAAGTCCCGAAAACAATATGGAAAGAAATTTGAGACACTTGGTCTTACAGTTGGAGAGGTCAGTTGAATGTACGAGTTGCTCCCAAGGGAAGGGAAAAACTCAAGTCAGACTCATCAGATTTTTGTGTTTGCTTGTTGGATAAAAAAAAATAATACTAATATTCTCCTACTTATGCAGGAAGAGATTTTTGCTTCATCTTTTGCTGCAGCAGCATACTTAAAGTCAATTGATTTCCCTCAAGACAAAAAGGTATGTTCAACGAACTGTTAAATTTGTGGTCTATTGTGTTGTGTGCATTTCTAGGTGGGGAGAAGTTATAATTAAATTGTAAATGTTTGAACGTTGAAGGGAATGTTGGGGTGTAGAACAAACTTACTTTTCCAGATGTCTTATTAAAAGCTTGAACATTACTATATTCTAATTCCAATATATTTTAAAGCTATTTTTTATTTTCCGAGGGACAAACGCCAGTTATGATAAATATTGTAAATTGCATTTCCCAGTTAGTAAGCTGCACAAGTTGAGGTGTCCCCAAAGGAATCAATAAGATTGAAGATCTAGAAGATGCCAACAAACTAGGAATATCTAAGATTGAAGATCTAGAAGATCACATTTATTTCTTCGTATTCTGGATTTTTTTTGTTGGGGACACCTTACTAACTCAACTTGTGCAGCTTACTAACTGGGAAATGCAATTTAAAATATTTAAATTGCATTTCCCAGTTAGTAAGCTGCACAAGTTGAGAAAACATTTATTTCCAGATTACGAAGAAATAAATGTTTTCTCAACTTGTGCAGCTTACTAACTGGGAAATGCAATTTAAAATATTTAAATTGCATTTCCCATACTGCTAGTGTTGAGAAACACTAGCAATATGGGAAATACAATTTAAATATTTTAAATGTCTCCACACTAGCAGTATGGGAAATGCAATTTAAATATTTTAAATTGCATTTCCCAGTTAGTAAGCTGCACAAGTTGAGAAAACATTTATTTTTTCGTATTCTGGATTTTTTGTTGTTGGGGACACCTCTTGCATGTAAGCTGGAAACCAAATACATGGGCTTTTCAACTCTGAAAATCTAAATAGTTGGTTTATATGGACATTTTCTCTCCAATGTGACTTCAGCTCTGCTGGTACAGAGCATCTTATAGTGTACGCCAGACGATGCAAAAGCTTTTGGCTTATTCACGTCTTTATTTGTATTGGATATCAAAGAATCAAAGAGCTAGTTTTTGTGGACTTATCTTACCGAAGAAAAAACAAACCTGAAGCTATTTCTCTTATAGTTTGTTAATTAAACCGACAATGGTATACTAAAAGGTTCACTGCTACTGAAGCCTGAAGCTATTTCTCTCTTATAGTTTGTTAATTTAACGGACAATGGTATACTAAAAGGTTCACTGCTACTGAAGCCGTGTGTAAAATGAAGAAATAATGTGACCGATGAAGAAAGGAATTCTGCTCTTGCTGTATGTATGAACATAAAATTAAAATAAATTAGTTTGATTGAATCTTATTATTGTTTAAATATTTTCTGCAGAACCCTGAGTTAATGATTTTCATAGGCTGTCAGGGTTCATATCCTTTTCACTTGAATATGAAATCATTCTTCTATATGGTCAATCAGTCAATGTTCATACTAAAATGAAAGAACAATGCTCTGTAACATGACACAACATTCACCATTGCTAAGGGGAATTGTTGACAGAAAACTTCTCACCTAGGATATTTAACAAGAAAGACCAGATTTCTTTATACACACCCATTATAATCAGCCAACGAGTGAGTGAAAATAGTGAGTCAGAGTCATCAAAGGGTAAAGCTAGGACACATGAAAAAAAGGCCAAAAATTAAGGGAAGATTTACAAGCAAAATCTAGGATAAAAAGGATCCACAGAGAGCATTATAATTTCCTAGCAATTTGTTGGCTAAATATCTTGCAGGAGACTTGATAACCACTTGCTAAACAATAGTTTTAGACGTGTGTGTGTGATGAAATCAATCCTCTTGATAAAAGGGGAGGCAACCTTCTTATCTCCATTTTACTCAAAAAGTATTTGACTAAAACTAATATTTGGATGGAATCTCAAATTGGCTGCTCTTCTTTTAGGAAGTGATACCTTTAAAACTCAATAAACTATTTTCAACAATTCACTAAAAAGTACTTATTTGCAGCAATAGTACCAGTATACTTCTGACCAAAAGCAAGAGAAATCAGCAGCAAATTACACAAGCCCAAAGTCTTCTGCACTTTTCCAAAATGACTTTATAATACTACTATGCAGCATATGACAGCTCAAAGTCTGTTAGTATGATGCACTTCTGAATTTGTATGAATAAGAAGAATCGTAGCACAAAGTCTTCCAATTTCTTCTAATCACAAACACTTAACTACCTTTGATTTAATCCTCAAGATTGCAGCACAAAGTCTCCAAGAAATCAGATCAAAGCTCTTTTACAACAATCTCATAGAAATCTCAAGTAAACTCAGAAAAATATATCACTATGACGTAAGAACACAGTGATGATATGAACAAAGCTTCAATGCAATGTCTGAAAACTCAAATGTTCTCCTTATATTGCTTGATAATCAAATTTACAAGTATAAAACTCAAAGTCTTTATCACTGTAAATTTCAACAGAGTTTTCTTGCATCCTTAAAAGATGAGATAATCACATAGAGCGCCCTCGTATATATAGGTGAGGGGCTGAGAGCTAAAAGTGGGAGAACTCCAACTAAGACTTATTCCACAAATAACTATGACTTATTCAAAATTACAGTCCTAAGTTATCTTGACTTGTAATATGATCACATGTAATTATAAGTTGCAATTATGCATGTAATGTAATCACTTGCAATTACAACCTTTTTTTTACATGTAATTTGTCAAAAATAAAGTACATCCTACTACTAAAAAGAAAGGAAAATGTGACAGTGTCTTGAGACACTACCTCGTCTTCTTCGCCCATAGGGAAGGTGAAGACTTTTTACAACATCTAGCATTGCGATTCTCCGAGGGCAAGCAATCCTGGAAAGGGAGGACTGTAATGTCCCGTTATTTTTTGTGATCACACGAGAAGCTTAATTAGCCTATTTCCTACATCCTGATAGGTTAATTGGTTGTCAAAATGGATGATTAGCTGGTCACGTCATTTATATTGTAAAGAAATAGAGAAAAGTGTGTAATGTCCCTTCCTTAGACAACTTAGTTGTCAACAGAGGTTGGCTTACTATCAGGGTTCCCATAGGTTAGCAAAGTGAATAGGGGACACCTCGAGAGGTTTGTGGAGCTACGCAGGGGATTTATAAGCCGTTTTGGATAGTTTGAGACAATCTCCTATTTTTTTAGGAGGGGTTCCTATATTTTAGGGATTGACTAGGAGTTGATCGAGATGCATCAGGAGACATCAAGGATCATTCTGGAGACTTTGGTTACAGTTCCTATTTTTTAGGGAGGATCCCTATTTTTTAGGAGGGGACTGTCAGTTTGCCTGCTACATTTAGACATCATCCTTGGATTGGTGGCCACACTTAATTTTTAGTTTGGAGTTTAGGTGATGAATCCAAGAATAAATTTGAAATAATTAAGTGGTTGCCTAATGTTTTAATTTAAATAAAAATAAATTGATTTAATTAGATCACTTTTTGATGAAAGGTGCTCCCCTTAATACCACAAACACATAACAAAAACAGAGAAACAACAACAATATGCAAGAACAAAAAATTGGCTTCTTATTATCTCCACAAATGTGGAATTACAAACTTTCAGAATTACAATATGCAAAGCCACATGGGCATTCCCTTACAATATTCTGTAGGACAAAGCCTCAAATCAATACCCAGATTTACTACCCAGAATTGCCCTAGACAACACTACGGGCCTTCTTTATATAGGCATTTTTCCACCGCCCGAGAAGGTTCCAGAAATTTAGCCCTAAGGGCTGACCAAACTTAGAATTATTTTATTTTTCAATTTATTACATCAAAGTCGGCTCAAAATAACTTTTGAAACCCGAACAAAAATTTTGAAGCAAAATTATTTTTCGCCATTTCAGGTGGCCCGACTTCCGAAGATCATAAGTCATCACCAGTTGACCCGATTGACTGTTATAACCCCATTTCGAAAACGCCACGAAGCGCTCTATAGGCTTAACGTGCGCAAGCACTCGTCACCCAAATTTTCGACCTCATCCGAGGCCTCTAAAGCCTTCAAAATTGAGTTCAAAGTTTTTGTACCCTACTGCCAATATCGAAAATCTTCAATATCTTCAAAACTAGACCTGATCTAGCCATGAAACTTTGCTGGCAAACTTATATGACTGAGATGAACCTCCACATGTAAAATTAGAACATTCCGAGATCCTAACACCAACTTACTAAAAATAGCAAGTTTCCATAAATAGCAGCTCTGCACAAGATAACCCTTATTGAATACAAAAACAGAAATATTTTTGGGTGATGCAAGATTGCTCTTACACCTAGGATGCTCCTGCATCAGACACCCGGGGTAATTTGAGAAGTGACCCCGTCACGACTCAAGCATGTAGAGGAAAACCAAGATGGTTAAGCTCCTCTTTTGTTAGCCATGATGAATCTTCAACAGGTCGTCCTTTCCATTTGACCAAATACTCTTCATATGTCCTGTTCCTTGTGCTTCTGCCAACACGACTATCCAGTATGTCTTCAATCTCTTTGATATCTGAACTGGTTGATGGAATACTCTACTGTGCTGCTGTAACCTCATCTTCAACACCTCCCTCATGATACTCTGTCAAATCTGAAACGTTAAACACTGGTGAAATATTCAGCTCAGTAGGCAATTCTACCTCATATGCATTTTCTGAATCATGTTTCTTCAGTATCTTACATGGCCCAAACTTCTTCATTTTCAACTTGTTATATGTACCAACCGGAAATTGCTCCTTCCGCAAATGAACCATGACTTCATCTCCAACCTGAAATTCCTTATGCCTCCTTTTCACATCTGCTTTAGCCTTATACTGCGCATTCATCTTGGTAATATGCTTTCTCACCTCCTCATGGATGTTCTTCAAGTGTTATGCAAAATCCTCAGCTTCAACACTACTTATTTCTCCTTTATCTATCTTTCTCAATTCTGATGCATTTCTGGGACTACTCCCATATACAATCTGGAATGGTGATTTACCAGTGCTCCTGTTGATAGAATTATTGTATGCAAATTCTGCCTGTGGTAAAATCAAATCTCATCCTGTTGGCTTATCTCCAACCAAACATCTCAGCAAATTTCCCAAACTCCTATTCACCACCTCTGTCTGTCCATCAATCTGTGGATGATGTGATGAACTGAAGTTCAAATCTGTCTTCAACTTCTTCCACAATGTACGCTAGAAATATCCAATGAACTTGGTGTCTCTATCTGAAATTATACTCTTTGGCAAACCATGTAGTCTCACTACTTCTCTGAAAAATAATTCTGCTACATGAACAGCATCCTTAGTCTTCTTGCAGGGAATAAAATGTGTCATCTTCGAAAATCTGTCAACTACGACAAAAATTGAATCATGTCCCCACTGCGTTCTTGGTAAACCAAGAACAAAGTCCATACTGATATCCTCACAAGGCTTCTCTGGTATAGGTAATGGCTGATACAACCCTGTATTCTGCTTCACTTCTTTCACCATCTGACATACTCTACAACTCTGTACAAACTTCTTGACATCTTGCTGTAACTGTGGCCAATAATAATTCTCACTAACCAAAGCAAGGGTTTTATCACGACCAAAATGTCCAGCCAATCCTCCGCTATGCTTCTCCTTGATGAGATTCTCCCTCATAGAGCTTCTTGGAATGCACAACTGACTCCCTCTGAATAGCATATCATCCTGGATGATAAAATCCAGCCACTTCGTTCTGTCTACAGTAACAGGTTCTTTACAAGCTTTCCAAGCTTCACCAAAATTAGGATCCTCTGGATACAAATTCTTGAGTTCCTTGAAGCCAACCACCTCAATCTGCATTTCTGTCAACAATAGTTGCTTTCTGCTAAGCGCATCTGCAACCCTGTTAGGCTTTCCACTTCTGTGTTTCAAAACAAATGTATAACTCTGCAAAAACTCAACCCATTTCAAATGCCTTTGATTCAACTTTCCTTGACTATTCAAATATTGGAAAGCTTGATGATCAGTATACAAAACAAACTCCTTAGGAAGCAGATAGTGTCTCCACTTCTTCAATGCCTGAACTATAGCATAAAATTCTTGATCATAAACAGAATATTTTCTCTTGGTATCATTTAACTTTTCACTAAAATAAGCAACATGTTTGCCTTATTGGCTCGTAACAACTCCTATTGCAGTACCGCTAGCATCACAGTCTACTTGAAACACCTTATTAAAATCTGGAAGTGCTAAAACAGATTGTTCTGTAACTTTTTGTTTCAACAATTGAAAACTCTTTTCTACCCCATTAGTCCACTTAAATTATTTTCTATCCCCTCTCATTGTTTCAGTCAAGGGACCACAAATGCTGCTAAAATTTCTGATAAATTTTTTGTAAAAACTAGCTAGACCATGAAAAGATCTTACCTCGGTAGCACTCCTTGGAGTAGGCCATTCAAGGATAGCCTGTACTTTCTCTGGATCCATTTTCTGACCTTCTTTTGAAACTACAAATCCCAAATACATTAATTCCTTCTTCACAAAACTGCACTTCTTCAAATTAATCAACAATTTCTCATCTCTCAGCTTCTCAAACACCATACGAATATGCATCATATGCTCTTCCAATGTCTTACTAAAGATCAAAATATCATCTAGATACACAATGACAAACTTACCCAGAAATTCTTTCAGAATCTCATTCATGAGTCGCATGAAAGTGCCCGGTGCATTGGTTAGCCCAAAAAGCATGACTAACCACTCATACAGTCCTTCCTTTGTCTTGAAGGCAATCTTCCATTCATCTCCTTCTCTAATTCGAATTTGGTGATATCCACTCTTCAGATCTATCTTTGAAAAATACACAGCTCCACTCAAACAATCCATAATATCATCCATTCGTGGCAATGGAAACCTATACTTGATTGTGATCTTGTTTATTGCTCTGGAATCTGTACACATCCTCCATTCTCCATTCTTCTTTGGTGCTAATACCGCTGGTATAGCACAGGGACTCAGACTCTCGAATCAACCCCTTCTGCAATAACTCATGTACTTGTCTGTTCAACTCTTCACTTTCTGCTGATGTCATTTTGTGTGTTGCCTTGCTTGGCAAACTGGCTCCTGGAATCAAATCCATCTGATGACTGATCTTCCTTACCGGTGGTAATCCATCAGGTACATTATCAGATACAATATCCTGAAAGTCATTCAACAAATCTGCAACCTCTACAGGTACATCCTCTACTTCTTCTTTATTAGCTTTTGGAATTAAAGCAAAACACACATGCTCATGCCTCATACCATCTAAGAATTTTCTTCCATCAACAAAAGTTATTCTTGCATTACCACATACCTTTTCTTCGGTCTCCTTCAATGGCTTTAGCTTATGTCGCACTCCATCCTTTGTCAAGGAATAGGTATTTGCACGACCATCGTGTACAACACATCTGTCAAACTGCCATGGTCTACCCAACAACATATGACATGAATCCATAGATATGATATCACATAGTACCTCATCTTGGTACCTGCCGATCTTGAACTTTACCAAGCATTGTTCACTGACCATGACCTTGTGGTCATCCTGCACCCAGGGAATCCGATATGGATGTGGGTGTTTCTGTCTCTTGAACTTCAACTTTGTCACCATCTCTTCTGACACCAAATTGTCAGTGCTTCCACTATCGATAATCACATCACAACATTTACCCTCACACTTGCATCTAGTGCGAAACAGGCTCCTCCTTTGTTCAGGTTCATTCTCACCACTCAGCAAGACTCTTCTGTTAATCAACGTTTCTCCACTTTCATCATCTTTAGAATTTGATGATCTAGCATCTTCATCTGCATGTGCAACTCTGGCCTGGCCTTCATTCTTCCTATCTATCCTTCCTTGGCGTTGAGGACATTCAAATGCCCTATGACCTTCTTCTCCACAGTGAAAACATGTTCCACGGAAGCCTCCTCTTCTTGAACCTTGTCCTCTTCCTCTTCCTCTCTGATCTCTATTGTTCTGATCTTGGAAACGATTGGAATTGTTTCCTCTCTGATTTTGACTGCTACTGGCCTCATCCTTCTTTTTTGGATCTTCATTTCGGCCTCCATATGACCGTCCACCGCGACCTCTTCCATTTTGTCTGCTTCCAAACTTCTTGTTCAACTTTTCCTCTACTTTTAGGGCAAATTGGTATGCCTCTTCAATACTGTTCATTCGAACCAGATTCAACTCCTCCTGAATGCTGGGCCTCAACCCATTAAGGTAGCGAGAAACTTTCTCCTTATCATCTTCCGCATGGCCTGTTCTGATGAGGATTCGATAGAACTCCTCTGTATACTCCTGAACAGATCGTCCCGTTTGCTTCAAACTTTGCATTTTCTTCAGTAGGTCAAGCTCATAATCAACAGGGATGAACTGTTGGTTCAATTTATCCACCATTCGATCCCATCTTGTGATTTTATCTTTCCCTCTTCTATTTCGCTCCAATTGAATCTCTTGCCACCAGATCTTCGCATAACCTTTCAGTTTGGCCTTCGCGAATTTGACCCTATCAGGATCCTCAATATCTTCATACTCAAAATATTCTTCACATTCATTGATCCAGTCGATCAATTCTTCTGGGTTAAGATTTCCTGAAAATGCAGGAACCTCAATCTTAGGTCTTTTTTCGATCTTGGAAATGGCTCGAAAAAGTCTTTCTTCTTCCTGGTTCACAACTTCAACTTCTCCTTCTTGATCTTCTTCTTCGGCTTCATCCTCGCTTTCGTCTCTAACATTAAGATTCATTCCTCTGCGAATCTCCTCTTGCAATGCTCGCACTTGTCTTTGGAGTGCTCTAACCTCAAGTGTTACAACACCAACTCTTCCGCCACGTTCCCTTCGTGGAGGCATTTTCGCGATGCGCGCTGAAACCCTAACCACGGTCCTGGTGCAAACTGCCTCACAATCAGAGATCTGTTTACACACTCAGGAACTCCTGCTCTGATAGCACTTGATGAAGGGTGCTCCTCTTAATGCCACAAACACATAACACAAATAGAGAAACAACAACAATATGCAAGAACAGAAAATTGGCTTCTTATTATCTCCACAAATGTGAAATTACAAACTTTCAGAATTACAATATGCAAAGCCACATGGGCATTCCCTTACAATATTTTGTAGGACAAAGCCTCAAATCAATACCCAGATCTACTACTCAGAACTGCCCTAGACAACACTACGGGCCTTCTTTATATAGGCATTTTTCCGCCGCCCGAGAAGGTTCCAAAAATTTAGCCCTAAAGGCTGACCAAATTTAGAATTATTTTATTTTTCAATTTATTACATCAAAATTGGTTCAAAATAACTTTTGAAACCCGAACAAAAATTTTGAAGGAAAATTATTTTCCGCCATTTCAGGTGGCCCGACTTCCAGAGACTATAAGTCATCACCAGTTGACCCGATTGACTATTATAACTCCATTTCGGAAACACCACGAAGTGCTCTACAGGCTTGATGTGCGCGAGCGCCCATCTCCCAAATTTTCGACCTCATCCGAGGCCTCTAAAGCCTTCAAAACTGAGTTCAAAGTTTCTGTACCCTGCTGCCAATACCGAAAATCTTCAATATCTTCAAAACTAGACCTGATCTAGCCATGAAACTTTGCTGGCAGACTGATATGATTGAGATGAACCTCCACATGTAAAATTAGAACATTCCGAGATCGTAACACCAACTTACTAAAAATAGCAAGTTTACATAAATAGCAGCTCTGCACAAGATAGCCCTTATTGAATACAAAAACAGACATATTTTTGGGTGATGCAAGATTGCTCTTACACCCAGGATGCTCCTGCATCACTTTTTGATATAATAGTCTTTGGGTGTCCCCCTCCATGGCACACATCCCTAGGAGTTGTAAGTTATTTTAAAATATGGGCATTTTATGAATGGTAAATAAGACCCTCAAGGACGATCAAATTCTCTAGGAGAGAGGTAATTCTAAATAAACATTATTAAAATAAAGAAAAGGGCAACCCTAGAATGGGATTAGGGTTTGAAACAATAAAAGTACTTTGGGGGCAGCCATTTGGTCATTCTATGATTCATTTTTACATTTGAAAATTTGAGCACCATCTATATGCAGAAGAAATTCTCAAATCTATTGTGGAGGATGAAAACCCGTCATAGTTTGGTGGCCCACGGGGGTGAGAAATCATCTAAGGGACATAATTCATCAGTTTTGGACAGGTTATCAGCCATTTTATTGCAGGAAGAGGGTAATTTATAGACTGGTTCGAGAAGATAACATTGATTCACACCTTAATTGAGAAGATTATGGGCAGCCATTAGTAGATCAAGCCTTTCTGTAATGTCCCCATTTTTCAGATTCTTGGGATTAACTTAGTTTGGTGACCTTCGTAAGCTAATCAGGTGATCAAAGGGGGTCAGTTGGCAGAGCCAGTGGTTGGATTCCATTTTGGAGGTTCTAGTTGTCAGGTTTGCTCTTCGTTTGGGTCAGATTGGATGACTTACTATTTTTAGTAAATGGTATTATGGGTATGGCTTTGTTTAGCAGGGCGCTTGCACAATGTTATCAGATGTTTCGGGATTGATTACGAGGAATCTCTAGTTTGTGAGACTTATGAGCTTGGGGCTCTGTTGTTAGAAGTTAGATTTATTCTGTCAGAAAGATTCAGTGGCTTCATGTTTTAAATGTGTTTATTAAATTAACTTATTTTAATTTAATAACTTTATAACTTTAATGTTATAAAACGATGGTGTGTGGAAGAAGTCACATTAGTGAAAAGTGTGAAGTGGAAGCTTTTTCATAAAGCTTATAAATACAACATCAAAAAGCATTTTACATACCTTATGTCTTTTGATTAAAAAATTTTGAAGTGTGAAAGTGTTTCTTTGAAGGAGAAAATCGATTTTCTCTTGGTGAGCTAGGGTTTGATATTTGGTCTTCAATTTGGAGAGAATATCAATCATATATTAAGAGAGATTTGTTGATGGTAATTCCATTGACATTTAATGATTATTGAGGAATTTGATTTCAAGAAGGGAATCGAAATTTCAAGAAGGATTGGTTTTTGGTCTTCATGTATGGAGAGAGCATCACATTCTTTTCCCAATTGCTGATTGATGATGGGAACTGATCTGTTACTGTTCTAGAGTTTTTGAGTTGAATTTACATTGCCAATTGAATGGTGTCTACTGCATGTGGGAGCTGTGTTAAAGAAGGAAGCCGTATGGCTTAATCTGGTACTGTACAGATCTGCAGAGTTATTCAAACTGCTGGTGTGGAGTCTTCTTTGCGTGGAGTTTGTTTGGATGGTGTGTTAGGAGATAGAAGGGGAGTGTTGAAGCTTCATTGGCTAAGAAACAATCAAAACAGGGCTGGCGTCAACAATTCCAAGCTGAAAATCACCTTTATGCTGTGAATTTCATCTACAACCAGTCACGTCATTATAAGGTGCTCAATTTCGTATTGTAATCTTTTTATGATAAATGTTTAATGTGAACGTGGAGTATGATGATATTAAGAAACAATTTAGTGGATATTCAAAATTTATTTAAATTATTGTTCTTTGCTCATGTTGAGAAAATTCTGTGAAATTTTATCCTTGATTTCTAAATTGGGAAAATTGCAAATAAATTACAAATCTTTGGATCTCTGTAAAAATGCAATTAAATTTGAGTGAAAACCCAATTCACAATAGAGAGCCAACTGGGCTGATCACAGTGGTATCAGAGCACTGATCTTGCCATCCTGAAGGGTATGAGGATTTGATTATGGCAGATAGATTTGTACCGGGAGGGCACTATACGCGTAGGGGTAGAAATTCACCACCTCCCGAAGGTAATGAACAAGGCCCACAAAATGAACAGGCAGGAGATAGAAACAAGAATAACATTGAGAATGATATTGATAGGGAGGCCAGAGATGCCTTCAGAAATATTGCAGATGGACAGCATCATGTTGCAAATGTATTGCAACAACTTTCAGACACTCTTCAACGTATTGCATTACCAGGTGATTGTGCTAGAGACAGAGGTGTGCAGATTGTTTCAGTCAGCTCACACAAGTCACGAGCAGATGATAGGCCTCTTCGTCCTCCTTTCTTGAGGCCAGAGTTGGATGCAGTTAGTGTAGAGACAAAGCCAACACCATTTGTCGATGACATGGTGGCACATTTTGCAGAGTGGGATGCTCTTCCAGAGGCAATGAAAAAAAAATTGAATTTTGATAGATATTTGACACAGAAGCGAGAGCATTCCAGAGGCAAGCCAGCTCCTGACATGAGGCAGAGACCTAGGCAGAATGATCTTAAGCAGGCAACCAACAAGTTGACATTAGACCACTTTGATGGAAGTGGGAAGACTACAACTAGAGCATGGGTCCACAAGTTGGATACGTACCTATCACTTCATCCTATGTCTGAGGAGGACGCTATACATTTTTCCGTGCTTCATCTAGATGGGGTAGCTCATGATTGGTGGTATCATGGATTAGTATCTCTGCATCATGATCATATTGTTGAGTACCAGGAGTTTGTGGATAGACTGATAGAGTGATTTGATAGGAAAGATCCTGAGACTTACTTCAGAGAGTTAGCTCAGTTGAGACAGACAGGTGGTCTTGAGGCCTTTATCAGCGAGTTTCAGCACTTATCAGTTATGGTTTATGACATCTCCGAGAGGAGAATCATGCTTTTCATAGAGGGTTTGTCTGAGCTGTATAGAGGGTGGGTTAAGTCTCTGGATCCACCTACTTTGCGAGATGTTATGAAGAAGGCAAGGAATCTTGAGCCTTCTGTTTTACGAGGCAAGTCTACTCCTAGTCCTATTATCCCTCCTGCAGAAGAGGTACCTCCACCAGTTGTTGACAGGAAGAAATCTACAGGTAGACTTGATGATGCCACTCGAGGATTTGAGGAGGCAACTTTACTATTGGTGCAAAGAGCCCTATGATAGAGAGCATTCTTGTCCTATGAGGCCCAAGGGCAGGGCAAATCACTCTATGTGGGTTTATTTTGGTAAGAGTGAGGATACAAAGGAGGAGCAGAGAGTTACTCTAGAGTTTGGTCCTGATGCCAAACTATCTCCAATTGTGTTGTCTACCTCTGTGCCACTTCCCTCTACTTTCAGATTGAAAGGATTAGTGGAAGGACAACCTTGTGTTGCTATGTTGGACACTGGAGCCATGCACAACTTTATTCATGAGCGAGTTGTTATTCAGTGTGGGCTTCAGGTAGAGGACTTTGCAGGGTTTAGAGTCAGAGTAGTAGATGGCTACACCCTTACCTGTACTAGGTGCATCAATCACCTCTCCTTGTTTCTTGGTGATTACGAGCTAATATCTGATTTTTATGTGCTTGATTTGGGAGAGATGGATATAGTCTTGGGAATGCAGTGGATACAGGAGATTAAGGAGTTTTGCCTTAGCGTGAGCCCTATGTAGATTAGATTTGAGTACTAGTGCAAAGAGTATGTGTTGTCGGGTCTTGCTGAGGGTAGTCTACGCACTATGTCCTTTTGTGCAGTAGATAGTGCGGATTCTCGAAGACAGG
Organism: Chamaecyparis obtusa; assembly: GCA_027943335.1. Classification (NCBI taxonomy): domain Eukaryota; kingdom Viridiplantae; phylum Streptophyta; class Pinopsida; order Cupressales; family Cupressaceae; genus Chamaecyparis; species Chamaecyparis obtusa. The sequence continues at coordinate 296,692 of BSBK01001973.1, forward strand.
AGTCCATTCCGGTAGAGTAGATTACACATCATGTCTCTCACAATTCACAGTTTTATGGCTCATATCAGCAGATGGGTGTTGTTCACTTTGTGAACAATCCCTTATTTGATGTGGATGTTGTTATTACTTATGACAATCCGCTGTTTGAGCTCAATGATGATCCCTTACAGGTGTTGTACGCTCATGATGATGACGACGTTTGGTATTCGATTTGTACACCTGGTTATCAGGCAGATTTCACAGGAGGCCAGTCAGGCCTAGATGAGTAGTTTACAGGGGTGTACACAGTGAGGAGTGCTTACAGTTTCACTTTCGATCCTCACATTCAGGACATCTACCAGTTGCATAGTTCTTCGGTGCATCCGTTTGATGACTGGTATGATGGTTTGGATTGCACGAAGACTGGGGGCAAGTCCAGTCTGTTGGTTGATTTACTCCAATGTGAGTTACTCTCGGTTGAGTTTCTCCTACGTAATGTTCCTATTGCAATATCTTCAGTTTGGGTGTTGAGTGCAGTTTTTCAGATGCTGTTGTTTGTTCTGTTGATGCTGATGATTTCGTCACAGGAGTATGGTGATGATAGGGACATTACCCATAACCATCCTTGGGATTCGGGTGGACTATGATGTTGCTTGTTTTTTTTGATTGCTTGAGGACAAGCAATCTTGGGAAGCGAGGACTGTAATGTCCCCATTTTTCAGACTCTTGGAATTAGCTTAGTTTGGTGACCCTCGTAAGCTAATCAGGTGATCAGAGGGGGTCAGTTGGTAGAGCCAGTGGTTGGATTCCATTCTGGAGGTTCTAGTTGTCAGGTCTTCTCTTCGTTTGGGTCAGATTAGATGACTTACTATTTATAGTAAATGGTATTTTGGGTATGAATTTGTTTAGCAGGGCGCCTGCACAGTTGTATCAGATGTTTCGGGATTGATTATGAGGAATCTCCAGTTTGTGAGACTTACTATTTATAGTAAGTCTATTTTGGTTAGATGGATATTTCTAGCAGAGTAGTATGAGCTCGGGGCTCTGTTGTTATAAGTTAGATTTATTCTGTCAGAAAGATTCAGTGGCTTCATGTTTTAAATGTGGTTATTAAATTAACTTATTTTAATTTAATAACTTTATAACTTTAATGTTATAAAACGATGGTGTATGGAAGAAGTCACATTAGTGAAAAGTGTGAAGTGGAAGCTTTTTCATAAAGCTTATAAATACAACATGAAAAAGCATTTTACATACCTTATGTCTTTTGATTAAAAAATTGTGAAATGTGAAAGTGTTTCTTTGAAGGAGAAAATCGATTTTCTCTTGGTGAGCTAGCGTTTGATATTTGGTCTTCAATTTGGAGAGAATATCAATCATATATTAAGAGAGATTTGTTGATGGTAATTCCATTGACATTTAATGATTATTGAGGAATTTGATTTGAAGAAGGGAATCGAAATTTCAAGGAGGATTGGTGTTTGGTCTTCATGTATGGAGAGAGCATCACATTCTTTTCCCAATTGCTGATTGATGATGGGAACCAATCTGTTACTGTTCTAGAGTTTTTGAGTTGAATTTACATTGCCAATTGAATGGTGTCTACTGCATGTGCGAGCTGTGTTAAAGAAGGAAGCCCTACGACTTAATCGGGTACCGTACGGATTTGCAAAGTTATTCAAACTGCTAGTGTGGAGTCTTCTTTGCGTGGAGTTTATTTGGAGGGTGTGTTAGGAGATAGAAGGGGAGTGTTGAAGCTTCATTGGCTAAGAAAAAATCAAAACAGGGCTGGCGTCAACAATTTCAAGCTGAAAATCACCTTTATGCTGTGAATTTCATCTACAACCAGCCACGTCATTATAAGGTGCTCAATTTCGTATTGTAATCTTGTTATGATAAATGTTTAATGTGAACGTGGAGTATGATGATATTAAGAAACAATTTAGTGGATATTCAAAATTTATTTAAATTATTGTTCTTTGCTCATGTTGAGAAAATTCTGTGAAATTTTATCCTTGATTTCTAAATTGGAAAAAATTGCAAATAAATTACAAATCTTTGGATCTCTGTAAAATTGCAATTAAATTTGAGTGAAAAGCCAATTCACAATAGAGAGCTAGTTGGGCTCATCACACCCCATTCTGAGAGAGCATCTGAGTTATTAGATTTAGCCTATCACTGGGTCCTTGTAGGCTAATACTGGTGATTAGAGGGCCCTGATGTGGGTTTTGGCCTATTTTGAGGGACTTACTATTTATAGTAAGTCAACAGTTGGTTCCGATGAGCTCAGATAAATTAGAGGAATTAAATGATGCTCTTAGTTTTTTTTTTGGCTTTCGGTTTTGGCTCCAAGATTCTTGGAGGGAGCGTCTATTATTAGAAAGTCACTCTGTCAAGTTCTTTCATCGCCTTTCATCATCAGGATCACAACTGTGCTGTTAGATTTTGATTTTGATGCTTCTTCAGTCATTTTTGCAAGACAGGTAAATTTTGATTATTATTTAATTAAATTGGCTAAGGTTGCTATTTTTATTGGGATTGTATTTTGTGCACCTTGGTGTTATAGCTTGTTGGAACTCGGTTGAGAAGTTTTAAATCTTGAGCACCTAAAACAGGGACCCTATGTGTCCAAATAGCATTATTTTAATGAAAGGGTCATTTTTTTCATTAAAGTGGAGGGAAATATAATAGTTTATTATATTTCAAATGTGCAACCATAAAGCAAGTGGCTTTTAAGTGAAAAGTGTCATTGAGAAGCTATTGAATTAAATATTATATATGCAGCCTTATGAGAATACGAACCTCATTCTTGGATATCTTTTGTTTGTATTTTGTGGAGAAATTGGTCTTGAGGGTTTGAAGAAATTTCATGGCTGGACGCCATGTTTGTGCTTGCACTTTGAGCCATTCTTGATAATGGTGAATTGTGCCTATTGAACAGTGGTTGAATACTAACCTGGGCGACATTCTCTAGGAGCAGCGAATCACCTTTATGAGCTCCGAATATGGTTAGCATTCATTCCTACCAGGGCTACGCTCATTTACATTGAGGTGGGCATACATAATTTGCAGGGCTGCGTCCATACTTGTGGCTTGCGATTTACATATAGGGCCTGCGTCCTATACTGGAAAGGTCGCATTTCATCTCTTTGAGCTGCGATCTGTCTTAGCAGCATTTCATGAAAGGTGCATCATTTTGGTTCAAATTTGTAATTCAAATGTGTTTTTCAGCATTGATTATATTTGCAAGTAAATTATAATTGCAAATGCAATTAGATTTCTTATTGAATAAAATTGGGATACTTTGTTTGGATTTAGAAAGCAAATAGTTTGTTTCATGCATTGTTATATGTTAAGAAGTTGCTAAACCATTCAAATACAAACAAACAGACATACTTACATTCAAAAATCAGAATTTGTACATTGCTTGCAAAGTGTTTAAGAAAATGTCAAAAATAAAAAATTGACAACCAAAATCAGATGAGGCAATATCCTAGTTGGGGATATTATAGTGGTATCCGAGCAATTTTCCTACCATCCTGTGGGGTTTGGAAATCTTGAGTTCTCACGTTTGATTTGTCATTTTTAAATCCAACATGTGTCTGCTTCCCTAGTTCCACTTTCGTGATTTTGTAGTCAGACGCTTGCAACTCATCTTGTGGTTTATCAACAAGAGGCTCCGCAACCTCAACATACTTAATCTTGTTTTGATCAACCACCACTTTGGAGACTGTTTTAGCCTTCTTGCTCACCTGAGGCTTGGTCTTCTTGAGTTGCCGAAAATCGAAGTCATTTGGCTTGACTTCTTTCTTTTTCCCCTTTGGAGTAATAGCAATTAGCTGAGGTAGACTAAAACCAACATTTTGTGCTGGAGTTGTGGTGGCTAATGTAGTCACTGATTCTGACTGTCGAATAGTTGTCATGATGGGTGGAGCCTCAGTCTGAGTGGCTACAAGAGACTGTGTACTCTGAGAGGCTTCAACCATAAACTTATCAAAATTACAACCGAAGTGTCTAGGAGAGGCACAAAAACATCCAACTGACTAGGATATGTGAAATAAGCTTCAAATACATTCTCTAGGCTGTCCTACTGATCCTTAGAAATAGATGCAGGAATTGATGAAGAAACATGCAATATAGTCGAATTCATAGGAGGAACACAAACTGTAGAAAATGAATCCACATCGGTGTCAATGGGTGACATAGGAACTTCATCAATTACAGACACTCTGGCACAAATCTCAGGAATCATCCCTATACTCAAATGAAGAGATGCTTCTTGGGGATGACCTTCCTGTAATTCATTTTCACTAGCCACAATTTGTATTCTTTCCTGTGCCATATCTTTTTTTGTAATGTCCCCAAATTGATAGAGAATAAATTAATGAAATTAATTAATTAATTGGTCCCAATTTAAAAGATATTATTAAGGACCTTTAATTAATTCATTAAGGGGCCCATTTTTATTATTGTTGTCCGTAGGTGTTTGTTGTGTTGGCATTCTTTTGTAAACCCTCAGGAGTTTCTTCGAAGGGCTATTTATGACCGGCATGTAGGAAGTTGTTGGTATGTGATTTTGAAATTATTTTATTGTATTGCGAATTCCAATTGGAGTTCTGCTTTGTTTGCCATTTCGGAAGTGAAAGATCTTCCCTATTTGGCTAGTGCAGTTTCGGTGGGATTCATCCCTCACCCTACTCTGCTTTGTTTGTTTTGAATCTGGCAAATTTGAAGCACCATCTTTGTATACATTTGTGAAATCTATTTGCATCTTTGGCATTAATACAACTTGTGGCATCATTGGTACTTGGCATTCATCGGTCTAGTGTTATGTGGCACTATTATTGTTTGAATCAAGAATTACTTCTGGCATCATTAGCATCTGGCGTTCATCTCTAATTGTGCGATCTAGAGTTATATTATTTTTTGTGCATCCATTAAATCTGGTGTGGTGAATACTACCCTCAAGCAAGCACAATACAAATCATATCCCCACTCGTACAACCTTAGCACAATATCACCTGTATGCCGTCTACAATAACCAGCCCGTACGGCTCACTTCACTGTACAAACCCCCTTATTCTACCGTACTGCATCCCCTACCTCTCCACCATATGGCCATCCCCTCCATACCGTATGCCCTCCCCATCACACCATACATACATCTCTACTCTCCCGATGCCTAGGCCTGTCCTTGTCGTATGAACTTTGACTCATCCACTGTACGGTCATCCTTTGTTGCAGTCAACGCAGGGGATATTGCACTACACCATTTGGCCTAAACTTTGTTTCTTGTATACATTCTCTCCCTCATCCATACACCATCATTCTTCTTGTAACCGACGTATGGTAGTTCCACAGGGAAACACTCTAAATCTTGGGCCATACATCATTGATAGAGTCAGGAGTTTATGTGGGTCGATTTTGGGACATTACATTTTGATGGTCCCAACTAGTGCTGAGAGGGGAGGGGTGAATCAACACCCACTAAAACTTCAAAACACTCTAATATAAATTAACTATTATTGCATGCAGAATAGATCCTATAAAAGAAATAACTAACACAAGCTCAAAGCAGTATAGAACACCAAATGTATCACGTGGAAACCCAAAGCGGGAGAAAACCACAGTGTGAGTAGAACTCACAAATTTTGCACTCTTTTGAAGTGCGCCTTGTGAAAAGCCTTCCCTGTTAAGGGATTACAAATGCATTGTTAGATGTGACCCGGTTAAGGGATTTAAGAAATAAGGCCTGTTAAAGCTTGCCTTGTTAGAGGACTTTAGAACATCTACTACATGTCACCCGGTTAAGGGATTTTATACAAGGGACCTGTTAATGTCAACCCAAATACTGAGATTTTACTATTGCAATTGTCAGAGAGCAATAGAGGGGTTGATCTTTTAAAATGGCTTTGCTGAGTCTGATAAGATCGTTGTTTCATCCACTGAGAGTCATTACCAAACACCACAGATATGCTCTCTTCAGGTTGTTGCGCTTCCTTGCACACTCTGTTCTTCTTCTTATTCTCTTTTTTTCTTTTACCGTAGCTTTTCTCAGCATACAGGTTCACTCTTTTCCCTTTGGCAGAATGAAGGCAAATGATATTCTTCACTGGCTGAAGAATAAATAGATTTTCTGCCCTTCTCGCTTTTTGCATGTTGCAGTCTCCGTGAAGATCTCCTTTGGATCCATCATCCAGTCGAGTAAGGAAACATCAGATGCATGACACGAGATTTTTCTCAACAAGAGATTCCTCATACAGTTGTGTTTCTATTTTGTAAAGGAAACATTAGATGCGTGTCACATACTTTCCCTTACACGAAATTCCGCCATGATTTGTGCCATAAATCTCGGCATTAAATCCTTCAATTGTGCCTTTCACCGATCTTTTCCATAACACAAAATCCTGCGTGATTTGTGCAACAAAACTCGATAGAAGAGTCTCTTAAGTGTCCGTCAATTGTGACTTTCACCGGTCCACCAGTCTCAATGATATCTCACCGATCAGAGATGATTAGTCTACACCCTTCCTTATGCAATGTACAAGTCTGTGTCTTCACCCGTCACTTCTCTTTTCTCTGTCTATACTGGTTACTGCTCCGGTCATATACTTATCGGTCATTGCTTTGGTTAGTGACTTCACTAATCGCTTTTCAGAGCAATAAGTGCATTTCTGCTCAACACTGTGTCATTGGTTATCGGTTTCCTAAACAGTTTCTCTTGTCAATTGCTACCTACCATTGTCACTTGTTTCCTAGTTATGGACAATGTTAGCTTAGACATTTAATGACATCAATGACAACACCACTTTACCATGTATCGGTTGCATCCTTACTGGTAATGCCAACAGTCTCCCCCTTTGGCATTGTTGGCAAATACTGTGTCACTAGTTCAAATAATATTACCGGTTATCTCCCCCTTTGACAATAATGCCAAAGGCTAGTCAAACGACTACCTTTCCTGAAGATTGCTCCCCCTACGAGCAGCGGTCCTTGGTCACCAATCCGGTTTAGATGAGGCTGATTCCTCTAATTGAGTTTGTCGGATTGATGATCTCCTCTGTCCTTTTACTGAAGATCATGAAGGGGAATTAACCCCAATTTACCTTTGAGATATTCAAAGGTACTCTTCGATAAAGGCTTTGTGAATATGTCAACTACATGTTGTTTTGTGGGAACATATTCCAACTTGACTTCTTTCTTTTGCACTTGCTCTCTTAGATAGTGATACTTTATAGAAATGTGCTTCGTCTTTAAGTGCATAATAGGATTTTTGGATATGTTGATTGCACTCGTGCTGTCAGAAAATATTGCTATCGGTTCAGGTACTTTTTCTTGGATTCCTTCCAATATCTGTTTTTTCCAAATTACCCATGTGCAGCTGATTGCTGCAGAAACATACTCAGCCTCTGCTGTGGATTGTGATATGCAATTTTGCTTCTTGCTTGTCCATGACACAATCCTTTCTCCGAGAAAGAATGCACCTTCACTTGTGCTCTTTCTGTCATCAATGTTACCGGCCCAGTTTGCATCGGTGAACACTTTTATCTCGAGACCTCCTTTGTGAGGAAACCATAGACCATATTCTTCAGTCCCCTTTAGATATCTAAAGATTCTCTTTACTGCTACCGAATGTGTCTCTTTTGGGTTTGCAGAGAATCTTGCCACAATACCTACTACATGTGCAATATCCAGTCTATTGTGCACAACATACTGAAGTTTACCAATCATTGATCTTTAAAGAGTCCCATTAACCTCTTTGGCATAATCCTCCTTTGATAACTTGCAGTTAGTTATAATTGGTGTGCCAACCAGTCTAGATTGCTCTAGCCCAAATGTTTTAAGAATCTCTTTAATATACTTGGAGTGAGATATGAATATACCTTCATTGAGTTGATGGACTTGTAGACCTATGAAGAATTTAATTGCTCCAATCATGGACATTTCAAATTCTTTCTTCATCTCTTCAACGAACTCTTTGCTCATTTTATCATTTGCTCCAAAGATGATATCATCCACAAATATTTCAGCAATCAAGTTCCCTTCTTTACCAATCTTGAGATACATATTGCTGTTGTCACCTGTTCTTGTGAATCCTATGCTCAAGAGGTATGAGTGTAGTCTCTCATACCAAACCCTTGGGGCTTGCTTCAGTCCATAGAGAGCCTTCTTCAATTTGCAGACCATATTAGTTTTCTCTGTGGATGAGAAGCCTTCTGGCTGCTCTATATACACTTCCTCTTCCAGTATACCATTCAAAAATGCAGATTTTACATCCATTTGATATACTTTAAACCTTTTATGGGCAACATAGGCAAGTAGAATTTTTACCCCTTCTAGTCTTGCTACCGGTGCAAAGGTTTCCCCATAGTCTAGTCCTGCCTCCTGTGCATATCCTTTGCAGACTAGCCGTGCCTTGTTCCTCACCATCTTTCCTTCTTCATGTAGCTTGTTTCTGAACACCCACTTGGTGCCTATAACATTCTTGTCCTCAGGTTTGGGTACAAGAGTCCATGTTTCATTCTTTACTATTTTCTCTAGCTCCTCTTCCATTGCCTTGACCCAATTGTCATCCTCTAGAGCTTCTCTAGTAGTTTTAGGCTCTCTACTAGAAAGAAAACAAATACTTTCTCTAGCCTTTCTCCTAGTTAGAATGTTGGCACGTTTGTCACCAATAATGTTATCAGTGGAGTGATAGGTGATATACCTTGGCAGAACCGGTCGGTGGTCCCAGTCTTCTCTTTCCAGTTGAGGCACATGTCTAGCAAGATCATGAACATCGTCCTGTTCATCTTCTTCAGTTTGTCTTATGTTTTGATCCCTACCTTGCTTAGGCACATTACCCTGTTCCATGGGTCTGTTTTCCTGGTCTCCTTCATTAGCTGTTATTATTTCATTGAACTCTAGATGGTCATTTTCATCATGGCCTTGGTGACTGTCAGATTCACCTTGACTGATCTTATCACTCGGTTTTGAATGCTCATCTATCTTCATGTTTGCACTTTCCACTATTTTTCTTGTCCATTTGTTCAGACACCGGTAGGATTTACTTTTGGTGGAGTAACCCAAAAATACGCCTTCATCACTCTTTGGCTCAAACTTGCCAGAGCAAACATCTCTCTTGATGTAACAGTTGCTTCCAAATACTCTGAAATAGCTTACACTGGGAGTATGATCAAACCATAACTCATATGGAGTTTTACCGGTTCCTTTCTTGACTTGATCCCAGTTCAGTGTATATACAGCGGTGCTGATTGCCTCTCTGCAGAAGTGATGGGGTAGATCCTTCTGAATCATCAGAGTTCTTGCATAGTCTATTAGAGTCCCGTTTCTTCTTTCAGCGACTCCATTTTGTTAAGGGGTTCTTGGTGTAGACATCTGCCTTTTTATCCCCTGTTCTTCTCAGTGGTTGGTAAACTCTTGTGAGGTGTACTCACCTCCTCTGTCCGACCTCAGACATTTCAAACTTTTATCGGTTTCCTTCTCCACTCGGGCCTTGTAAATTTTAAACATATGGAAGGCCTCTAATTTTTCCTTAAGGAATAGTGTCCACATCATCCTTGAAAAATCATCTACAAAGAGTATGAAATACCTGTCTCCATAGTAGCTCTTCGTCCTCATTGGTCCACACAGGTCTGTGTGAACAAGATCCAGTACATTTTTAGTTGAAAAAGACTTCCTGTTGAAGCTTGTACCTGTCAGTTTGCCTAACTGACATTCTTTACACATGGCCCTATCAAGCTTTATAATATCAGGAAGCCCTTTGACTGACTTCTTCCTACTTACTTTGACAATGCTATCAAAGTTTATGTGGCTGAGTCTTTTGTACCACAACCATCTATTGTCATCTTTTGCAATGAGGCAAGTTTTCTTTGTCTCCCCTTTTACAGTGGCTATGAGGCAAGCCCCCTCGGTTGAGTTTAGGTAGAACAGGTTTGCTTTGCTTTGTCTACCGGTGGCAACATGAGCTCCTGATTGATTCTTGACAATACAAGAACCTTGCCCAAACTCGAACAGGTATCCTTTGTTGTTCAATTGAGCCACACTCATTAGATTGTACATGAGTCCTACCTAGTACATATCTTCGTAAACAACTTCATTGCCAAGTGCTATTGAGCCTTTGTCTCTGATAGCACAGGCAGCATTGTTACCAAATGTCACTGATCCACCATCATTAAGCTTCAGGCTGATGAACTTGTTTTTGTCACCAATCATGTGGTGAGTGCACCCACTGTCAATGATCCAATCCTCACATTGGTGGGAGATAGAGATAAGTGCCATTTCACTTATTACTGAGCTTTCTTCCTTTATTGCCACAAAGGCAATTTCATCATCTCCCGATTCTTCAGATTCGTTGTTAGTGACACCTTCCTCAACAAGGTAGCACTCCTTTCCTTTGTTATTGAATCGGTTGAACTTTTCTTTATTTTCATTTTCTGGACACCTGGCCGCAATGTGTCCTATCTTATTACAAGAAAAGCATTTTAATGAAAGTTTCCCTTTGTACTTCCCTTTCCCTCTCGGAAATCTCCTTGCGATGAGTGTTTCAAAATCATCCTTCTCTTGTTAATCTGAGAGAAGATTTTCAAGGAAATGACCAGACCTCCTCGTAGAACTATTACCGGTCTCTCTTCCTTTCTTGGTGGAAGCAATATTCACAGAAGACTTAAAAGCAACATCTAACATAGGTAAGTTGTTATCATAATTGTTTAATTCAAAAAAGTTAACTTACCAATAAGAGAGTCAAGGGTGACTTGTGATGTGGTCATTGATCTGAGCTCCTGTATGGCTGAGATCTTGATAGCATACTGTGGCCTCAACGTCCTCAGTATCTTGCTTATCACATCTTTCTCACTCAGTGTTCCTCCAGCGCTTTTGATGGAGTTCATCACTTCTTTTATTCTATTGCTGTAGTGCTCAATTTCTTCTCCTTCATTCATCTTCATGTCATCATATTTGCCTCTGAGGCTTTCTACTTTTGCTCTTTGAACATGTGGGTTGCCTCCATACACAGTTTGTAGCTTTACCCACATTTGACAGGCTGTAGTCAAATTTTCAATTTTTGAATACACGTTGTCAGGCAATGTACTGGCTATCATATCTATAGCAGCTGTGTGTTCACTTCTGACCTTCAGTTAATCAACTGTCAAGGTACCGGTAGGTTTGGTGTAATTTGTGATCACATGGTTCCAAAACTGATCTCCTATGGTTTTCATGTACAACTATATTCTTTTGCACCATAGACTGAAGTTTACCTTAGAAAACTTGGGTCCTTCCTTTCTCATCATTTGATCTTTTCCTTGCTGCGGTTAAGAACCACAAAAAAAGGACGTGGCTCTGATACCAATTGATGGTCCCAACTGGTGCTGAGAGGGGAGGGGTGAATCAACACCCACTAAAATTTCAAAACACTTTGATATAAATTAACTATTACTGCATGCAGAACATATCCTATAAAAGAAATAACTAATGCAAGATCAAAGCAGTATAGAACACCAGATGTATCACGTGGAAACCCAAAGCGAGAGAAAACCACGGTGTGAGTAGAACTCACAAATTTTGCACTTTTCTGAAGTGCGCCCTGTGAAAAGCCTTCCCTGTTAAGGGATTACAAACACACTGTTAAATGCGACCTGATTAAGGGATTTAAGAAATAAGACCTATTAAAGTCTGCCTTGTTAGAGGATTGTAGAACATCTACTAGATGTCACCCGGTTAAGGGATTTATTACAAGGGACCTATTAATGTCCACCCAAATATTGGGATTTTACTATTGCAATTGTCAGAGAGCGATAGAGGTGTTGATCCTTTAAAATGGCTTTGCTGAGTTTGATAAGATCGTTGTTTCATCCATTGAGAGTCATCACCAGGCACTAAGGTATGCTCTCTTCAGGTTGTTGCACTTCCTTGCACACTCTGTTCTTCTTCTTCTTCTTCTCTTTTTTAATTTTACCGTAGCTTTTCTCAGCGTACAGGTTCACTCTTTTCCCTTTGGCAGAATGAAGGCAAATGATATTCTTCGTTGACTGAAGAATAAATAAACTTCCCACCCGTCCCACTTTTTGCATGTTGCAGTCTCTGTGAAGATCTCCTTTGGATCCATCATCTAGTCGAGTGAGGAAACATGAGATGCATGACATGAGCTTTTTCTCAGCAAGAGATCCGCCATGCAGTCGTGTTTCTGTTTTGTAAAGAAAACATCAGATGCGTGTCGCATACTTTCCCTTACACGAAATTCCGCCATCATTTGTGCCATAAATCTCGACATTAAATCCTTTAACTATGCCTTTCACCAATCTTTTCCGCAACACAAAATCCTGCGTAATTTGTGCAACAAATCTCGGTAGAAGAGTCTCTTAAGTGTCCGTCAACTGTGACTTTCACCGGCTCACTGGTCTCAATGATATCTCACCAATCAGAGATGATTGGTTTACACCCTTCCTTATGCAGTGTACAGGTCTTTGTCTTCACCTGTCACTTCTCTTTTCTTTGTCTATACCAGTTACTGCTCCAGTCATATACTTAGGGGTCACTGCTCCGGTTAGTGACTTCACTGGCCACTGCTCCGGTTAGTGACTTCACCGGTCGCTTCTCAGAGCAATAAGTGCATTTCTGCTCAACATTGTGTCATCGGTTACCGGTTGCCTAAACAGTTTCTCTTGTCAACTACTACCTACTATTGTCACCTGTTTCCTAGTATTTGGGCAATGTTAGCTTAGACATTTAATGACATCAATGACAACACCACTTTACCATGTACCAGTTGCATCCTTACTAGTAATGCCAACACATTTTCCATCAATACTTCCTCCTCTGATGACTGAATCAAGGCTTTGCGCCCTTTGATTTTGGGCTTTGGTATCTCTACAACTGCTGTCGAAAAGCACTATACTTAGTCTTGGCTCGGATCTCAGATCTAAGTCCAACTGGGCTTGCAATATCAAAATCTTTACGAAGTTTGGTCTTAATTGTTTTGATACCTCTTTGTTTAAACCATGCATTAGTATTGGCCAAAATAGATTGAAACTTGGCAAAGATAGATATGCATTCCTTCTGTCACCACTGAATAGGAGTAACAAGAATACTTTCAATGTGTCATTCGTGATACTCAAGATCAGGAATGTCTTCATCATCTTCAACACCCTCAGGAATCTTTGCCAAATTCAATTCAATTATTTGCTTCAGAGTCAGCCTGCTTTAGTCATTTCTCTCTATGTCATCCTCTGTGCGTAGATCAATCCAGATATCCTTAAGGCGATGGACATGGATGATTGCTCTCTTGATCTTATCATCCATAGAATGTATCCTAAACTCTTCTGTAATTTATCCTGCTGGGTTTCAAGGTCAATTGCTCATAATACTCCCAAACACGAACCAATGACCTATCACCGTGAGTTGAAAGACCAGAGAAAGGTTTGAGAGAGGCTGCAATATACACGAAGTAAGAGTTCATGTAAAAAGTGAGCGTGATAGGAACATGAGCCAACTGCTCACATAAGGCATCATTGATTGTTTGTGCCCAGAAGATCTTTTGTCTGGATCTCACAATGAGGGAAATAAATTTATACATCCAAGTATCAAAGACATAGGATTCGCTTAAGCCCATGATCTTGCTAAGAAGGGTAATCAAATCATTGATTTCCTCTTTGAAATTAGTCCTAAACATTTTAGGCCATCTGGACAAACAAGTTCATTTATTGATGAGCCAGTTATCATTCATGAACTTAATGCAATCGTGCTTTTTATCATTCCATCTCTTTAAGGCTTTCTCCTTTGTGATATCTGCATAAATGGGAGTAGGTGGAACTTTAAAATTTTTGTCTATGGTTTCCGGATCCAACCTGATCACATTCCTATCATCATCACTGATCATTCTAGACTCAGGATCAAAATTAGAAACACAAGCCTGTACAAACTCTTGCTCTAGGGCAGCCACCGGAAATATAGAAACAAGATGAATATTACTTTCAGGAAGGATGCCCATCTTCGACTTGGTAGAAGTATTGACCCTCTAAATGAATTCGGAGATGTCAACATGGCCTATCTCTGTATCCCGGATCTCATCCACTGAAGAGGTAATCTTTGTAGGTGGGATAGAATTCTGGTACTTATCATATTTATACTTCATTTTCTTCTTGTTGCCGGGAGAGACTGACTCTTCTGTCATAGCAAATGTAACCGTAAAAGATGAAGCTAGAACATGAAAATTCCACAATGTAAGAACATCTTCTTTAGATGTCGGAGAGGCCATAAAACAATCTTTCGAGCTATAACTGGACAGATTTGGAGTAGGGCACTTGAGGAGGAAGAACAAAGGGGTTTTGGAGAATTAAAACTTGAGGGAAAATGCACAAAATCAGCTTTTAAAATGAGGCCAATGAAGGATTTCGGGATTTTTGAGGGGCACTACAGGTTAATAAATCATATGTATTCTAACTCAACAATGAGAAGTTTAATTTTCAAATGCATATAAGTATTGTGGGAGATGACTTTTTCTTGTAATCGGGATTTAGAAACCTGAATATATGTGCTTTTGGGGTAATACGTTTACTTGCAATTGGGTTTTAAAATCTCGATTGCGAGTAGGGGAAAACTTTTATTCTTGCTTCAGAGACATTTGTAATCGGGATTTTGAAACTCGATTACATGTTGGGAAGAACACTAAAGTTGCAAATATATTTGTTTCCCTTCTACAATTTGGAAGTATATTGGAACTCAAGGTCACCAAGGAATCAACATTGGATAGTTCATTTGACAAAATCCTCAACAATTCTTTCAATGTTAAATAGAAATGAATTTAGAAAAACCATTTTGAAAAGATAGACATCTTACAAAACCTAGCTGTGGAGAAGAATGGTGAAGCATTATATAGACGTCTATGCAACATAAGAATACAAAAAACATCACAAAAACCCTAAAAACAGCTATGTATGGAAGAAAAACTTACAAAACAACTGTAAAAATATATATAAACAACCCACAAGAAGAAAAACGATAAAAAACAAGTAGAAACATACCTTTCTTGAATACCAAAATCTGAAGAAAATGCTAAAAATGTGACCAGCAATGCCGTTTTGAGTCACAAAGATACAATGACTTGCAAGAATGCAATTAAACTCCCAAATCGCGGGCTATTATAAGGTTTGGAAGAGTCCTAAGCCAAAAACGATTAGAATACCATGCCCATTAATGGTGTCTCTTAGATCTGGAGAAGTTTATGCTAAAAAATGACAATTTAGTAGACAAACATGCTTGAAAATCTCTCATGAAGGGCTTTACAAATCCTTCTTCAAGTCGAAATCAGGGATTATGAAATGTGCAGGCAAGTCAAAAAGGCCCAAAATCCATGCATTTCATGTTTTGTGACAAATATTGTGCACGTCATGTTTTAAGAGGCTTTCTACAAGTTTATTTCAAAATAAGAATCCACTTCTAATTGGGATTTAAAGTCCCGATTACAAGTTTTAAAATCTTTGAAGCTTTATGTTTTTCGCATTAAAAACGCCACATAGGTAAAGTTGGGTTTCACAAATAGTTTTATAAGTTAGAAAAACTTGTATTATGTCTCAAAAGCCGACCAAGGGATGTCGGGCTTTAGATTACTCTTTGCAAGTGTTAAAAACAAAAACATTAATGCTTTGTAATCAGGATATATAATCTCGATTGCAAGTTTATTTGCCCTTAAAAACTTTACAGGTCGTTGGGCTTTATGGATAGAAAGACAAGTTTATAAAAACGCTAAAAGAAATGATTAATTCACTTGCAATCGGCTAATAAAATCTTGATTGCAAGTGTAAAACAAAGGACTTTAAACATCACTAGCAATCGGGGTTTTAAACCCTGATTGCAAATATTATTTACTTGAATATTGATCTAAAAATAAAGCCCAACTAGTTACATCGGGTTTCAAAATTGGCTTTACAAGTAACATGCTTTTATAAACTCAAATTATAAGGAAAACAATATCACTTGCAATCGGGTTTTAAAATCCCGATTGTGAGTTACAGAATCATTGATGCGTTTTGGGAGATAATATGGTACTGCAAATTCATTAGAAAAGAAATGCCCTTTTGGTTCTCCTTGAATATAATCCGGTATTTGATGAAAGAAGGGTTCCTATTGTGAACCCAATTCCTGACCTTAATATTGCAGTGGGTCATAACATAGCACGGGAGGGTATTTAGGACATCGCCAGTGCAACTCAATCACCAACAAAGGAAGCTTGTGCTACTAAGGAAGGTCTACAATTGTGTAATGTCCCCTTTTTGGGGCACATTATTTTGTGTTGTGTCGTTAGCCTTTTATCATGGTCTAGAGGGCTAACCGAGGCTTCGCAGTGTTCAGGGAGATAATTGGTCAAGGTGATTTCAGTTTCAGGCCAATCGGAGCAGTTTCCATAGGTTTCCAGGGTACTTACTATTTATAGTAAGTCGACAAGGTTCAAAATTCTTGGTTGTTCAGTAGTGGACTTGGAGCATCTCGCCGAGAGCTTTCCGGCAAGCTATCACACGTCATCATTCGAAATCGTTTGGTCCTCCATTTTAATGCCAAAAGATTCCTCACTTTATTTATTATATCACTTTATAACTCAACGGTCATATTTATTTAAAAGTGACTTAAAGTGGAAATATAAAGAGACGAAGTGGGAATATGAAGAGACAAAGTGGGGAAATTGAAGAGTCACAGCTGCAGCCATAAGAGGAGGCTTGGAGTCTCATTGTGTATGCTTCAGTTTATGGATTTTATTTCTCATTGAGAATTCGAGAAGCTTCAGCTTTTGAATTTGAAACCTGAGGATGGAAACCTTCAGGATTTCTCGGTGGATTGGATGGAAACCCAGTTCATCTCCCGTGCGGATTCACATCAGAGTTCGCCATTGTTTTACAGGTTCTTATCGTCCAGTCTTACTATTATTTGTTGTATTTCAGATTGGGATGTTGTAATCCATGGTTTTTGTATTGCTGTTGTATAATACAAACCATTTTCTGAGAAGTTTAATAAGATTATATTTGCTGGTTATTCGAATGTATTTGCTGGTTATTTGCATGTTTTATTCATTTCAAATCTGCGTGAGAGTTATTTGTGAAATTCGGAGAATGGCTGGTTAGGTTCATTTCAGTGGTATCAGAGCCAAAACTCCTGCCAGCCTGTGGGGTTTTCTCTCTAGGAACAAATCATACAGGTTTCACAAGTTGATCGCGTTGGTATGGAAGTTCATATCTAGCTTCAGTTTCAGTTTTGGATTAAGTTTAGCTACTTGCAAGCTCAGTTCAAAACATGTATTAGGCAGCTCAACAGTAAAGAGAAGTGCTAGACTGGTTATCTCAGATTGTGCGTGTGTTGGGACCAGAAGAGTATCGTATCTACATTCTTTGTTAATAGTTCTTTCTGCCAGCTAGGAATTTTAAACTAGCATTCGCATGAAGGAAGTCCCAACATTTGTATCAGGGCCTCTGTTTAATGCATGTGACTACATCCAGTCATATATCGCGGGTATTTGTTTATGCACGAGCCAGCAACCTGGGCTTGTTATCGGGAGCCTCACCTATAGGAAAGGCACGTGACTGTAACGAGGAGACTGGTGCGAAATCAGACGGCCTGCGAGCCTACTTGGCTTTTAAACATATTGTCGTGATTGGCTTATAGTGATTGATATTGGCAGGAAGGGAGAAACGTGATTGAGGAGCCACAGTCACTAGTGCGGAGTGTAGAAGGCACCATTGGCAGCACGAGCACGAGCGCGAGCAATGAGCATGTGCCTAAGGCACCAAACAGGTAACAACTTCCCAGTGTGAATAGAAGGAAGTCTTGCGCGCTGTTGTTGTAAGACCAAGCTGAGAGTGTAACACCAAGCTGAGAGGGAGTCACGCGATATACCCGGATATTGGCGGAGGTATCATTGTAGGAAGTGTGATTGCAGTCATTGGAGACAATCATATCCTCCAGACTGTGTAAGGGACTGCAAGGTGTTGAGGCCAGTCTAACTGGCAAAGCACTCTCACGCGCCTGATAGTCACCATTCCGTGCGCAACATTCTAGTGTTGACAATAGTTTGGAGGAACCGAGCTCTCTACCGTAAATGAAAGAGCAATGCATATGTATTTGCGCAGTGCTGAGACTTGCCGCCATGTAAGAGTGTTCACGTGTGGGGGAGTCGTATCGTTTTATGATGCTAGCATTATATCAGGTGGATGGAGTAATACCTTACGCACTACATCAGTAGTAAACACGAGTTGTGTGAAGATTGGGTGCACGGTTGTCATACAAGCCTGTTAGCTTCAATTTCCTTATTAGATTTCTTTCGCAATCTTGCATTACAGTTGGCTGTTGCAAGAGTCCTATCCAGCTTGTGTTTTGTTGTCCAGAAGACTAACTCTCACGCAGTAAGCATTGCGAGCTGTGTCTCAAGTTCTAAACAGAGAAATCTAAATTTGGTGATTTGCCGTCTATTATGTGAGGGGAGCGCTTCATCAAATTTGGAGCTCTTTTCCGCTACTTTATATCTGGCTACATCTGCAGCTCTTTACTAGGCAACAGGATGTGCTTCCGTTGTTGCATTGATTGGAAAAGAATTGGTGGGTGACAATAGAGGGTTGAGTTGTCCTTAATTAAGAAAATTCGCAACTTCTATATTATAAATTGGTAGTCAGAATATTTCAGTTCGATAGTAGAGGTATCCTTGAAATGGTGTAATGGATTCTTTGACCCACATGGATAATTTGCTTAAATGAGCTACTTGAATCATTCGAAAATCATTAAACAGGATAGTTGTCCAAGAATCAGGGATTTTGCAGACATGTTGAACAAGATGTCCCTTGCACATAAGTAAACAAACAAGCAGCACCTATAGATTATTTCTGAATCCCTTCAATCAGAGTAAATCAGTAAATTTTCAGTTGAGACTGGGACAAGTCGTTACAGTTAAATTCTTGAATTTGCACAAGAGGTGTTGGATAATCAAGAATTATTATTGTGGTGACAGCAATTCATAGTCACAGAAGCAATACAGTCTTTGGCACGAACTTGGAGAAAACTAAATCATGGAGTCTTTGGAAAGCCCAATATTCTCTAAGGAATTCAATGACACGTTTTACGGTGTGCAGCTCGGAGATATTCAGAAGGAAATGGAGATAGGCAATGAGTTATGTTACCTTGGATGGCAATTGGAGGAGCAGAAAATTACGGGAAGCATGTTGGCCAAACTCGATGAGATAAATTCATATCTATCTAGGATAGATCAATCAGATTGCAGGCTTTTCGATTGGGCCATGCATCCCTCAATGGTTGCCTTGGTGCAACGCAGATTTATGAGTCATCCACTTCGAGATGTTAGGCTTGCAATCACCTTATGTCTCAGTGAGATCGCTCGCATTACAGCCCCTATTATTCTTTACACCGAGCACATTTGGACACAGGGGTTACAGCTAATTGTTAACAATTTAGATGGACTGAGATATGATAGAGATTCTACCTTTGGTAAACAGGTAAAACTCTTGGAGTTAATGGCAAGCACTAGAGTTTTCAGTCACATGTTGAATCTTGGTTATGATAAAATGATTCAACAATTATTTCAGTGTCTCCTAAACAATTACAGGGAGCGTCATCCAGATGGGGTGAAGACATGCATAATGACTATCTTATCCTCGATCTTAGATGAGGACAATGACATATGCAAACAATTGCAATTAGAATTGTTGGCAATATGGAGAGGAGGAATAAAGTACGCATCCATGGCATATGAACTCCCAACTGAATTAATTAAGCTTCATGCTGAAAAATTCATGAGTTCATTAGCTGAAAATGAACGAGTATCACTAGGCTTACAGGGTGTAGGATCTCCAGTGATGGGCCAGGACCTAGTGAGTACAGGGCAGATTTGTTTCTTATGCCAAGAGGGCTGGTCACAGGGGCATGTTTGCAAGATTGATCAAGGGGAAGATAAATTGCAGCCTAGTGATAGAGACATTACAGTAGTGACTACACCTCTTTCGGGACTTAGTGGAGAGTGTTCTGAACTCTACTTTGGTGACTGAGTTTGATAAATCCACGGTTTTAGGTTGTGATAACTAGTTGGAGACCTTCAGTGATTCATTTAATGAGGAATTGTGTGACTTATTTAGCAACACTTCACTCATGCATCATACTAATATGAATGACCCATTTTGTAGTACATCCCAGTATAACATTGATGAGAAGTGTGCGTTAAAAAGTCAGCTGAAAGTCAGTGATGATGCCATTATTGCAGCCCTTGTTTGCCATGATAACACTCACTAGCTTATTGATGATCTATACAGGACAACTCAGAAGGATAGAGGGCAAGACGGCATAAGGATTGGATCCTATATTGCAGATTTACAGGGGATCAGAACAACATTTGAAGATGAAAATCAGAATACCTGAGTTTACTTACAGACCGTGACCACCTATTATAGATTGTCGGGAAGTATGCTGAGCAGCTGAGGAATAAGGAGGATGAGGTCGATAAACTCAATAGGGAGCTTAGTGCTACTCAGTGCACTTTGGAGCATACTCGTATTGCTCTACAGGAGGCGAAAAATCAGATTGTGGTCTCTAGCCAGTATAGGGAGCAGGATGACAGGGATAGGTCTGAATTCTTTCAGGAGGTGATTCAAGAGCTTGACAGCATACAACAGACCTATGACTTGGAGAATTGTCCAAGAAGATCTTTGGGTCACCGAGAGTTTCTTGATGAGTTCGACCACTTCCAGATGATGGATAACTCCTTGTTTGAGATGGGTGCCGAGTTGACATTTGATAATCCCCTCTTTGAGATAGATGAGGGAGATACTTCCTATTCCAAGGATGAGGATGAGGTTGGTTGTAGGGTTTGGGACCTAGGTTCAGTTATTAGAGGTGAGATGTCTAGTATTGGTGAGCATCTCTTGGTTCACTCCTCTTTTCACACAACTGCGACTCCTCTACATTATCATCCCGATACATCTAGAGCCTATGGTAATTCTATCATCACATATTCTAGGCATGATGATGATGATCGGGTAGAGCTTATTTAGTACGGGGTTATCGAGCTTGGTATGATGGTTATGCTGGTTGGTGTGAATTTTTCACACAATGGTATACATTGTATGACTCCGGGCATTGAGAGACAGTCATGGAATCCTTATGCTGATTCAGGATTTCCAGTAGAGTTGATCAGTGCATCGCATGCTGGCCCTATTGTATGGGATGCATGTGGTTCTCCATTCAGCCCACCTATGAGGGATAGGAGTGGGATGAGTGATTGGTTGGGTACGCTTCCCTACTTGCAGGTGGAAGCCTTGTCGAACCGTCTTGATAGCTTGCCTCTTCAGTGCAGTTTTCGGTTCGGGCTACAAATCAAAGGGGCAGTGTTATGGCAATTGGACACTTTTGGTGTTTCACTCAATGTGGGCATAGAGCGTCAGGATATTTCAGCCAGCTGGGGACATGGATGGCCCTTTTGTTTATGGGATCCAGGAGGGACATGCTCGTAGTTGGTTTTCATTCTGGGAGCCGATTGGAATGAGGTTTGGTTTTCCCCTGCATATGACCGTAGAGGCACTGGTGATCCCAGTTGGAGTGAGGTTCTCAGTCGGGTTGAGGACTTTCTCACAGATAATGGTACGATAGATCCTACAGTGATTTGGGATCTTGGCATTAGACTGGCTGTTGTTTTGTTTGTGTGAGTGGCTTGACAGGTCAAAGCATAACGTCTTTCAGTTTCACACGACAGATTGGTGGAGCAACTTCCCTGAGGTTGGTTTGGGATCCAGACATTATGATCACAACATGCAAATACCGATTGCTTGAGGGCAAGCAATCTCCGAGAAGGGGTGATTTGTAATGTCCCCTTTTTGGGGCACATTATTTCGTGGTGTCGTTAGCCTTTTTATCATGGTTCGGAGGGCTAACCGAGGTTTGGCAATGTTCAGTGAGATAATTGGCCTAGGTGATTTTAGTTTCAGGCCAATCGGAGTAGTTTCCACTGGTTTTTAGGGTACTTACTATTTATAGTAAGTCGGCAGGGTTCAAAATTCTTGGCTTTTCAGTAGTGGACTTGGACCGTCTCGCTGAGAGCTTTCCGACAAGCTATCACATGTCGTCATCCAAGCTTGTTTGGTCCTTCATTTTAATGCCGGAGGATTCCTCACTTTATTTATTATATCACTTTATAACTCAACAGTCATATTTATTTAAAAGTGACTTAAAGTGGAAATATAAAGAGATAGAGTGGGAATATGAAGAGACAAAGTGGGGAAACTGAAGAGTCACAGCCGTAGCCATAAGAGGAGACTTGGGGTCTCATTGTGTATGCTTTAGTTTATGGATTTTATTTCTCATTGAGAATTCGAGAAGCTTCAGCTTTCGAATCTAAAACTTGAGGACGAAAACCTTCAGGATTTCTCGGTGGATTGGACGGAAACCCAGTTCATCTTCGATGCAAGTTCACATCAGAGTTCACCATTGTTTTACAGGTTCTTATCATCCAGTCTTACTGTTATTTGCTGTATTTCAAATTGGGATGTTGTAATCCATGGTTTCTGTATTGCTGTTTTATAATACAAACCATTTTCTAAGAAGTTTAATAAGATTATATTTGCTGGTTATTCGAATGTATCTGTTGGTTATTTGCATGTTTTTATTCATTTCAAATCTGCATGAGAGTTATTTGTGAAATTTGGATAATGGCCGGTTAGGTTCATTTCAAATTGGTTCCTAAGGATAATGAACCTATAGGAATCGTTCGGGCAAATGATTCCTGTGATGAAGAAGCTCAATGAGTGGCGATGGAGGAATAATATATTTAGTAAGAAACAAATTTTGTTTCTGGGTTACAAGGATAACATACATTTGGGGAGAAGGTTGTGTTTGTGTCCAATTTTTATGGAGCCTCTGTGTTAATTTTGGTCATTTCAATTAGTAGGCCTCTCGAATATATGAAAATTGATGCAAATAGCAGCTCACAAATTTCAAATTTAGGGAACTTTATCTTAGTTTTTTGATAAGTTGAATTTCAAAGGATGTAATCTGGCTGATAAGAGCCTCTCTTTTGTACATTTCTATTTAAATATTAATATATATATTTCGGCATTTTGCCTTTTTAAAAAAAAACAAAAATCCCGATTGCAAGTAATATATTCTTTATTTTTCCTTTAAGTAAAGCATATGTTTGAACACATAATGACTCAAAAACTTAAAAACAAGAAAGGACGAAGAATCTATGACAAAAGAAAAACAAAAAGATCAAATTAAACAAGGAAAATCAATCAAAAAATTAAGACTGTCACAAATTGTGTACTTGCAATTAGGAAAATAAAACCCAAAATTGTCAAGATATCTAGGAAAAACTCAAAAAATGACATCTAAAGTGTTGGCTAAAAGTTTTGTAAGTTATTGTGACCACATCTTGCAAAACTGTAACTTTAGGCAACTTCAAGTGTGATTAATCTCTCCTCTCAGCAATATGGGAGGCTCCTTTCTTACCGTAGGTGGCTCCAACAAGGACTTAACTAGAAATTAAAAATAGGGTGGCTCTTTTAATCTATTCCTCTTTTTTCAAGAATGATTTTACGAACAACATCTGAACAACACTAAAACTTCAATAAAAAGTACCTATTGCTATGATAATATCAATGGCTTGTGAGTTGAGATAAGAGTAACACATAAGACACCAATTTACTTTTATATGGTAGGAACAGTCGCAAAAACTCAAAGTCTTTTGCACTTATCCTGAATAATGATTTGATAACTTGAATAAATGGCAAGGCACAAAGTCTCTTACCAAATACACACTAAATTCTATGAAATTACTTAACATTGAAAGACAAAGTCTTCCAGCCTTAAGTATTTGAAGCCACTATCAACTATATCAATTTGCCCTTATCCAGCACAAAGTGTCCCAAAACTCAAATTGAACTATAATTCTGAATGCAATATGCAACTCAAAGTCTGCAAGATTGAATTCAAATCCCTCTGGAACAAAGCATAAAACTCACAATCAATAGTCAGAAAATGTTGTCACATAACACTTTGAATCAAACACAAAGTTTGAAAGCAAGTTGTCGTTTTTATTGAAAACATTTCAATCTACATCCAAGCACAAAGTCTTAGAGTGCATATACAAATTGGCAGAGTTTTCTTGCATTGCCAAAAGATGAAAATTACAATGAAGCCCGCTCCTTTATATAGTTGAGTGGGAGAGGAAGATGGACAAAGAAGGGGCCCTGGCTAACTTTGACTTATTCAAATTGCAGATCCTAACTAACTTGACCTGTAATTTGATTATATGCAATGACTTTGCAAGTGTAAAGGTCACTTCCAATTACAACTTGTTTCCCAATTACATGTAATTTGCAACAAATTTACAAAATGCACAATGAAAATAAACTAAGTGCCTGCCAAGACACAACTCCCACTACATCATCCTTTGTCAGTCTTCACGCTGCTACATGATGCTCCATGATTGATGTGTTTAGGTTTGGTGGAAACATCTCGAATTGGAATAAGAACCTGCATCCTTGATTGTTTTGCATCATAATGGTGGTTACTTGAAAAACATATTTGTTTCTTTCCATCTCTATCTTGAAAGCATTATATGCCCGTAAACATTCCATCGCTCATCCCTTTCCTTGTATGGTCCCATCATGTGATTGTTTTTGCCTCTGGTCATTCTTTAGTCTTGGAATCTGTTTGCAAAATAAGACCAATGCCATCATTTGTTGATTGGGTAGATCATACAAGCAAATAGGAGAAGCTGTAGATATTTCTTCTTTGCAAATCTGGAGCTATGCATGTTGGATATGACTGGAAGGCCTTTGAGCAATAAAAGATGGAAGAAAGTAGATGAAATCAACCTTCTAAAGTAAGAGAAAAGTTGGAAAAATCTAGGAAAAAAGTTCGAATCTAGGAAAAATCTCCAATTTGGACCAAATCTTCTCACCAAATCAATGCATTCTCAGTCCACAAGCATTTAGCGACAAATGGCTATGAATGAGAAACAAAATGCAAGAAGACAGGAACTTTCAAGACTCATTCAAAGATCAAAACGTGAATTGCGCTTGTCACTGCAAGTCGACTTGCATTGGAAGAGACAAATGGCGCCCTACAGAGAAGCACACAGTTTGTATTGAGGAGTGCAAGCTGCAAATGTTCAAAACTGCCCTATGAAGAGCTTTTGCATAGATGTTGCAAGTTTAAAATTAGTTCCTTCTCTTCAAAACTGCATGTTATGCCCTAGACGGGCTTTGTAATGGACGTTGCAAGGTGAGAATGCTTGTAAATGAGCAGCGACGGGCTTTAAGAGAGATATTACATGCCAAAACGATGTACAAAGCAGCGACTTCAAACCACATAACGCGATTTTGAATGATCATTACACATAATTGGGCTTTATACATGCATTTGCAAGATTTTTCATGATCTAGAATCAGCGTCTTTATTGAAAAATGGGCTTTTCCCCGAGTCTTAGTTAATTTGTGCTTTTAATAAGACTTAATCGCTGCCTCAGTCTCTGATGATTAACCATTCTTTGAGTAATTGAATAGTGGTCGCTGATTATATATTTCCCTTGTATCATTGCTGCATAACATCTTATGTGTCTTAATGCATCGGACACAAGGTAATTGTTGACTATTGCTCAAGGAGATTGACAGTCGATACATTAAGCATTTCTCTTTCAGCATTCCCAGAGCCTTCATTATTCTCTGATATTGAAAGAACTCATGCCTTCAATTGTATGTGGAACTCATTATAATATGCTTGCGAAACATTAAAGTATAGGAGCGATAGATATAAGAATATTAATATCACCATTCTTATCAAGTCATTGTTTTAGTATCTCACAATACAATACCAGAAGGTATCATATTAAATTGGACAATAGTCTCCTTGACTATTCATTCACTTAATTTCCAATCATTGTCCTTAACCGCAGAGCTTTAATTTCTTACAACCATAGGTTATATATGTTGGACACTACGATTATTGAATCATATGATAATTCTTGGCTTTACCTGATATCCTTATGACAAATCCAATACCTTGATATCTATTTCTGAAATTAGTCAGTACCTTAGTCGCTGTTCAGATAATTGAATTTAATCTTCATCCTTTGATTATAATCTCCTGTGGTTGACAGTGAACTGTTCTTTTCATCGTGCCTATATAGTATTTGATATAACTATCATCGATATTATATCGACTCCACTGTGTATGACTTGACAAGAGTATATCATTGCAGAACCACCTCTGTGAATGTTCGCTGTATAATCGGTCCTTCTTCCCAACTATTAACTAATGAATTGATATTCAAAACAACAATATACAGAAGTGCTGTCTTACTTCCATGTAAGGAGTCAACCCAAACCATATCACAGCCCTCAAGAAGTCGTCACTTCAGACTATACTTATCGTTGATCCTTACCAAGTGATCGCTGTTTTTATTCTCCGCGTCCCTAAATAAAACTATATTATAATTTTATTTATTCATTTATTTGTATATTTTAATTTTATTATTATTAATTATTATTAAATCCCATTTCAGAAAGGGTACATTACATAATCCCAAAGGTGCATGCTGTTATCTTGTTCTTTCTTGATTGTATTTTTATAGATTTGTGTCACATTTATATTTAGCCGGTACATTTCTGTATGAACACATTTAGTGGTGATGGGCTTCTAGCAAAAACTTGAGGAAAAGGTTCTATATTTCACCTCAATGCTTTTTTGATGGTTTGCAGGTTTATGTCATTGGTGAGGAGGGAATACTGAAGGAACTAGATCTCGCTGGGTTTAACTACCTTGGTGGCCCAGTATGACTTTCTATCCTAAATTACTTATTGTTTGCAACAAGCATTGTATAATCATTTGTCCACACATAAAATTGTTGAACAAACCAAAGCATCATGCTTATTTCTTTTTTAGAACACATTTCATTACTTAATAATATAGGCGAATTAGAATGATTTGTGTGGGAGTGCACTATCTAATATGTTTCTATATTTCTATCTTCTCTTTTTTGTTAACTCAAAACCTCTCATATACTATTGAGGACAACTCACCTCATTGTGTTAATATTTGCCTCGAGGAAGATAGCCAAAACTACTTAATATTTGATGATATTATATTTAAGTAGGCAATGCAAAACAAGAGTAGAAAATGTTTTGAGAACTACAATGTTTTTTGGACCAAGGGATGTATTTTATTGTGTAGCAAAAAATTTTCCCATATTTTTGGGGTAACTGGGGGATGAACACTAAAAATATATATAAAATTATAAACCATACTTTCAAGTTATAATAAAAGAGACTTTTACTAACCAAAATGAAAATGCATAATGTAAACAAATTGAAAGAAGCCAAAATCAAATTACAATGAACATCCATGATTGAAAGAGTGTTGAAAATTCAAATCTTAATATTATAATCCTAAACTATACAAATGATGATCCATGAGATAAAAAATGAACTGTAAACAATAAGATCATGATTTATTATCGACCACAAATAAGTTTAATTCAATGTAAAATTCATGAGATAAAAGTTCTCAGATGCATTGATCAGATAAGAGAAGATAAGATAAATTTATTAATGTCCAACAAATGACCACAAACGGGTCAATGGTACTGCAGATTACAAACCAGTGTGCATCCACCAGCAAGGCCACCAAACGATGACCAAAGAAAACTGAGAAAAAAGAGACAAGATCAACCAAGGAAGTAGGAGGGGCGAACGAGGAACCCCAACTCACCAAACAACCATCAAGGAACCAGAGCAACCGAAAAGAACCTCGAAACCGAAGGATAAGCAATGGGGCTATGTGATGTCCCCATTTTGAAAGAGAATTTAATTAAATAAATAAGATTTTATTAAGTAAAGAATAATAATAAAAGAGAATTTAATAAATAAAAATAATATAATAAAATCTATTATTAATATAATATATTATAAAATAATGGTATAATATATAATAGTAATATTATAATAATAAATAAATAAATGAATGAAAATATATAATATAATATAATTACAAATTAATAAGTTCAATTCTAACATTAAGAATATCCTAAGGGTCGCAACCATATTCACATCTCGTCAGGGCATATTTAAGGGAGAATACCAAACCATTATAAGGTGGAATCGTTCAATATTATTAAGGTAGTAAGTAGATTGATGAGATGAGTTATCACTAGTGACAAAGGTCAATGGCCCACAACATAGTCTCTTGGTACACATAATATTATATCATGGTTAGTAAGGAAGATTAAGTTGAAATATATAGGGCGATATTGAAGGTTGCATATGAGTACAGGACCACCCTTGAGTGATGCCTTCCATTTACACCTACAATGTCAATCCTTCCTGCTGGACTCATGGTTGTCAACACTATGAACATGCAAGAAAGCTACTTCCCTGTTTCCTTATTGCAAACTTCTCTCATCGGGAGTGCCTGAAGACGAGACTCTATTATCTAGATCTATCGTAGGGGCCACTTAATCAAATACATTGAGGTACATGGCCAAGAATCTCTATGCAAGTCAGTCAGTTGCAGAAGACTTGGAAGGTAATATTGCCACCCCAGTCCCAAGATACATACTATGCTACACTTTGAAGGGATAGATTCAATATCAGAGGAGAGGATTCCCAGCGGCATCCCATGAGCCGATCATATCTATCAATCTTCCAGAGTGTTCATTTACCCTACTCAAGGACAATCAATTAGTGCTTTAAAGTTAATCAATACATTGTAGAAATTGGAAGTGTCCTGGTAGGGCTACATCTCCCAAGTGGTGTAATCCAATTTGGGATTATCATGAGATTAAAATACCCTTTGGTGCAAATTAACCCTATGATATTGGCATCACAACTCATTAGAGGGAAAGATACAAATATTGCAACCCATAGTTGGCCATCCGAAGTCAATTGCTATAATTTCACTATTTGGTTGGGTGACCCTTTGAGGTGTCCGTAGTGAAGTTTGTGGGTGTGTTGAAGGTTTCTTCATATTGCTTTGACCTGCAAAGTTATTTTCTGACTTGCAACTACTGTCATAGACTTTCATCTTGTTAAATAATATTTCCAGGTGTTTATTGATAAACATTATTTTATTGGATGGAGGGTCATTCCTATGACTTGAATGTAGTTATCCACTCTTGAGGTGTATTGGGGAATTTGTCTATGTTTGGATAATAGATAGTGGAGTGAGTTGGCATGATTGTCAGTCACTACAAAGTGTCAAATGCTGAAAAGACCTATACTCAACATTGCATTACTATAATAGAGATTTGAAAGACCTTGCATACTATAACAACAAATTTGTCATCTACTTCACCATCCTTTGAGGTACTTGATGTTTTTGGAACATCAAATTTGTATGTTATCCTCAGTGAAACTTATGAGATAAGTGTATGCACATTGAATTCATGACCAGAACTTTACATCAGAAAAGTTTCTTATTGCATGTTCATGTTGTGAATTCCTTTGCAAACATAAAAAAAAATTAAATACCTAGGGGGACCATTATAGGCTAGGCCGTTGTGTATATTGAAGCCGATTGGAAAGAGAGGGCTGCTAAGAAGAGGAACCACCACAAGGCTGCATGGACCTAGGAAGATGAGGAGGAGAAGCCAACTATCTTTTGGTACCACACGCGAGTGGGGCTTCGGAAAAGGAGGTAATGAGCTGGTAGGATTCTGAGGGTGCCAGGGGCATTGAAATAAGTGATCCCTAAGTCTGATGGCCTCTTAGAGGTAGAGAGAAAGGAACCTTTGATCTGTGTATCTTAAAAGGGTGGAGAGAGACTGGAACTCTCTAAAAAGGCAGTAAAACCTCCCTTTGATCTCATAGTAAATAGGGCAACAAAAGATGAAGTGCTCCTCAATCTCAACCACCCCGAGACTAAAAAGATGACAAACCTTGTCATCCTTTGTCGAACTGGTGATCTATCTCAACCTAAAGTCGATGGGAGCCCAACATGAAAGAACCAAGGGGAATCTGGAGGGAATGTGACTAGTGAGGAGATATATAAGAAGGGCGGACAATGAGTTTGTCCTGTAGCTCAAGAAATTGTTTTGCATAAAACGCCTTCTTGGGGCAGATACCCTCGTGGGGTTTGACCCATGTGGCACTTGATGAACTTCTTGTAAATGTTTGTCCCAACACACTTGTTCAACTCCTGTCTAGAGGGGAAAAGATGGTTGGGGGCATCAAGAGAGTATTGGAACGAGGGGAGATGATTGATCTCAGTCACGATAGAACCAAGGAGTGTCGAAGGCCCAACAAACCAACAATGGACCCGACTAGAAGTAGAAGATGCAATAGACTCTAAGGAACGGTAAGCAAGGTAAGGGTACTTGAGGCGCCTTGAACTGGAATCAACAAAAACACGAAGGGGGTGCAAGAACAAAATGAGATCAAAGATAGCCTCCAGTCTGAAGGGTTGGGCTCTGAACTTAGCAAGGATGGTATTGTGAGGAATGGACTTCTTACACCTGATGATGCATCAGAGGAGAAACTGGACCCACTCAATAGAGGCCCAATTAGACTCTAACGAGGGACCCCAAATCACAAAGGCTTGAAAAAGAGTAGGCCGAATGAGAGTGTCCAAAATTGTCATCTTGGACGTGGTGTCTTGGAAGTGATGTCAGAAGCGCTCTCTCAGGAAGGGCAAGTGAGCCATACCCCTTATGGATACGAGGCTGAATGGCAGGTCTTAAGCTGAAACAGGGACCAGAAAACTTAACCCCCAGATAGGTGTAGGAAGGGACAACCTCAATCTCAGTACCAGCAAAGAAGAAGTGAAGGTGAGAGGTCTTGGTGCCATTAAAGACCATCTCCTTAGTCTTCCCCAAATTAACCGTCACATGCCCAGGAAACACTGAAATTTATTAAATCACACATCCAAAACTGCATACCACTAGAAGGCACTTGAAACATCTTATCACACATTCAAACAACATTGCCAAAAGAAATATATCAATCTGATATAGAAATAGCAGGCATCTACATGTCTGAAAACAGTGATAAATGTTGTTGGAAGCCTAGGACAATAATACCAAACAGCATATAACTCAATAGAAACCCATTTATCCACCATTAAATGACTTGGAAGTGACAAATAAGATCATGGTGTCATCAAATGATATGCAGGGAGCCCTCAAATTGCAGTGCCTCATTTTATAATTCCTTCGCCCTTCTTCTGTTGGGACAACCTGCTATGATATATTACGGCTTAAAGGGGGCCAGAACTTCTTAGATTCCCTTCTTGTTAGCTTCAGTAGATTATATAACATAAAACGGCAAAAAATATTTGCAATGAATTCTTTTTACCTGTATCCTAGGTTGATATGGCCTTGTAATGACCCCAGTTGGGTCCTATGGGGTTTGGGACTAATTGCTCATTACCGAGACTTCTTTCCAATCTCAGACTCTACTTCCAACTCAAAATTCTTTATAAATCTTAGATTGATGATAATGGACACCACTTACTTATAATTGATTATCCTTAGAATATACAATAGATATCACATGTCAATGAATATCTTTGCAATTTGTATAGGATGGAGAATCGTTGCTCTCTGATATGACTGTTGGAATTATGCAATTTTGATATTTGCTATACTCCAATCTGCAGTTATGGAGTGAACCTTGCTTTTTCTGATATGGCAATTGTGTCGTAAGTCTCCTCTTAATTACTTACAGTTGTTCCTAAGAGGCTGTATGAATATGCTTCAAATCTCCACACTATCGCTTATAGCGATGATGCTAAATTGCTGTTTCTAAATTATACTTTGTAAATGTGCAATGGTTTGTTGCTGTCCCTGATTGCTAACTTTATAAGTACGCAACCAATTTTCCCAATAAGGTCTTTGTTCCTATCTACCAATTCCCAATATGGATAAGTGGGGTGAGTATACCATTCGATGATCCTTTTCCAGTGAGATCGATCCTTGTAAATACCATATGGTATCGAAGGGTTGCATCCATTGCTTGGCAATAGATGCATCTCTTCATATCTTAATCCTGATCATTAATCTTAACATAGATGGTCTCATCACCGATAAGGTATTTTTTGTTGCTATTCCCATGTCGTGTTATGATAATCGATCATTAATAATCCAAGCTTTATCTTCTAATGCAATTGATACATACCTTAGCCGATACTCAGTCTCCATCATTGATTCTTGACAATCTTCTCCGTTAACTCTAAAATTGATCAAGTTGTTGGGTTTGATTAGATGTTGTTGAGTCCACCATCTCTGAATTCTTCATAATACATGGAAGATATATCGGCTGTAATTGTTCCTAACTCACATGCTTGTGTCGACTATTATTTCGTGCATACCATCTTCAGAGTATGGTTGAACTCCTCAGTTCGGTGGGGGTCAGTAGAGTCAATCGACTCTTTTAAATAGTATTTGATATTTTGTATTCATATATACGCTATTCGATTTGTATGGTATTAGATATGTTTGTATTTTGTTATTCGTATGAATATATACCTTAATATTATATTTGTTGTATGAATTATATATTATTACATTAATCATTATTATATTAATTATAATAATTATATATAATAATATTAATAATAGATATATTGATTTATATTTGAATTATTATTTATTATTATTTTAATATTATTATTTATATTACATTATTTATTTATTTTTAATATTATCATTTTATTAATTAAATCTTCCTTACGGGGAGGGGACATCACAGGCCTTTAGGGAGGTATAACCGGTAGGCAAACATAGGTTGTAATGTTCCCTGCTAATTGAACAATAACATTTCTAATAAAGATAAGGAATAAGTAATGAACTAAGAAATTGGCTGTTACCGATCCATATTATATGACAGATCTTATTATTACTTCAGTTATAAAGACGGGAGAAGACATTGGAGGCAATCTCCAAAACACTTAGAGACCATTGATAAGCTCCCTCAAAGTTTACAGATCAACCTTCAACCTGTCTTGGACTTAAGCCCTCAAAGCTAAAGAGAACGTTGAGCCCTACCCTATCTTGGGAGTTATCCTTTGGATTTAGACTGCCCCTCTTTGGCTGCCTCAGCCCCTCCTTGCTCATATCTGAAGTGATAATAGAATCTGGGTCTTATAATAGAATTGGGATTTTAATAATCCAAATTTCATATAAACTTATGGTGAGAATATAACAGAGTATTATTATTTCCTATCTGAAACAGAGTATTCCTTTCTTACAGTCTATTATTTCCTATCTGAAACAAAGTATTCTTTACTTACAGTCTTTTTGTCACTTTTTAGATGACATATATTATTGATTTGAATTCCACTTATCCGTTGCGAGGTTTGAGGGTTTGAATAGTGATCCCTACTGAGAGTTTTACCTCAACTCTTCGATATCTTTATTTTATTTCATTCGATGCCTTTTTGAAGTGTTACTAAGTGTGGGTTTATATCCTTCTTTGGCAGGTGATGAGGCACGATGTTTTGAGGCTGTGCCTCCTTCGTGATTCCCAAGCGCACTTCTTCAAATCGCAGTCAAAGCTTGTTCGGCAATGAAGATTCGTTTATTAATGAAGTTCGATAATAATTATTTAATGTTTGTATTTCCTGTTTGAACCGTCGGTAATGTATGGTTTAATATAATACCATCTGTTATTATTAAGCATATCCCGCTGGTGTTCGGTATTATCATTTTGCTCCTTAAAATCGTATTATTTTATTATTTTATTTTTGAATATTATTTATTTAATAATTACTCATTTATGAATATTGTTTATCAATTATTTACTCATTTAACAGTTAACAACAATATATATATATATATATATATATATATTTGATATATTCGTTACTTATTTAATTATTTATTTAATAATAACAATGATTAATATGATCAATTTATTTTGTTAATCAATTACTTAATCTATTTATTTATTTATAAAATTTCTTATTACAAACAGGGGTTATCACATAGGTACAACTCCTTTAACATTCCCAAAAGCTTCAGAAAACACACCAAGAAATTGCAACTCAAAATACATCAATTTCATCCATGATTGCCACCAAGACTGGAAGCTCACCTTTCAACTCACTGGTGATTCCTATAAGAAATCACTCTAACCAGCTAGAGGGGTTTTCATCCCCAAAACTACTAATCTCAAATAAGTTTTCATCCTTAAAAGATTATGAAATAACTCAGGTTCTCTCCAATTACAAATCAAATAACATTTTACGATTAACCCTCCAAATGAGTTCTTAACCTCATAAATTTTTCGAAGGAAAACAATAATAAATCAAAATGTAATAATTCCTTTTTCCCTCACAAAGACTGTTTTGAAAAATAAATAATAATCAAGTATGTAAAAAAGTCCCCCATGCCTAGGCATCCATAATGAACCACAACATAAATCACCCTTCTAATGAATTATTTACATTAGATTGTCTTTTTAATATTTTCAACATTAGAGAACTTAGATGAATAATTATATAATTATTCAATAATTTATTGGATTTGCAGAAAGTACAAAAATGATATAACTATGCAATTTTAGTCATGTCAAAGTGATCTTGAGGACTAAGGACGGTAGTCAGAAGCAATTAGGTGAGTGCCTGAAAATATTAAACTTCTCCAAGAAGTTTGTAGAGCTTCCAAAAGATCAGAAATCAATTTTGAAAGCATCAAGAGGCTCATCACAACCATTTGAGTTCACTTCTATGAACAAAAACTCCACTTGCCCAAATATGCAATTTCCACTAACTTTTGAGTTCTCCCTTGCTCACTAATTAGCCTACGAGGAAAAACCAGGAATTATGCTAATTGTTTACAAATCAGTTTTGCATAAAAGGGGGCATTACAGTCCTCCCTCACTAGAATTTCTTGTCCTCATGCAATTGCAACTAACTCAATCTTGAAATCACTCCACCATGTTTTTGTTCCACCACTCTGATACAACATAGAGCTGCAGAACTATCATTCGCTGTTTCACTCGTGGAGTTACTATCACTATTTATCCATATCAAAGTCAACACAATTGGCAAAGATTTGGATTGTTTCTCTTGTAATTGAATGATGCGAATCAATTGTGTACAATCAATTGTGCAATTTTTTGCAAAATAAACTTCATAACTGAAGTTATCGTTTATCATCTCCAGCAAGAAACATAAACTGGCATGAACACATGCTAAAAACAACTGATGATACCAGAAAATGGTATGAGATGGCTTAAATATTAGTAATGTAGCAAATTGTAGTAATTATCGTTTATTGCAGATGCATTTATTGGGACAAAGTGCATGGATACATCATGTTGATACCACAAGTTTCTTCCAAATTAATGCAAATAGGTCTACCTACCGCACTGATATGATAGGTTAGCTTTGAATAAATTTTTCAAGTGTCAAGCTGAGGGCATATTGCATGGTATGTAAGGAACATAATGAAGCGCTGGTTTATATATGGAAGATATTTGAATCGTAGTTGAAATACTTGTACTCGGCAACTTCTCACCAAGGCCCAAAAAAAAACCTTGACAAAAACTCAGTGAAAACTCAACAACTTAAAAAACTGCTTAAATTTAATTAGAAATGCATTTTTTTTTGCAAAATTCAATGAGGAGATGCATCTAATGAGTCAGTAAATGAGTAAACAAAAGAAAGAAGCCAGGTCCAGATATATTTCAATGCAAATTGGGTAAAAAATGGCATCCTCATGTGGAATGCTTGTTAATGTTTGTAGCCTAAGTCGAATGATAAAATGATTAAATATTATTATACATATATTGATTTATAATAATATTTTATATTCACATATATCTTATCTTATTACTAATCAATTTATATATAGTATTATTTAATATTAATAATATTGTTATTATTATAATAATATTATCAAGGCTGACTAAACATTGGAATTGATTAAAACTGATAATAATCGAACACCAAATGAATTGACTATTGGTGTCGACTTATATTGTAACCATTATATGGTGATTAACTTCCATCATAATCGTGTTGTCTTATATTAATGATAACAATAGTTATCGGGCCTTGACACATTGGTTATCGCTGACGAAAAGTTGCGACCCATTTTGAGGCGGCATGCCTCCTCATCATTCTATATATGCTCTTCAGATGCATGATCTAAGAACACACAGAAATAATACAGTGCAAGTACAAGATCGTGCATCTCCATACTCATTAAACCATATTGATATATTTTTCATTTGTATAATCTGCCATCGAATAAAACTACATGTTGCCAATTGAAGAAGTGACACTTATCTATATCAGCAAATCATTAATAGTTCAAGATCATAACAACAGATTGGTATTGACATCTCCAACAAGATTAATTGGTACACTCTGTCCTTATCTTTGTAACATACAGATTTGCTTGGCAAATAGAGATCAGTATAAATTGTATCTTTGCTTCATTCTAGTTGTTTCATTTGATATTCCTGCATATATAAAGTGAGAAATTAAAATTAATCTCCACACTAAATAATCTGATTACTTTAACATGGTATCAGAACCTAGGTGAGGCATATATCAAATCAGATTTAAGAGGAAACCAAATTTTATCATACTACATCAATCTTTTAGTAAATCCTCAAAATTCAAAATGATGAATGGTTATATTGGAGAAACCATATTAGAGCAAAACGTTGAATTTAAGTCTTGTACCAAATCTAAAAGACCAGCTCTCTATTCAACATTTTCAAGTCAAATATCTACTAGTAGAAACACTTGGGTAATAGACAGCAGGGCCTCCCAACACATCACAAGATTCAAAGAGCATCTAGATACAATGATAGAAAATTGTGATGAAGAAGTCACAATCGGGGATGACTCAAACTACCTAGTAAAGGGAATTGGTACCTGCAATATCCAACTAAACTCTGACATATCCTTACAATTAATAGGAGTACTATATGTACCTGGTATAAAAAGGAACCTAGTTTCTATTTCAGCCCTAGAGGATAAAGGATATACGATCACCTTTATGGAAGGAAGAGTCATAGCATGGCCTAAAAATTCAAATATCAAACAAGCATACACCATCGGAATACGACATGGGTGTTTATATAAACTCAACACCACCTCATCTTAGGCCCTCATTCATGAGTCCTCAAACATGTGAATTATGGCACAGGAGATTAGGACATCTCCATTTCCGTGAACTAACATCTAGGGATAAAATGGTAACAGGAATTTCCAAACTATCTCAAGAGCATGAACGAATATGCAAGGGATGTGCCTTAGGAAAGAATATCAAAAACACTTTTCATAGTAGTGAAAACAAATCTAAAGATATATTGGAACTAATTCATACTGATTTGTGTGGACCTATGACTGTACCCTCTATTGGAGGTTTTCTATACTATATCATTTTCATAGACGATTATTCAAGAAAGACCTAGATATACTTTCTAAAAAAGCAAGGAGACAAATGAACTTCTTAAAAATTTCAGAGAATTCAAAGCCCTAGTGGAAAACCTAACAAATAAAAACATAAAGATTCTTAGATCAGCTAATGGAGGGGAGTACATTTCTGAAACCTTTAGTACCTTTTGAAAAAATGCAGGAATTAAGAGGGAGTTTGCTGTCCTTTAGAATCCTCAGCAAAACAGTGTGGCAGAAAGGAAAAACAGAACCATTGTAGAAGCAACAAAAACAATGCTACATGATCAAAACATTCATACCTCTTTGATGTAGGGCAGGGATGGAGGATCCAATAATGGATGGTCCAAACCTACAACTGCCAATTATAACAACAACAATTGCAACGGAATACAACAAGATAATGATTCAAAACAAAATTTCATTCAACATGCCCGACTGTAAGGCCTTCCGGGTTGTGGCCTTATACAATGAAATAACAAAGTATCTCAACAATCTCCTAGCTAGTCCAGCTCTAAAACACATCAGCAATTGATGGAAATACTAAGGCAGATCTGAACTTGAGCTCGCAAGCCTCCAAGCAATCTCCTTGTTTCCAAGTATGCAAACCACTAGCTTTGCTATTACAATATCAGATAAAACATCTGATCTACAAGATCTCGCAAGATCGAATTATGTTTCTAATCTACTTCTACTATCAATCTACCACCAATCTACCTCCTAAACATCTACCCAAACTCTCAATATATAGCCAGCTAAGCCACAAGTCGGTCAGTCAGGCATTTAATTACAATATAGGTACAATCTGGAAGATTAAACCAAAACTAATGAAAGAGTGATAAAAAATTAATGCGCCTTTGGATTTAGGTCCACACATCACCCAAGAACATGCCCTTAACTACGCAAGGCCCCATCTCATCACACGGAACCGCGCAAGAAGAAACACTTCACGTTTCGCGTGAAAACTGCTAGAAAATAGGTACCCGAGCAAAATAGCCATAACTTTTTACTCATAATGAATTAGGACTTGCGCTCTTGGGAAAAGATAGTATTTTAGGTCCTCTTTAAGGCCCTAAGAGCGCAAAGGATGATTCATTAAGGATCAAGGTCACCATGACGCGCAATCAGCACTGAAACTGCAAGAAAATACGGCTCCGATGGCAAGTAAAACAGCTCCAACTTTGAAACGGTCTGTCCAATCCTTATGAGATCTTAGGAGAGGGTTCCAAAATAGGTCCTCAATATTATGTAAGCTTCACACAACATGAAACCAAGAAATGCAAAAATTATAATTCAAACAACAAAAAATAGGAAATGTTTTTGGTTGATGCAAGATTGCTCAAAGCCTGAGATGCTCCTGCATCACTCTCTTTGGGAAGAGGCCTCCAAATATTGCAGCATACATTCAAAACAGATGTCCACATTCATCTCTAGATAATAAACTCCTGAAGAAGCATTCACGGGAATTAAGCCAGATATAAGTCGCTTAAAAATCTTTGGCTATCCTATCTACATCCATGTTCCTAAGGAGAAGAGATCCAAATTAGAACCCTCGGGAAGGAAAGGAATATTTGTGGGATATAGTGAAACATCCAAGGCCTATAGAATCTACATTCCTGGTCAAAGACAAATAAAACTAAGTAGAGATGTAATATCTGAGGAAGATCTTGCATTCAAGAGATCTAAAAACATAAATGATGTAGATAATGACTCTCCTCAAAACAATGAAAAAGATCACCACTTTGAGATTCAGAGGGAGAATCATAACATCATTGAAAACAACAATCACACTGGACCTATGGATATTACAAATGAAACAAGAATCTCTACCATAAATAAGAAAATACCACTATGGGCCAGAAAAATGATAGAGGAAGCCAATAACTATGCAGCACCTGAGGGAACATTCAGAGAGAGTAAAGGACCAAACAGGTATTCCAACTATGTTGCATTAATGAGTGAAATCATAAATTCGGAACCCTCCAATGTTGAGGAAGCACTACAACATTAGACTTGGAAAGAAGCAATGACTGAAGAATATAAATCAATCTTAAAGAATGATGTTTGGGACATTGTCCCCAGGCCTAAAGATAAATCTGTAGTATCTTCAAAATGGTTGTTTATAATCAAACATTCAGCAAACGGAAGCATAGAAAAACATTAAGTAAGATTTGTGGCCAAGGGATTCTCACAAAAGGAAGGGATTGATTATGAGGAAACATTTTCACCTGTTGCTCACTACACATCTGTTAGAACCATAATTGCCATTGCAGCATCCAAGGGATGGAAGATTCATCAAATGGATATGAAAATGACATTCTCGAATGGTGTAATAGATGAAGAAGTCTATCTAGAACAGCCTAAAGGATTCATAATTCATGATCAACAATCTCATGTCTGCAAATTGAAGAAAGCACTATATGGGCTCAAACAGGCTCCACGAGCTTGGTATGAAAGGATAGATCGTTACCTACTAGAAATTGGTTTCTCAAAGAATGATGCAGATCCTAACCTCTACTTCAAAATAATGGATGGAGAAATGTTGATCCTTGTTCTATATGTTGATGATCTTCTAATAACTGGAGAAGATCACCTTAGAATCAAATGCAAACAAGAGCTAGCCACCAAATTTGATATGAAAGATCTCAGACTTCTTCACTATTTTCTTGGTCTAGAAGTTTGGCAACAATTAAATTAGATAATCTTAAATCAAGGAAAATATACCATTGATGTGTTGAAAAGGTTCAGGATGATGGACTGCAAGCCAATGTCTACACCTATGGAAACAAACCTTCACAAGTTGAGAGAAGCAATGTCAAGTTTTGAATCAGTAGATCCCACTCTGTACTAACAAATGATTGGATTGTCATGTCCCCATTTTGGCTGACATCGTTTGGCATGACGGATTTGCCTATCATCGACTCTCGTAGGCAAATGGTTTGGAGAGAGGGTCATTATGTTGATCATTTGATTGCATATTGCTAACAGAGCCTACATTCGGTAGAGCCTACATCCAGTTTGGGCCTACATGCAATTGTAGTGGAGCCTACATCCAGAGTGAGCCTACATCCAGTTGCAGTAGAGCCTACGTTCAGTCTTGAGCTTACGTTCAGTCTTAGTTGGGCCTACATTCAGTTATGAGACATTTGGGCCTACATTGTTATAATTTTGAGTTAAGAAATGTACTTTATTATTATAATGTTATTTTATTATAAAGTACATTATAATTGGATGTTTCTAGAAGTTCTAGCAACTTCTCAAGGAAAAGAATAAATAGAGGGCTTGGGCTTTTATTTGGACATGCTTGGATTTGGGATTTCTTCTACTTCTTCCATTGTGGAGCAATTTGTAGTCTTTGGTCTGCAAATTCTATTCGATCTTTGGGAACGATAACTCCCCTAGATTGGCATAACTGAGGTAGTGAAATATCTATTGAAGGGTTGCAAATTTGGAGTTGGTACTCAGCCATCTCATTGGTACTTCATTGAGAATTTGATGTAAGGGTTTGTTTGTGATTGAAACAACATTTCAGGAGGCATTTTTAGTAGGGCCGAAATTATAGGAGGCAATTTTTAGCAGGTTCGAAATTATAGGCGGCTGTTTTTAGCAGGTCTGAAATTATAGGAGGCCGTTTTTAGCAGATTCGAAAAAGCAGTCCGAAAAAGCAAATCCGAAAAAGCAGTCCGAAAAAAGCAGACCCAAAAAAGCAGACCTGAAAAATTGATATTGAGGGTTTGTAATTGTTTGGAATAAGGGTTCTGAATTCATCATTGCATTGGTGAATCATTTGGTGAAGAATTGGAGATCATTTTGGTACATTTTCAGAATTGCAATATCAGGGTTTGGAACCAATAATTTGCTCATATCTCCTAATCTACTTGGAGAATATTTTTATGCTCTTGGGAGGATCTTAGTACACCCCTGGCGGTCCTTTTCATAGCTTTTTGGAGTGTACGGCCTGGTACGGCTCTGTGGTGTGCAGCACATAGCAGAGATTCAAGGGCAGTTTGGGGGCAAGTTAGGATTGCTTGGTGTTGGTCTTCAGCAGCGTAGCAAATCAGAGTAATTGGAGCGGTTTCCAGGTGCACTTGTTGATAGTAATGAATGTTAAACATTACATATCTATTGTATATGACAGTCACTAAAATTCATGTCTGAATATGTATTGTTCTTGCACCATTTTGCTGTGATAATCAGTTCATATATCCCTGTTGTCATAGTCAGTCCTCTATCTTCAGATATGGATATAAGTTAGCAAGGGTATTGCCACATTGTCATAGCATTGTATTCTGAATATTGTCACAGTCATACATAATCTGAAAACAGTCATTGAATTCAGACTTTGCATTGTAATTGGGTGCGTTGATAGGACTACGTTCATTCATTGGTTTCATATCCAAGTCCATATGTTGTACACAGTCCATAAACAATGCTTATATGTGTTAGATGTAACAGTTGCATGAATTCTGGAAAGTGCAATCAGAATTAGAGAAGTTTTTGATATCTTGTAGTAAGTCTTTACATTGCTTTGAGATTCATTGCTGCTCTATTGTATTTCATTACTACATTGGTATTGTTATCTCAATAACATTTGGTGCCCAAAACAAATAAACATCATTGCAAACAAGACCATTCAAGTGCATGCCAACTGTTTGACGAATTTACACGGATCAGATTTGGGGTTTTTAGTGATCCTACTAGTGAGGGTCATTACAGATTGCTAATGTACTTGGTCAATACCAGACCCGATATCTGCTATGTTGTAAATGCCCTCAGTCAGTTTATGGTTGATCCTAAGCAAATACACATGGTCACAGTAAGACACATCTTGAGATACCTTCGAGGAACTATAGAATATGGTTTACTATACAAAAATGTAAAACTGGATCTACATGGATTTACAGACTCAGATCAAGCTGGAAGTGTGACAGACCGTAAAAGCAAATCAGGGTGTTGTTTCAATTTAGGATCTGCCATGATATCTTGGTTCAGCAAGAAACAAACTTCAGTTGCTCAAAGTTCAATAGAAGAAGAATATATAGTAGCCTCAATGGGAGCTCAAGAAGCAGTTTGGTT
Organism: Chamaecyparis obtusa; assembly: GCA_027943335.1. Lineage (NCBI taxonomy): Eukaryota > Viridiplantae > Streptophyta > Pinopsida > Cupressales > Cupressaceae > Chamaecyparis > Chamaecyparis obtusa. The sequence continues at coordinate 339,127 of BSBK01001973.1, forward strand.
AAGGAAACTTTTAGTAAGGTTGTTTGGACAAACCTTAGAGCCCACAATCATTCACTGTGATAATCAAAGCTGCATCAAACTCTCCATCAACCCAGTCTTTCATAACAGATCCAAACTTATCGAAATACCATACCACTATGCTAGAGACATGGTGGAATGAAAAGCAATTCAAGTAGAGTATATTTTTATAGAGGAGCAAACTGCAGACATTCTCACCAAACCTCTTGCTAGATATAAGATAGCTCACTTCAGAAGCAAACTTGGTATGATTAAAATGTAAAACATTTATGAGAATGTGTTTTTCTCCTCATCATTGTACTAACCAATTAATGTTTAAATATAAACATAATTTCTTTGACACTATGTGTCTCTGTGTATATCATTTAGAGGTGACAATCTCAAATGATAGATGCTTGTATACTAATGGCCTTGTAAATAAATTACTTTACTATTTTCTATCATGACTTATATCACATGGTTGATATTTGTGTACACATTATGATAGAATATATCTCTATTGGATGAGATATTTCATGGTGAATATTAATATGGTTTAATATTCCACTCATACCATGAAACCATATCCTTATGATAAGCATCATATGGTTAATGCTAGTGCACATATCATTAAAGATAGAAAGTGACTCTGAGTAAATGTCATAAGTGTTGACATACGGATTCATTGCACATGTGATCATTCTCCTAGCTAAGAGGGACTGTTAATGTTTGTAGCCTAAGCCAAATGATAAAATGATTAAATATTATTATACATATATTGATTAATAATAATATTTTATATTCACATATATCTTATATTATTACTAATCAATTTATATATAGTATTATTTAATATTAATAATATTGTTATTATTGTAATAATATTATTAAATATTATTAAGACTGACTAAACATTGGAATTGATTAAAACTGATAATAATTGAACACCAAATGAATCGACTATTGGTGTCGACTTCTATTCATTATTTGGTGTCGATTTTTATGGACTATTGGTGTTGACTTATAATGTAACCATTATACGGTGATTACCTTCCATCATAATCGTTCTGTCTTATATTAACGATAACAATAGTTATCGGGCCTTGACACATTGGTTATCGCTGATGAAAAGTTGCAACCCATTGTGAGGCAGCATGCCTGTTGGAAGGCATGCCTCCTCATCATTCTATATATGCTCTTGAGGTGCACGATCTAAGAACACACAGAAATGATACCGTGCAAGTACAAGATCGTGGATCTCCATACTCACTAAACAATATTGATATATATTTCATTTGTATAATCTGTCATCGAATAAAAATACAGGTTGCCAATTGAAGAAGTGACACTTATCTATATCAACAAATCATTAATAGTTCAAGATCATAACAGCAAATTGGTATTGACATCTCCAGCAAGATTAATTGGTACACTCTGTCCTTATCTTTGTAACATACAGATTTTCTTGGCAAATAGAGATCAGTATAAATTGTATCTTTGCTTCATTGTAGTTGATTCATTTGATATTACTACATATATAAAGTGAAAAATTAAAATTAAACTTCACACTAAATAATTTGATTACTTTAACAACGCTAATGACTGGTAGCCTAATAGTTTGAAGCAAAACTAAAATAGAAAATTGTCTTTGTAAAACTATAAATAAATACAACATCAATATAGTCTACATCTTCCTCTTCTCCTTCCCAGTAGTTCTAGTAAATCCTATAGGATGGGTAGAGGGGGTCTAGTCCTAGGAATCCGTTGTGGCTGCGCCTCCTCGCTTGACAAAACTGGATGTGACTTAACCGCCATCTTGGATGTAGATAGTATTGGCATTGGCAATGACTACTCATAATCCTCAACCTCCCCATCCTCCTCAATATTATCCAATCCTAATCCTCTCTTCTCCTCCATAGCTTGCCTCTCCAAATCATAGATCTCATCTCTATAAATAATGGAGGCTGCTCTTGTGATGTCTAATCACTGTAAAGATCTATGTCATCCAAATCAAGTGGACTAGTTGGTGTTTCCTATACATTCCTTGTACGCAACTGAAGGTTATATTGCATAAATACAAGGTCATTGGGGTGTTTCTGCGCTAACTTGTTCTTCTTTGTGTGTATGGCCTCTAACAAGCTCCAATTGTGCTCACAATTGGATGAATTACAAGGTTGGCATAAGATTCAGAGGGCAATTGTTTGCAGATTTGGGACATTTTCACCCCAACTTTTCCACCAAACATCTACAAAATAAAATATTGAAGAGTTAGAAAGAAAGGTGAAAACATATTTCAGTTTTTATCTACTTATCATGCATGTGAAAGACTCCAAAGTTCCAAGTATTATACCTGGGGTTTGAGTGGTTTTTCCTCTCTTGGCCATGTTTGAAGATAATAGCTTGCCTGTTGCATTTTGGTACATTTCCAATTCGGACACAATGAGGTCTCTTACCTCAACCCCGAGTATCATCCTTCAAATGCATGCAGTGAGACCCTCCACGACCTCTCCATTAGGATTCGAGAAGAATGGGGAGAAGTGAAAACGAGGGTTGAGGAAGTACCTTGTTGCATGAATGGGTTAATGGAATTGATTGTTCCAACTCCTATCAATAATTTCCCATATGGTGTCTAATTTGAGGTTGCCCCCATTGTAGTAAGTTTTATATAAACTCCTTGGTTCTATTGATGGCCTCATACAGATACCTCATTGGGGTTTGATCACCATCTACCAAGCAGAGAACTCTAACCAAGGGCTCTGACACCTAAAATTTAAAAATACAAAAAGATTAATCATTAAAGTTACAAATTAATAATGAAAAACTCGAGTACAAAAAAATAAATATCCAAGTGTTCAAGTTACATTCACAATCTGTGTAGCCCTTTGTGAAAATTAGTTGTCAAAGACAATGTATGCGCTCTCTTCGTCAAGATTTTACATGTTTGACTCACAAACATTTGCTTCAAAGCCGTCAAAGAACTAATTATACTCTGCAACGTTAAGAAAACCATTGCAAACCTTGTGACACTCGCTCTCACGAATTTCTTCCCTTGGGTCTGTTCTCTCATCAAGCAAAGAACCCAAGGGTGATTGTAGATGTATTTTGTGATCTTCATTGCATCTTCTACAACTGGCTGCACCCAATTTAATTTTCCTATGTCCTCCAAAAGGTCAAGGACGTGCTACACAAGGTGTCTAAAAAAGTGTACTATGTTTTGGAGGATTCTACCAGCTGCCTGTAATGTTCCCAGACCCTTGCGAACTTCCTTGCTCTGGAAATGTACTATGTAATATTCAATATGCAGCAATGTCGTGTCTGTATGGTAATGGTTTCCGGAGCGGCAGACAGAGGTGGTATACAGTAGCAAGATTTGACTATACGGTGGGGAAGAACACAAGCCATATGGTGAATTGATGACTAAGGTCGTACGGTTTAGTGGACCATACGGTGTTGTAACCTGAGGTCGTATGGCTTGGAAGGCCATACGGTGTTGTTGGTTGAGGCCGTACGGCTGGGATTTCCCGTACGGTGTTGTTGCTCAGGCCGTACGGTAGGAAGGTCGTACAGTATGTGTTTGTCCCGTCCTTGATGCACACAGTTCAAATTGTTTTCTCTTTCAAGGTGTTGAAATAAGCTATTTCGTAAATAAATTTCAGTGCTCGACACAATGATGGAATAAGTATTTGCAAGCAGAAATAACAATATGATTATATAGTGTTTCAAATTTGCCAGATCCAAAACAAGAGAACGAACAGAATAGGGTGAGGGTTGAATCCCACCGAAACTGCAAATACCAAATAGGCAGGGTCTTTCACCTCCGAAATGGCAGCCAACAGAATCCCAACAGGAATTCGCAATTACAAATAAAATATCAAATCTCAACATGTAAATTTCATCCTACACGCCAGACATAAATACTCGTCGGAAAACTCCCGAGGTGAACAAATAGAGCCGACAGCAACAACTACACCTACACCAAACAAATAAAATATGGGCCCGAGATAAACTAAATCGATCGGGACCCAAATACAATTTTTATTATTCATTTAATGACGGGGACATTACAGTCCTGCCATCCCAATAATTGCTTGTCCTTAAGCAATTTTAGGCTAGGGTGTTCCAGAATCTCTTCGCCTTCCCAGGTGGCATCTTCTAATGGTAGATCCTTCAAGCGCACAAGAAATTCTTTTACCGTGCATGTCCTCAATTTTTTCTCTCGAATGTCGACGATTTTTGCTGGTTCCAATACTAACTTCCCTCCATCGTTGAGGGGTGGCAGGTCTATGGAGATTGATGTGTTGACCCACGGCTTTCTTCAGGCAAGAAACATGAAAGACATTGTGGATTTGGCTTCCCTCAAGTAGATCCAATTCGTATCCAACCTCACCCACTCTCCTGGTCACACGGTAGGGTCCATAGAAGCGCTGCCTCAGCTTCTTTCTTGAGGACTTCAGCGAGGAATGTCTGTACAGTTGAAGTCGGAGGTATACCAAATCCCCGACTTCAAAACTTATCTCGATCCGATGCTTGTCAGCATACATTTTCTGATGGTTCTGAGCCCGTTTGAGATTTTCTTTGAGGGACCTTAAAATATCTATTCCCTCCTGCAACTAGTCTTTGGCCTTCGGCGCATGATTGTCACCCAGAGCCAAGTCCACAAATGAAGGGGGTTCATACCCATACAAAGCTTTGAAGGGTTCCATCCCAATGGACATGTCGTAGGTGGTATTGTAACAGTACTCCCCCAGATGTAGCCATTTGACCCATGCTCTCTGTTGTGCGCAAACATAGTTTCTGAGGTAACCTTCCAGCCATTTGTTCACAATCTTTGTTTATTCGTTAGTTTGGGGGTGATAACTAGTGCTTGGCGACAACTAAGTTCATGCTAGTCGAAACAATTCTTTCCAGAAAGTACTGAGGAAGCAGCTATCTTTGTTGCTAACTATGTTTCGAGGGAGTCCGTGTAGGCGGAACACCTACCGGAGGAATAAGTCTGCCACCTGTGAGGTTGGATACTCCGTTGAAACAACAAAGAAATGTGCATACTTGGTTAATTTGTCAACCACTACAAAGATGCAGTCCTTCCCTTGCGCCTTAGGGAGCCCAGAGATGAAATCCATTGAGATGTCCCACTTTTGCTTCAGAATCGGTAATGGTTGAAGTCAACCCGCTGGCAGAGTGTGTTCGGGTTTATTTTGTTGACAGGTAGCGCATTCTCGGACATACTGTAATATATCATTCTTCACACCCTTCCATGAAAACCTTTCCCTGATCTGCTTGTAGGTCTTCAAGTATCCCTGATGCCTAGCTAAGGGCGAGTCGTGCATCTCTTTCAAGATTTTCTCCTTCAATTTGGATTCAGGTACTAGATAAATTCTTCCTTTTTAGAAAATAATATCAACCACCTTATACTTGTCGTCCTGTACTTCTTCGTCTAGTAGTTGGCATGCGAAAGTGTTTTTGGAATATTCGACCAACAAATGTGCTCTCCAATCCGTTGAGATCTGAGATAAAGAACATATGGTTGGTCTTCTTGATAATGCGTCAGCCACCACATTTTTTTTCCTTTTACAAACTAAATGTCAAAGTCAAAAGGGTGCACTTACCCATTTCTGCTGTCATTCGTTCAATTCCCTCTGTTCCAGCAAATGTTTGAGGCTGTTATGATCTGTACAGATGACAAACTTGGCTCCAACGAGGTACTGCCTGAATTTTGTTAAGGCATGCATGATGGCGAGCATTTCTTTGTCATATATGGAATACAACCTTTCGGCCCCTGAGAGCTTCCGACTTTCGAAGGCAATTGGGTGGCGGTCCTATATTAGCACGGCCCCGATACCCTCCCCGAAGGCATCGTACTCGAGGATGAAAGGCTGAGTAAAATCTGGCAGTGCAAGAACCAGACAAGAAATCATAGCCTTCTTAAGCTTTTCAAATGTTTGATGTGCTTGTTCATTCCACTGGAAAGACCCTTTCTTTGTCAGATCGGTGATCGGCGCACTAAGATGTGAGAATCCCTTCACAAACCGTTTGTAGTAACTACACAACCCAAAGAATCCACGTAGTTCCGAAAGAGTTTTTAGAGGTGGCCAATCCAAGATGGCTTGAATCTTTTCTTGATGTACCCGAACTCGTCAACTATTGACAATGTTGCCTAGATATGATATCTCTGTCATCCCGAATTCACATTTGGATCTTTTGGCAAACAACAGTTGTGACTCCATAATTCCGAGCACTTCTTCCAAATGCCTTAAGTGCTCCTCCCATGTCTTGTTGTAGATTAGTATATCATCGAAGAATACTAGTAGGAACTTGCACAGTTGTTTGTTAAAAATGTGATTCATGCAAGATTGTAATGTAGTTGGTGTGTTGGTCAATCCGAACGGCATGACCAAAATTTCATAATGTCCATAATGACAACGGAATGCTATTTTCTCCATATCCTGTTCTCTCATGCTGATTTGGTGATATCTAGAATGGAGGTCTACTTTGGAGAAATAGACTGCACTGTGTAACTCATCCAACACCTCATCGATCCTGGGAATCAGATACTTGTTCTTGATGGTCTTTTTGTTCAGCGCGCGGTAGTCTACACACATATGCAACGTTTCGTCCTTTTTAACCAACACTACCGATGATGCAAAAGGATTGGAGTTGGGCCTGATCCTACCTTTGTCAAGAAGTTCCTATATTGTTTTTTCAATCTCATCTTTAAACCTCTTAGGGTGGCGGTAGGGCACAGTGATAACCGGTTTGGCGCCAGTCTCCATCGCAATGGTACGTTCAAATCCATGATGTGGTGGTATTCTTGGTGGTATGTCGGCGAAGACTTGGTGGTGTCTATCCAAAACCATTTGAAGCTCTTCATCCTAGTAGTCAACTCTTTGTCCTTGTACAGGTTCAGGCGAGGCGAAACAGTGTGCAACCCAGACCACGTCTTCGTGTCTGAAGATTTTTTCCATCTGTCGGGCTAAAATTTCCTTTGGTTCTCCATTCGACATCCCTCTCAGCACATTCGTTTTTCCGTTCACCTCAAGGGAGAACTCCATTCATTTGAACTTTGTGTGTATTCGTCCAATGTTTCCATCCACTGAATGTCCAAAATGACTTCCATGTCGTCTAGATCGACCACGAAGAAATCATCCGTCACTGTGTAGTTTTCCATGGTGATGCTTAGTTGCAGAACTAGATGGGTGCGTCTTAACAGGTTTCCTCCCGCCACCTTGACATCAAATCGTTGGTGTGCCTCCATACACAAACTCCGCCGACCAACCAACGATGAGTTAATGAAGTTGAGTGTGGCTCCACTATCAAGCATGACCACGACCCGTTGCCCTTGGAGCGTACCCTAGACCTGGAATACAGTACACCTTGGAGTTCTTGCCAGAGTAGCAATGGTGCCTCCTCTCTTCAAGAGAGTGGCAATTCTTTCTGCGCGATTGATGTTTACCTCCCCAGAAGCTTGTTGTTCATCCCCTTTGGCTTTCGGTGCCTGTTCCTCCTCACCGTCGGACAATACCTCAATGTAATGGATTTTTCCTTTGCCAAGGCATCGATGTCTCGGTACCCATGTCTCCTTACAGTTGAAACAAAGCTTCTTCCTTCTGAGTTCTTGTCGAGTTGCCTCATCCAACGGGGGCTTCTTAGGTGGGGGTCTGTTGTCTTTCTCCCTTTGAGTGAGAGATGATTTGGACTGTGAGTAGTATTTGGTGAAAGAAGAAGAGGATGTCGCCATGTCGCATGCCTTCTTAATTGCCTCCGTGAGTGTGATGGGGTTGAATCCTTTCACCCAGCCCTCCAAAGGTTCTGCGAATCCATCCATAAACAGTACCACTTATCGTCTTTCTGAAATTTCTTTTGCTAGGACAAACATTCTCTGAAATTCTATTATGTAACCATCGACTGTGTCGGATTTCTTCAACTGAGCCAACTCTTTGAAATTCAGTTCTAGATCTCTTCCATCAAAATGATTTATCAATCTCTTAGTGAATTCAGCATAGGAATTTATTTGATCATGGCGGAGAGTAACCATGCCATGATGCCACCATTCGTGGGCTACTTCTTCCAGATGCAGTGCAGGAAATTTGATGGCCTCATCCTCTGGCATAGGGTTGAGCTGGAAATATGTGTCAATCTTTTGTCTAAGATCGTCATTATGATAGCCACGCTTGTTTCCGCTAGAGTATCTCATTCTCAGCTCAATATAATCTTTGTAGGATATATCTCCTTCCATATTTGTGTTCCTCCAATCTTCCCATAGTTTATCCTGCATTTCTTGGAAAGTTGGTTGATCTCTGTGCTGGTCTTTCTCCCATGGAGGGAAAGTCGGCATCGACGGTCGAGAGCATACAGTTTGGGGGTTCGCCCTTCCTAAGACAAAATTGTCACTTTGTTCAGCAAATATCTTTCCTTTAGCCAATTTTCGCAATGTCTCTTCCATGAGGCACTGAGTGTCATTTATCTGTGCCTAGTTCCTAGTGAGTTTTCTCAAAAGAGTTATGACTTCGGCGGCAGGATCTTGGGGGTCCGCCATTCTACCAACTGAGTGATATCTCCTCCTCTTCCTGGTATAAACTTGCATTCACTACCCACAAGCTAGCAAAATCACCAGCTCTGATACCACTATAATGTTCCCAGACCTTGGCGAACTTCCTTACTCTGGAAATGTTTTGTGTAATATACAATACGCAGCAATGTTGTGTCCTTACGGTAATTGTTTCCAGAGCAATAGGAAGAGGTGGCGTACAGTTGCAAGATTTGATCGTACGGTTGGGAAGAAGAACACGGGCCGTACAGTAGGAAATCTGTACGATGGATTGATGACTGAGGCAATATGGTTTAGTGGACCATACGGTGTTGTAGCCTAAGGTCGTATGACTTGGAAGGCCGTACGGTGTTGTTGCCCGAGGTCTTATGATTGGGATTGCTCATACAGTGTTGCTGCTTAGGGCATACGGTAGGCAGAAGGCTATACGGTATGTGTTTGTCCAGTCCTTGATGCACACGGTTCAAATTGTTTTCTCCTTCGAGGTGTTGAAATAAGCTATTTCGTAAATAAATTTCAATGCTCGACACAATGTTGGAACAAGTACTTACAAGCGGAAATAACAATATGATTATATAGCATTTCAGATTTGCCAGATCCAAAACAATAGAACGAACAGAATAGGGTGTGTTGTCGGGATAATTGTATGTACGGATTATTATATTAATAAAGTATTATGTTAGCCTCGGTCGTTAGTGACGAAGAGGTTAGACAGTTACATCACAATGTTTCGGCCGTGGCCCTTCAGGTAGTTTATGTAAGGAAACTCAGGTGCGGAAACAACTTCCTACGCTAATCTCTATAGGAGAGTATTGTGCAAATACTTATAAATCCTTACAATTTCAGATTCGTTAACTACTTTAACAAAGATATTGCAACCACGCATACAGAAAAATAGAGAATGACACAATGATATACCCTGGGGAAAACCTTTCGGTAAAAAACCCCAGCACTCCAAAACCTGCACAATGTATTATCTTCAACACAAAGATTACAATACACTTGCAATGCAAGTTCTTTCAGGAGACGAGAGACAAAGCCAACAAGACTTCAATTTTTGTTATATCTCTCCCATAGGAGCAGCATCATATATATAGACTTCTCTGGACCCAAAAATAGGCACAACCACCAAGACCCATGCACAAAGCCACATGTACACAGTTGTTACATGCAATCCCAAGAATAGGCGTCCATCCCTAGAATAGACTATGACAACTTGTCATAGAATCCGCTAAAAATAACGGTCACAAGAGAAGTGTAAGAGAATCTGTCATACCAACCTATTTTTGGCATATTCTCTTACACACACCAACCACTTCTTCTTGGGCGCCCAAATAGGTCCAAGTCATAAGATGCTCTTACACCTGTCATAGCACATTCTTTAAATAGTTCTTACGCGTCATAGGAATCCGTCATGACTGTTTAAGTCATGATCTCCTTACGCACAAGATGCCGACACATCAAGTGGAGTGACACATCAACATGCAAACTAGACATGTACACTCACACTTAATTACATTATTTGCAAAAAAAAAAAACATTTACAAAACAAATAATAAGAATAGGAATTATCCAAGGTGGAGACACCTTATTCCTAACATTATCCCACTTGTCGAACACCTTGTAAGAGCAACAGGAACATAACAGGAACTTTAACCGCTATAGGCCAAAAGGCCCATAGACTCCGAACACCATCTGAACTTCTCAGTGCCCACTGGTTTCGTTAATGCATCTGCAACATTCTTCACAGTATCTACCTTCTCCAAATTTACCTTTCCATCTTCCACCATATCTCTCACAAAGTGAAACTGCACATCAATGTGCTTCGTTCTGGCATGGAAAGTTGGATTCTTTGCAAGGCAAATAGCGCTCTAACTGTCACACCAAATAGTAATCTGTTCTGCATCAACACCAACATCAGAACACAATCTTCTAAGCCAAATGGCTTCTTTACAAGCATGAGTAGCAGCCATGTACTCAGCTTCTGTAGTGGACAAAGCAACCACAGGTTGTCGCTTACTCAACCAGCTGATGGCACCACCAAACATAGTGAACACATAAGCACTGGTGGATCTCCTGCTGTCAATATCACCTGCCCAATCTGAATCCACAAACCCACGAATACAAACTGAATGCGGAGATCCAGAAGAGTTACCATGATAACATATGGAGTAATCTGATGTACCCCTCAAATATCTGAATACTCGCTTAACTGCATCCCAATGTACCCGTCCAGGATTAGCCATAAACCAACTCAGGACTCCCACTGCTTGGGCAATGTCTGGTCTAGTACAGACCATAGCATACATAAGACTGCCAACTGCACTAGCATAAGGTACTCTACTCATGTCCTCCACCTCACTAGGAGATTTTGGACAATCATCTACAGATAACTTTGTTCCCACAGAAATAGGAACACATAGTGGTCTACAATCTGCCATGCTGAACCTGTCCAACACAGACTTCACATACTTACTCTGACTCAACCAAAGTTTTCTGTTAGACCTGTCTCTACTGATTTCCATACCCAAGATGTACCTAGCTGCCCCAAGATCTTTCATCTCAAACTGTGCTGACAACTGAGATTTAAAATCAAAAATCATACCCTTACCCTTCTCAAATAGCAACATATCATCAACATATAATGCAACAATAAGAAGGCAATCATTTTCAACTCTGAAATAAACACAATGATCTGATTTTGATCTTACAAATCCAATTGACAACACAAAGGAATCAAACTTAAGGTACCACATCCTAGGAGATTGCTTCAAACCATATAGAGATTTCTTTAATCTGCAAACTAAGGATTCTTTACCTTTAACAATGTAGTGCTCAGGCTGTGACGTATAAATCTCTTCCTCCAAATCACCATGAAGGAAAGCTGTCTTCACATCCATCTGTTCTATCTCTAAATCATATGATGTAGCAAGAGATAACAAAAATCTAATGGATGTCAACTTTGCAACAGGAGAGAATATTTCACCATAATCTATTCCCTCTACCTGTGAATACCCCTTTGCAACCAATCTAGCTTTATACCTTTCAACACTGCCATCTGCACAAAATTTCTTCTTGAACACCCATTTACAGCCAACAGATTTTCTCCTTTTAGGCAAAGGTACAAGGTCCCAAGTTTTGTTTTTCTCCAATGAAGCCATCTCATCATCCATAGCCTCAATCCAGGAACCTGCATCTTCCATGCCCAAAGCCTCTTTCACAAATCTAGGCTCATCAGTGTTAGTAATCAAAGCAAAGGCACAACTAGAATCTAACATAGAATAACCAAACCTTTCTGGTTGCTTTCTTTCTCTCGTGGATCTCCTCAAGGGCTACGGTTGAGGTTGTTCTTCCTCTTCTTCTGAACTATCAGAGCTGCTAGAGCTCTCCTCATCATTAGGCCCAACATGGTCTCTCCGTTCAATCTTCTCAGGGGTAGGAGGCAACTGAACAACATCTTTTTCCTTTTCTTTTTCATCTGGTTGTAACACAATAGGAGAAGATGTTAGCTCTCTGAAAATAACATTTCTACTATACAACACCTTACTAGTCACGGGATCCCAAAGCTTGTATCCTTTCACACCAGCACTGTATCCGATGAAAATACATTTTACAGCTTTGTTTTCCAACTTAGATCTTTTCTCCTTTGGAACATGTGCATAAGCTTCACAACCAAAAACACGAAGATGTCTAATTGAAGGCTTCTTACCAGACCACACCTCCATGGGTGTCTTACCAACAAGCGCTGATGTAGGAGATCTGTTAACCAGATAGCAAGCAGTGGCCACAGCTTCGGCCCAAAACCTTTGTTCTAAACCAGCTCCACTAAGCATACTCCTAGCCTTCTCCATCAGTGTCCTGTTCATTCTCTCTACAACTCCATTTTGCTGTGGGGTATAAGGAGTTGTCTTATGCCTCTCGATACCTTGTTCTTTACAGAACTGTTCAAACTCTGCTAAGCAAAACTCACCACCATTGTCAGTTCTCACACACTTAATCTTCTTACTAGTCTAATTCTCTACAAGAGCTTTAAATTCCTTGAACCGACTAAAGACTTGTGTCTTACTTTTAAGGAAATAAATCCACGTCCTTCTACTGTAATCATCTATGAAAGATACAAAAAATACAGACTTGGAGATTGAAGGAACTTTTACAGGACCAAATACATCAAAATGAATAAGATCCAAAACATCAGAAGATTTGTGAGAACTAGAGTAAAACTGAACACGATTTTGTTTACCATAGACACAGTGTTCGCAGAAGTCGAACTCGAGATTGCAATCATTTAACCCCTTAACGAGATTTTTATTTTTCAGGGTTCTGAGACCCTTTTCACCAATGTGGCCAAATCTCATATGCCACAACATTGTCTTTTCTGCAGGAAGCTTACCTTCCAAAGTATTTGCACTACCATCGGAACCAATAGCCACAGACTTCTTCACTGCTTGTTCAGATGGTGAGGATGAAGAACTATTACATAGAGGAATACATGCATCTAGCTGAAATAAGGTACCTCTCCTAGTACCCCTTGCAAGCACTATCGATCCTCTCATCATCTTGCATCCTTCTTTCGAAAAAACAACTTGCACATCTACATCATTCAGCATACTTATAGATAATAGGTTTCGTGCCAAACCCGGAATGTGCATGACTCCGTTGATTCCCTTTACTCGTCCATCAGGAAATTTGATAGTGACCCTTCTGCGTCCAACTATCTTTAGGTGAGAATCATCACCCAAGTACACCTTTCCACCATCGAACTCTTCATATTTTGAGAACCAGTTTCGATGAGAGGTCATGTGAAAAGATGCACCCAAGTCAACCAACCACACATCATCAGATGCATGGGCTGCCAAAGCTACGATGAATGCATCGCCATCTTCTTGAGATCTTTCTGAAGCTGAATCTGAACCTTTCTTCTTCTTCTTCGGCTCTTTGCAGTCTTTACAGAAGTGCCCAGATTTATCACAGTTCCAACATTTTGCCTTGGACTTATTGGAAGTCTTTGACTTCCCATGGGATTTGGATCTACCCTTATTGTCAGACTTATTGTCATTTTTCTTCCCTCTTTCAGTGGATCTCCCACGAACAACAAGGGCTTCTTTTTCCGAAACAGAAGCCTTTCTCCGCATCTCCTCTAATAGCAGCGAAGACACCACATCATCCATTTTGAAGGTGACTAAAGTGCTTCCGAGAGCCATCACAAGATGGTCCCATGAATCCGGTAAAGAACACAAAAGTGTGTAGCAACAATCCTCCTCTAACTTGACACCAGCTGATGTCAATTGTGCAGCCAGCAGATTAAATGCATTTAAATGATCCGTTAAGGATCCACCTTCCTCCATTCGCAGAGAGTACAACTTCTTCCTCAGGAACAACTTGTTCACCAGAGATTTGGCCTGATACACGGCTGCAAGTCTTTCCCACAAACTATTTGCAGTTTTCTCATCTAGAACATTCAGAAGAACTGCATCGGTTAAACAGAGACTTATGAGACCCTTAGCTTTACGGTCTTTGATATCCCAATCTGCTTGAGCTATAGTTGCTGGTCTTGTAGCACTTGAAGTCGCTTCCCATAGGTCACGATCTTCCAACATGTCTTCCATCTTGAGTTTCCACAACTCGAAATTAGTGTCATTAAATTTCTCCACCTCCATTCTTCCATATGATGAACTTGCCATCTCAATCTGCAAATAAGATTCAGAATGCTCTGCAAAAAACTCTCACTCAAACTTGAGATTAGCTCAAAAAACCCTACCCAACAACTAGGATCAAAAGTTGATCAAGCTCTAATACCACTTGTAAGGAAACTCAGGTGCGGAAACAGCTTCCTACGCTAATCTCTATAGGAGAGTATTGTGCAAATACTTATAAATCCTTACACTTTCAAATTCGTTAACTACTTTAACAAAGATATTGCAACCACATACAATGCATACAGAAAAATAGAGAATGACACAATGATATACCCTGGGGAAAACCTTTCGGTAAAAAACCCCAGCACTCCAAAACCTGCACAATGTATTATCTTCAACACAAAGATTACAATACACTTGCAATGCAAGTTCTTTCAGGAGACGAGAGACAAAGCCAACAAGACTTCAATTTCTATTATATCTCTCCCATAGGAGCAGCATCATATATATAGACTTCTCTGGACCCAAAAATAGGCACAACCACCAAGACCCATACACAAAGCCACATATACACAGTTATTACATGCAATCCCAAGAATAGGCGTCCATCCCTAGAATAGACTATGACAGCTTGTCATAGAATCCGCCAAAAATAACGGTCACAAGAGAAGTGTAAGAGAATCTGTCATACCAACCTATTTTTGGCATATTCTCTTACACACACCAACCACTTCTTCTTGGGCGCCCAAATAGGCCCAAGTCATAAGATGCTCTTACACCTGTCATAGCACATTCTTTAAATAGTTCTTACGCGTCATAGGAATCCGTCATGACCGTTTCAGTCATGATCTCTTTACGCACAAGATGCCGACACATCAAGTGGAGTGACACATCAACATGCCAACTAGACATGTACACTCACACTTAATTACATTATTTGCAAAAAAAAAAAACATTTACAAAACAAATAATAAGAATAGGAATTATCCAAGGTTGAGACACCTTATTCCTAACAGTTTATATACCCTCTCAGAGGATGGACACGGGAGATATTATTGTATTGTATTGTGTTGAGCTTGTACTCGTGAAGTTATGGAACAAGAAGTGACGAGGGGGTACTAGCCATCACACGATCACAAGCAAAACAAGGGGCATGAGAGTTGGAAGCGGAGAAGGCGGAATGGGTGGCTATCGAGGTTAGATTGGCTTGGGAGACAGTATTGTTTGAACAAGAGTTAGCGGAGGCTACAACTGAAAAATATGTTTTGGAGATAAGTTTGGTGCACGCACAGGAGGAATGTGATGTGACAGAAAAATAACTATGAGGCAACATTGATGGGGAGGGCGACACTTCAGCTTTTTCAGGGACACCCTCCGCCCCTTCTTCTCAGTGATTTTCTTATTCTATGTAGTGTATTTCATCTCCCTTTTGTTATGAGTTGCCGGAGATGACTTTGTTTTTTGGGGGGGATGATGTTGTCGGGATAATTGTATGTGCGGGTTATTATATTAATAAAGTATTATGTTAGCCTCGGTCGTTAGTGATCGAGAGGTTAGACAGTTACGTCATGACGTTTCGGTCGTGGCCCTTCGAGTAGTTTATATACCCTCTCGGAGGATGGACACGGGAGATATTATTGTGTTATCCTTATGATGTAAATGTACTTGCCAATCTGGAATAATTAATGAAAGCATCTATTGTTCTTTGATATATTTTGTAATTATTATATTTTCTGTACTATGTCTGCAATATTAAGGTTACCCTAGTGGGTAAACAGGGTGAGGGTTGAATCCCACCGAAACTGCAAATACCAAATAGGGAGGGTCTTTCACCTCTGAAATGGCAGCCAACAAAATCCCAACAGGAATTTGCAATTACAAATAAAATATCAAATCTCAACATGTAAATTTCATCCTACACGCCAGACATAAATACCCGTTGGAAAACTCTCGAGGGTGCACAAATAGAGCCGACGGCAACAACTACACCTATGCCAAACAAATAAAATATGGGCCCGAGATAAACTAAATCGATCGGGACCCGAATACAATTTTTATTATTCATTTAATGACGAGGACATTGCACTGCCGCATATGCTTCTACATTATTGGTGATTATTTGCACCACATTGTCAATTCTCACCTCCGTGAAAACTTGCTTTAACATTAGAACCAAAGTTTCAATAGCCTTCACCTTGTTGGAGGCATCCACTGATTTCAAGAATACCACATCATTCTTGCAAGAAACCAAAAATTAATGATGGTTTGATTTTTTCCATCCATCCACCCATTGGAAAGAATGGTGCAGCCAAATTGTTTCCATTCTATTCTTTTCTCTTCCACCACTTCTTTTTCCCTAAGAACTACATTTGTGAGCAACCTACAAGTACGGAGTAAAATTAATGTTAAGTATACAATTTTGGTAAGAAAAATAACTTAAATTCAACGGAAATTAGTATTTACTCTAAATTAAAAAAGAGCATAAATTTAGTCTACACTCTAAAAATCAAAACTCAACATAAGTTATCAAGATTCAAAACTAAAAGTAATAAATTAAAATATTTTAAAACTAAAACAACTGAACTAAGTTAACTAATTTCCCACTCAAGTCAAGACGAGAAGGCGCCTTGTAGCCTTTTCTCGCCACAACCATTGTAGTAACCAAAGTAAGCCAATATAGATTTTCTGCCACATTGAAAGGGATGTTTTTGAAGTACCAAAAATAAGCACAAGCAATGTTTACTTGCTGATGCACCTTCCTATTTCACCCACTTCTCTCCAATGATGGTTGTGCTCCAAGTGTCTTTCTATGTACAAAATAATCAGCTATAGAATGCATCAACAACACTGATGGTGGTGCTCTACTAGAAGGGGCAAAAGTGGTAGCCCAAGGTGGTGGTGCATTTGCGGATATGTGGGCCACAATGAGAGTCCACTATGCCCTCAAGTGTTGTTTTTTCTTCAAGGTTGATTGTAACACCTTGAGCTTGAGCTATGCATGCTTTCATGGCTAGTTTTTCCCTTTCCCTTTGCAATTTTATCTCTTTTTGGGCAGCAAGCAAGACATTAATTTCTCTTTTTATTTCATCTATGGTCTTCTCACAAACCATTGCATCATGTTTCATGATGCCAACAAGGTGGTATTTCAAGTAGTGTATGCTTGCATAACTTAGTTTTAACACATGATGTAAATTATGGTATTATGTTCTGGTCCTTTAAAGGAATGCTTCCAAGCCTTATTTCTAGCCCCTTTAGAATGCGTGCCTACACATCCAGATGGCCATGCGTCTATTGAGGCATTGGCAGAACCTGAAGCAACCCCGTTGTAGAAGAATCTCTATTTTCCATTATTAATCGATTTATCAACCTATACATTCAAATTGAAACCACAAAACTACCAATTAATGTTTTAATAAAAAATTTAGCAAACAAACTAATTTAGTTTAAATAATTTTAGACATAATTGACACTTGAGAAAAATAAAGAAAAAAGTGTTAGGGTTTTGAAATTTTTAGTAAAAGTTAAGATTCATGAGAAAATGGTAAAAAAAATTGTAAAAATTGTAAAAAATGGTGTTAAATCTTGTTCATTACACTCTGAAACAGTTTAGATTACTTGGGAAATGCCATTATTGAGTTACTATAAACCTAGATGCAACAGAAGGGAGATAAAATGGTTTTAAAAAGAAAGAAAAAGAGATTTGAAAACCAACCTAAGGATCTGATTTTGCTTCAAAATCCTCTTTATATCCCTTCAAATCGAATTAAACCGTTGTAAATGACATTGCAATACATTAGAAGGTTTTTTATGGCTTGGACAACAAACAAGAAATCATAGAAAGCAAATAAAAGCTTTTGTTTAACGTCAAAACTCTTTTATACTCACACGGCCAAGAAAATAGCATGGGCTCGCTGAGTTCTCAACGAGTAAATGTCTGAAAACCTCGGCAGGGTGAACTTCTCATGAGAAAACAATTTCTTACTGATTTCTCTGCAATTATTTCATCTATGATTTGAATTGGGTGAAGACAGCTTCTATAGTATGCTAATTGTCTGCAATCAATTGGGCTTCACAAGGTCTTAAGGCGGAGGTTGAGAACTTGGTATCTATTACCTACTTACATAAATGAATCTCGTGGAAATTTTGGGATATCAATAAACATTGGTGCAAATCTAAGAGGTGTATCTGTGTATGAATTGCCACAAACAATTACCTATATATGGTCAATTGAGCATCTATTTTAATCAAGATATGTAAGAACATTTAATGGCTCACCTCTATACACTTAATAATCTTCCAATGCACAAGCCTGATCCAGATTTCACCATATCTTTCCAACTGAGGCACTAACATGGACTTCCATGAAGAGATATTAGAATTATTTCCATTCTCCACTTCATCTCTTGTCGTCCCACCACCTTTTCTGTTTTCTGAGCATAGAGAATGCAAAACTCCTCTCCACAAATTTAATTACAAGATTCAAAGATAATGTTAATGCAAAAAATAGACAAACTATTACAAAAGAAACTCTTCATGACTAGCAAGATATGTTGGTAAAATACACATTACTTTCTTGTTCCTTTAACTAAGTATTGGAAGAAGACTCTGAAGGAATTGTTGTAATATTTATGCTGAAGCACTTTCCAATGCTGAAGTAAAAATATCTTCTTGTTATCAGGTGTCTGGCAGAAGGAACAAGTTTTCTATTCTTCCCTATCAAATGTTATGTTTGTGCAAATCTGAAGGTGTTAGGCATTCTTTGTAAAATTTGCAAATTATTATTGTATGCCTGTCTATTGGGAAGGAAGCTTCTTATTTGTAATAGTGCAAAAACATTTCCTAAGACTGCAATAAAAGGTCATGTTGTGAGGTTTTCACACCATCCCTCCATTGCAAATGGGGACCCCCCTCTTTTTGCTTTGGCAGTAGGAGTAGTGGTCTTAGATAGTCTTAGTTGGTGGCAAATTTCAAGTCTCCAAGCTCGAGAGATGAGTTTGGCAAACTTTGGCCTATTGAGTAGTCAAGTCAGTCAGGGGGTGTGAGTCGGAGCTAGGTTAAGCTAGTCAAGGATATGAAGATGAAACCAAGGGATTTGTGATGAAATGAGTTAGAACCCTTTGAAACTCCTTGTTCTAGTTCCATTTTCATCTTAGAAAGCCAGGAAAGGTTGTGAGAGGTAACACTTTTGGAGGCGTGCTGAATCATGAAATTTGGCGAAGTCTGGAATTTTTCAGAAGCTCCCAAAATCTAAAATCCTTATTATAACTCCTATAAAGTTGAAACCTATCTCAAACATCCTAATAGTATGTATATAAAATATAACTTAAAGTATAAATGTAACTTATACTTAAATGTTATATTTTATATAAATCATTTCGCCCTCTGAGCTGAGGAAATTGAAGTAATAAATTAGGAGTTAACTTGCAAAATTGAAAATCTTGACACTAGGTCGGAATTAGACCATGTATCAGGATTGACAATCTTGTCAATCCCCGAAATTCGGCCACTAGTTTGGGTGAGTTTCAAGTGTGAAATGATGAAAAGAGCGAGTGAAGAGTGCAAAATGATGATTTTGAGAAGTGAATTTGCAAAAGTAAAGTAATCCCAAGAGGGGGTCAGAATCTGACCACCTGTTAGGATTCTCAATCTCGAGAGACATCAGATTTATGCCTCCTCATGAGACAAAATCCTAAGAACCCCAAGATTTCTGCTTAAGTATAGGGGTAGGCTAAGGTGAAATCTCAGTCCCAAATTGATGTAGAAGGCCAAACTTGATGGTAAAAAGTAAAAACCAATCAAAACTTGAGGAGAAATAGACAAATTTTGGAAGTAAGCATGGATGAAATCAGATATCAATCGGCCAAGGTATAAAGAAGAGTATAAAATCACCCTTGGAAATCACATGGAATTTGTGTAATGCAAAGATGGGGAATTGAATTAACAAAATGAAACCATGTAAGAAGGAAGAAAAATCCTGACTTAGGGGCGGAATCTGACCCCTAGTCAAAATTCAAAATCCTGACTCACCTCAGAATTCCGCCCCCTTACAAAAGGCAAATTTCATGAGAAAAGGCAAGGCGAAGATCGAATTCATTGCCAGCTAGAATGTGGAATGGAAGAATTGAGAACAAGTCTATGGCAAAGACAATGAGTTTTTCAACTTCAAATACATCATAAAATCAGATCAAAACTAAGCAAGGGATGAGGAGTTGGGAGATTGGATCGGATCATGAGGACTTGTGAATTTGAGAGCATGAAAGAATAATCCTAACAGGGGATTGTTAATCCCGAAAGAGGGTAGAATTTCGCCCCAATATCTTGGCCAAATCCTGACTCACCGTAGAATTCCCCCCTAAATTTGGTGATGTTTGAAGTATATCCTAAACTCCAAATCACTCAAGAGGGGTGAAAATGAAGTCTAAAACAAAATGGCGATGGAGGATTTGATGAAAAAGAGTGAAATCAGATAAAAAATCAAAATAAAATGGCCTCTAGAATATCTCCCAAGCAAATTACAATTGATAAAACTCAGCCAGCAACCATTGAGTGGAGTTAGGAGAAACGAAATGAGGGGGTGAAAGGTGATTTGAACTCAAGTAAATGACATCGAATTTATCCCAACTAAGGGGCGGAATCTGCCCCCTAGTTAGGATTCTTAATCCTGAAACCCTCCTAATTTCTGCCATCATAAGACAAGGTCATGATCTTGGGGTGAGGAGATTATGTATCGCCTTCATCAAAGGTGCATTTCAAAGTAAAATCAGAAGAGTTTAAGCTCCCAAAAGTTGAGATTCCTAATCTCCACTTGCATAAGAATTCCGCCCAGAATTATTGGGCACAAAATGAGATTGGTGGGGGGTTAAAAGGAAATCACATGACACAAAACTTGGTGGATTAAAAACTCGCCGTTCATCCTGATTGAAGTCGGCCTATGTGGGAGAATAAAGGATTAATTTGAAATGAGTTTTATTGGCCTAAATGGAATAAGTCGGTCCAAACTAGAGACATAGCCCTTCATTTTTGGAGTCACCTATATAATAGGAGAGAGGGCAATTCATTTTCGACCAACTTGACAAGATTTATCTCTTCAATAAGAAGCAAACCACATGGCCTAATAAGCAGAAAATTACTTGAAAGAGTAGCGATTTTGTAACGCAAGAGGGACTATTTCAAGAGAATTTAGAAAGAAAATTCACTGATTTTTCATAAATATCAGATGTATAAGGTGTTGGAGAAAGGTCAAATCTGGGCAGATATACAAACACCAGGCCTTATGAGCCCCAAACTTAGAGAAAATTCATTTCAAATCAGAAGTTGAAGCCATTCTATATCAAAATCAGAACTTAGAATTTGCAAAAAGAAAGAAATCCAGGCTAGAGAAACAAAGAAAATCAGAATTGAAGAGGAAGAAATCTAGGTAGTGAATTCATGATAAAAGTGCATTTTACCTCCTTGTCTTGATGGGAATTCTTTTGATCAAGTTGGTTTGGTAGGAAGGTTGATTCAAAGCAAATCTAGATGTAATCTCATATCATGCAAGCTTTCAAATTTTCTTCATTTCATTTATGCTTATCATTTTGTGAGTTTAATGCAATTTCTCCTTTGTTTTTGCAAGGTAAATATGGAGCAAAGAGATGTTCAAAGATTGAGTGGATGCTACAATATCAAGCTCAAGGACTTCAAATGAGGAGGTTCAAAATCAGATTATCAAAGTGCAAATTCAAGGCAAGATCAAGATGGAGTTCAAGAACACAAAGAGCAAGGAGAAGGAAAAATTAGAGTCTACAAGTGAGAAAATTTTCACCAACTTGAATTTCCTTTGGAAATCCAAGATTACTTTGAAGGATCCAGCTACATGAAGGACTTCAATCACTTCACGAAGTTCAAGATTCAAGTACATGGAGTACAAGCAAGTTCAAGATCATGGCAATGAGAAAATTTTCAAAAATGAAGATGGAGAAAAATTGAGAAGATGAAGCAATTTGGGAATATGCCATCGCAATTGGAGGCTTGATAATGTTGAGTATTAAGAGATATTTCCTCATCACCAAAGAATTGAGCAAGTCTATGACATAAGGATGCTGAGGTGGTACCCACTTGTCTTCAACCAATCAGAAAATTTCAGTTACACGTGTCCAAGCACATTCAATCATATTATGCCAAGTGTACAATTTTCTCATTGGCTCTCAAAAGCATTGTAATTTTCTTATGAGCCTGGTGGTGCCTTCATGTAATTGGATGATAGTGTGACAACCCTAATTAGGGTTTGTAGTGGATTAATCTTGGCCCTTGATCTTGAATTGTTCTTGGCCCTTCATTGTAATTGAGCAACTATAAAAGGCCAAGGCCTTCTCATTTGTAGGGGGTTAGAAATTAGATTCATTAGAGAGGAGATTAAGATTAGAGTAGAGTAGGAGGAGACTTGTTGAAATTGTTTCCATAATGCTATCAAAGTAATTCTTGATTCATTGTTGGTCTTCATGGTGGATTACTTGTGTTGCTTTGGAGTATTGCATGGTTTCTTCAATTCATCACTTAGAGTAGATTTTATTTCATGTTGGTTAGAAGTAGTGTTTAGTTGAATGGAAGATATTTTAGATATTTCTTTGGTGAACTCACTTATACCAAACCACTAGTTTCTTGCTGATTGTAAGTTTGCCTTGCGTGGTCGAATGGCATTAATATGAACTTAACTTTGATTATTGCTTGCACATTGATGTGCATCGATGGATGATGTTAATGGAATGGTGGTATTTGTTAAGAAATATAGATCAGAATAGAGAAGAAATGTAAGGCTCTTTATAATCGTACTTTTGCTGTAATAGATAATTGCCATTGTGATTGATTTCTAAACAGCAATATGATCTTGTATAAATACAAGAGTGAACAGTTATAATTGTGAAAGGACATGACCATACGTGACTGGACAGTCACGTAGGGTCATGCCGTTTCACAATGATAATCGTTTACCAAATGACTTAATAATGATACCGTTTTTATGTTTTATACTTTAACATATAATCCACGGTATTATCGTGATTATCATCTTTGGTGATAGGTCATGATACATATACATATCGTGACTGGTATTCACAATAGAAAGGTAAGTTACGGTATGTATGTGTATTGTGACTGTTTTCACAGTCACGATACACATACGTATCGTGATAGATACAAGTCACTGTATGTAATAATTCCGCAACTGTTATCATGGTCACGATAACGTGGTGACTGATCTCATTCAACAATATTTAATTCAGCATGAGAATACTTAAATACTATCGATGCTATTATCACAACACTCCCTCTTAGTGAGAGAGGATTTAAGTTGTGTCTTCCAATGCAATAGTACGTCATGATTACCGACACATTCGGGACAACATAAAGAAGTCTTTAACTATGATTAATACTCATTATTTTGATATCATGATATCCGGCACAATCCAGGACAACCCTGTTAGGGTGTCAACCATGATACAGTACTTATTACACAATCTAGTAATAACATTAGCATCAAGATATCTAGCACAGTCTAGGACAACCCTGTTCGGGTGTCAATCTTGAAGCTTGGTAGCTATTATCAAGATCATCACCTTGAAATAGTAACCCCAATTATTTACACAGAAGATCATCATCTTCTTTGAACACAAATGAAATATTTCAATATAACTTTATTTATATATTCATGAATATAAAGTACAAAAGTAGGAATTACATTCCAACAAGTTTTAAAGTTTAGTCATACCAATTTTTCTCCTGAAATAATCTATCTTTAATTTGCAAGAGTTTTGGTAAAGATGTCAGCATTTTGTTCTTCAGTGCTGATATAAACCAGTTTGATGATGTTCCTGTCAACCATGTCTCTTATGTAGTGGTATGGAATCTCTATGTGTTTTGATTGATTATGGAAGACTGGATTCACTGAGAGTTTGATGCAGCTTTGATTATCACAATGAATAATGGTAGGTTTCAAGGGATTTCCAAAGAGATCAAATAATAGCTTCCTTAACCAAACTGCTTCTCGAGCTCCCATGGAGGCAGCCATGTATTCTGCTTCGATGGAACTCTGAGCAACGACCTTCTATTTCCTGCTGAACCAAGATATCATTGTTGATCCTAAACTGAAGCAACATCTTGTGGTACTGTTGCGATCTGAGGAGCTGCTTGCCCAATCTGAATCTGAGTAAACCTGAAGTTGGATTTCAACTTTTTCATATTTTAAACCAAGTCCAATAGTCCCTCGTAAATATCTCAATATGTGTTTAGCAACCATTAAGTGAATTTGCTTAGGTTCACACATGGAGTGACTTAGTACGTTTATTGCATAACAGATATCAGAACATGTGTTTACCAAATACATGAGGGATCCAACAATTTGTCTATATGGTGAGGGATCTATAGGTTCAGAATCTTCTGCTTCACTTTTTAGCTTGTGTAGATTTGTTTCCATTAGGGTAGCCAATGGTTTACAATCCATCATTCCAAATCTGGTTAGGATATCAGTGGTATACTTTTCTTGATTTAAGAAAATGTGATCTTCCTTTTGCCAAATTTCTAAACCTAGAAAGTAGTGTAGTAGGCCCATATCCTTCATATCAAACTCAGCTACTAGGTCTTGTTTGCATTTTGCAATTAGGTGATCTTCTCCTATTATAAGCAAGTCATCAACATAAAGAACTAGAATTATCATATCACCATTTACTACCTTGAAGTAGATCTTAGGGTCTGCTATGTTCTTGGAGTACCCTAGTTTGGTGAGATAGTTGTCTATCCTTTCATACCATGCTCTGGGGGCTTGTTTAAGGCCATAAAGAGTTTTCTTTAACTTACATACATAGTGATCTTTATCATGCGTGACAAATCCTTCTGGTTGCTCTATGTATACTTCTTCCTCAATTTTTCCATTCAAAAAAGTTGTCTTGACATCCATTTGGTGTAATTTCCATCCTTTAGATGTTGCGATTGCAAGAATGGTTCTTACAGAGGTGTATCGATCTACAGGAGCAAAGGTTTCTTCATAGTCAATCCCAGCCTTTTGAGAGAATCCTCTAGCAACAAACCGGGCTTTGTGTTTTTCAATGCTGCCATCTGAAGCATATTTAATTTTGAATAACCATTTTGAAGAGACAACTGATTTGTCTTTGGGTCCAGGCACAATGTTCCAAACATCATTTTTCATAATGGACTGATACTCTTCAATCATGGCTTCTCTCCAAGCTTGTTTTGTTAGTGCTTTTTCAACACTATCAGGTTCAGATTTTGTAAGCTCAGTTAGAAGGGCAATATAACATTTTTGTGTTCTTGTTCTTTTGTTTTCTCTGAATATTTGATCTGGCTCTACATTATTTTCTTCAAACATCTTTCTTGCCCATAAAGGTCTCTTGGTGTTATTTGATATTCCATTATTCTCAACATTTGGACATGTAGGTTCAATATTTGAAGGTGTAGGCTCAACATTTGAAGATGTAGGTTCTGAACCTATTGTATTATTCTCCATCTCATTCTCAGTTGTAAGATCTCTATCTAGATCTGTTATGGAATCATCCTCAGTATTTGTGGATATGAAGTTTTCTTCAAACTTTACATCTTTGCGGATTTCTATTGATCTTTGGCTAGGGATGTAGATTCGATATCCCTTAGTGTCCTCACTATATCCTATGAATATACCCTTCTTCCTAGAGGGTTCTAGGTTAGCTCTCTTTTCTTTTGGAACATGAATGTAAACAGGACAACCAAACACTCTTAGATGGCTTAAATCTGGTTTGTTTCCTGTAAATACTTCTTCTGGTGTAGTATTTTCTAGGATAGCATGAGGACACCTATTTTGTATGTATACTGTTTTGTTTGCAGCTTCGGCCCAGAAGGAGATGTGAATGTTTTGGTCCTGCATCATGGCTTTTGCTGCTTCAATAATGGTTCTATTCTTTCCTTCCGCTACTCCGTTCTGTTGAGGATTATATGGTACAATATACTCCCTCTTAATCCCAACAGATTTGTAGAATTCTTTAAAACTATCAGAAGTATATTCACCTTCATTATCAGACCTTAGGGTTTTTATTTTCTTGCCAGTTTGATTTTCAACTAGAGCTTTGTATTCTTTGAACTTAGATAGAACTTCATTGGATTCTTTTATTTTTAGGAAGTATATACAGGTTCTTCTAGAGTAGTCATCAACAAAGATGACATAGTATAAGGCACCTGACAGGGAGTGTGTTGACATAGGACCACATAGATCTCTATGAATAAGTTCTAATACATTTTTAGATTTGTGTTCACTTGTCGGGAAGGACCCTTTTGTATTTTTTTTCCTAAAGCACAACCTTTGCATATACTTGAGTGTTCAGATTTAAGATGAGGTATCCCTGAGATGATTCTTTTTAGGGTTGGAAGAGCACTATATCTAATATGGCCTAACCTTGTGTGCCATATCTTATTATTGTTTTGAACTTCATGGCTTAAGGCAATTTTTTGTTCACCACATAATTTATATAGACTGCCTTCCCTAGATCCTATAGTGATGGCATTCTTGATATTTGAATTTTTAGTCCAAAGAACTTTATCTTCATTGAATGTGACTCTATATCCTTGATCAGCTAGTCCTGATATGGAGATTAAGTTTCTTTTTATTCCAGGTACATATAGTACTTTTAACTGTAAGGTTACTCCTCTTATCTTGATTGAACATGTCCCAATTCCTTTCATAGGATAAGTAGAGTTGTCACCAATTGTAACTTCTTCCGAGGAGTTTCCTTTAAAGGTTTCAAATTGATCCCTGAATCCAGTGATATGTCTGGAGGCTCCACTATCAATTATCTAGGTACTTTTATTTGAATTTAGTTCACTTTACAAGGCTAGGAAGAAGAGTGGGTTTTCCATTTCTTTGACTTCAGCTAGTGCAGCTTGAATTTTCTTCCTTTCTGGACAATATTTGTGAATATGTCCATATTTCTTACACTTGTAGCATTGTACTTTTGAAAGATCCTTTTTATTGTAGGTTTTAGTACTCCTCTTCCTTTTGGAATTTTTTTCTTTTTGTTAGACATGTGGAGTGTCAGAACTTCACTTTCTTTGTTGGGCCCTATTCCTCTTGAGATTAATCTCGATTCTTCTCGAGTGCAATCATCTTTTAGTTCAAATTTTGGTAATGGAGGTCTTGCACTTATGCACTGAATGAATGATTCCCAGGAGATAGGTAATCCTCTTAGAGCAATTAAGGATAGTTCTAGATTATCCATATTTATTTCCAATAGTAAGGAGTTGATCCCTTAATTCTGAAATTCTCAAAAAGTAAGAGGTAATTGTTTCCCCTTTGTTCATTTTCATATTCATAAGTTGTTGTTTCAGAGTCAATAATCTAGTAGCATTATTGATTTCAAATATGGCTTGAATGGTTTTGAATATTTCAAAGGCAGTGGTTAATCTTGAAATGCTAGGAAGTATAGAGTCTTTGACAGAGTCAATAATTAACTTTCTAACTTTATTATTTCGCCTTTTCCAAGTGGATTTTTCTACTTCATCTTCAGGTATTTTTGGTTCTTTCTCTATATAGTCCTCCAATTCGAGTTCTAGAAGAAGAGAAGTAATTCTAGTTTTCCAAGATATAAAGTTGGATGCACCCTCAAGTGTATCTTCCATTCTCATACCATGAGCCATTTCTTCTTGATATTATAATAAACACAAATATTATTTTATTTTATTTTATTATGTTTATATGAAATATTAAAAAAATAAAAATAATATCTTCTCTAATAACCTTGCTCTGATACCATGTTAAGGAATATAGATCAGAATAGAGAAGAAATGTAATGCTCTTTATAATCGTACTTCTTCTGTAATAGATAATTGCCACTGTGATTGATTTCTAAACAGAAATATGATCTTCTATAAATACAAGAGTGAACGGTTATAATTGTGAAAGGACATGACTGTACGTGACTGGACAGTCACGTAGGGTCATGCCGTTTCACAATGATAATCGTTTACCAAATGACTTAATAATGATACCGTTTTACTGTTTTATACTTTAACATATAATCCAGGGTATTATCGTGATTATCATCTTTGGTGATAGGTCACGATATGTATATGTAACGTGACTGCAGTCACGATACATATACATATCGTGACTGGTATTCACAATAGAAAGGTAAGTTACGGTATGTATCTGTATCATGACTGTTTTCACAGTCACGATACACATACGTATCGTGATAGATACAAGTCACTGTATGTAATAATTCAGCAACTGTTATCATGTCACGATAACGTGGTGACTGATCTCATTCGCCAGTATTTACTTCAACATGAGAATACTTAAATACTATCGATGCTATTATCACAACAGTAGTTTGAATATCTTACATTTACCTTAGGAGATTGCACTAGATTGGTTGATGTTGATGGCTAAACTAAGTCTATTAGAGTCACAAAGGAATTTAGAGTTTCTTGCATTCTAGTTGTAGATTAGCTTTCTAAACCATTATCTTTGCAGTTTATTTGGTTGCAGTCACGATACATATACATATCGTGACTAGTATACACAATAGAAAGGTAAGTTACGGTATGTATGTGTATCGTGACTGTTTTCAGTCACAATACACATACGTATCGTGATAGATACAAGTCACTGTATGTAATAATTCCGCAACTGTTATCATGGTCACGATAACGTGGTGACTGAACTCATTCGACAGTATTTACTTCAGCATGAGAATACTTAAATACTATCGATGCTATTATCACAACAATAGTTTGAATATCTTACATTTACCTTAGGAGATTGCACTAGATTGGTTGATGTTGATGGCTAAACTAAGTCTATTAGAGTCACAAAGGAATTCATAGTTTCTTGCATTCTAGTTGTAGATTAGCTTTCTAAACCATTATCTTTGCAGTTTATTTGGTTGGAAGTGATTGAAGAAGTTAAAGCCAAGTTGATATTCATTGGACGAACATCGTAAATCCCTTTGTAATAACCAGCATATCACATCATAAAACTTAGTGAAAGTCCACTATAAGAAGGAACCTCGGGGTTGTCTCATTTGATCACACAATCCATCTACATTGTTTAGCATATGAGCATCCTTATTCAAGAGAGATTTGGAAATTTGGTGTTTCATTTTGGAATACTAAGTATTCGATTCTGCATGTTGTAGTGGAACAAAACTCATATCAACAGGTCCAACCATCATTTTGAATGCTGATGTATTTAGGTTTATCCATAGTGTTCCATTTCTATATTTAATTACTATTCAAATTATCTCTGCACTAGATATCATTGTTAAACATCTGAAACAAATCAAAGCTATCAACTCTGAAATCTTAACATACTTTACATGATTGGTAATAATTGTGTTTATGTGCAAAAATTCAGAAATTTGTTGTAAGGGGTCTTTACAATGAGACAGAATTAGCAATGCACTTTCATACAGGCAACTATCTATCTATGTTCAAAGCAGGCTCAAACTAATATGCACCTTTTCCCAGCTTAAGTGTCTATACCTAAATAGTTTTTTGTGATCCGTAATGTTTCATATTATATATTGTATTACTATTACTGGCCAATCTGATATATCACCCCAGGGATTTCATGTTATAGCTGTATAATGACAAATCAATTTGTATGCATATCAATATTTGTATATATTCAACATCTCTCATATTATATCCTTAATTCAAAAAACTAAACTATCATGCACTGATGATAACATGCCTTGTCTCTGATGTATACCTTTCTTTATAACTTCATGTGTATGCAATTAAAGTCCAAAACTGAACATGTGGGTTCAAAGCTGGACAGCAGCTACTGTTTGAAGTTGTTGGGATTATAGTATGCTCAAATCTCTAGGTAAGTTCTTTTTTGTGCACCTCAAAGCCTTATATACGTAGAGATGTCATCCTTTGCCCCACTTCCAACATTAGCTGCAAGGTAACTTCCATATAAATGCAGCAGCAAGTAATTCAGTTCTAAAGCTCTCCAACTGATATTAGTATTTTTTGAACTATTGTAAATGCTAACCTCTAGAATAGTTTTTCCCTTGACAGAGGTCTATACACAACAGAATGTCATATTGCAATATTTTCCCATTGTAATCCATGTGTGTATCATGGTACCTCACTTAAGGAGAAAAAATTCCATATGAATGGTCACTTATTGATTTGCCTTGAAAGCATAGGGCACATTCAATACCTTTTCGCAATTTTTTTTCAAAATTAAAGGTCTTGACATTTCAAGTCCATCTTTAGGAACCATCTTTGGGACCCTTTTAAAGTCCAGTTTTGTATCATGATATCTCAGTTTAGGAGATAAAATGTCATATGGATAGTAATTTATTGCTTTGCCTTAAAAGGATAGTGCATATTCGGCATCTATTGTCTTTCTTTCCAAAATTTCTGGTTTTGACACTTTAGTCTGTCTTTGAAACCTATCTTCAAGAAAGTTTGATGATGTTCAAAGTAGAAAATATTATTGGTATTCTATTGATAGGAAGTTCTTCCATCTTGCCAGAAGGGCAAAAGAATCTTCTACTCCAATCATGTCTAGAAAGAGCATTGTCTACATGATTTGAATATGAACTTACAGATATAGTAATGAAAGATGGTTTTGTATGGTAGAGATTTTTGTAGCTTTGATCAATTTCTTAGAATGGAAAGTTTAGAATCAGAATGCCGATATGATATGTTGTTTGCTTGACAGGAAGATGGAAACAAAAGAATAGAATTAAAACCTGGCTTTCTTATGGAGCACGATGAAAATGTATTTCTCTAAACTTTTCTCCATCTTTTCACTCTCAAATGTGGTCTTACTATTCTTTTTTGTCAATTGCTATATTATCTGCACATTCTTGCTTTTACCCTTATGCATGCTTGAAAAAGAGGTCCAAAATAAGAATGGCATTTTTTGGCAGGTGGGTGCAGTTGTAGTGGGCTTTGATCGTTATGTCAATTATTACAAAATACAGTAAGTCACACATGTATATTAATTTTTCCATTCTATTATGTAAAAACCCTCACTGATTTTGTAAGACTTCTGCTATTTCCCTTTACACATTTTGTCAAACAATTTGCATACTTTGGGAATGTAAGGGTTTTATTTGTTGTGAAATAAGTTTCAGAATTGCAGGTAAGATGAAGATAAAATATTTCTGTTGTTTTACTTTTAGATTTGCAATGCTTCGAAAGACTAACACTCCTTAGAATTATTCACGTGAAAGGATATACAAATTTTCTATGGGAATAACATTATGTGAGCAGAAATAAATCTTAGATGGCAAAAATTTCTGAGCAATATAATGACTGAAATTTGAAAAGAAATTAGGATTAAACAGGGATAAATCTGACCTTTATTACAGTGACTTAATAACTTTACATCTGCAGATCATTTGTATACTTGGACAGCAATTTAATGTCTGTAAATGAAGACTAAATTGACGGTGCCCAGCCTTTGCTGACAATTCTAACATTCTAGAAACTTGGAGATGATGCTCTAACATCTGCCAAAATATCTCAGTTTAGCTCAGCAATAACAAAAACTACTGAAGTTGTAATGTTCCGAAGGCCTTCTGAATTGTCCAACTGCTATGCACACACACGCTATGAAAGACCACTTTGCACACAGGCTTATGCAGGCTGTACAGTTATGCCTGGAGGAGTTCGTATGGTAATAAGAGGGCCGTACTGCAATGCACAGACCGTACAGTGTACGGAATTCTTCAACCTATGTTGGGTTATACGGTTGGGAGGCCGTACGGTGTGATTGTCTAGGCCATATGGTTGGGAGGAGGCTGTACGGTAGGAAGGATGTCGTACGGTGTTGTTAAGGGTGGTCTCTAGCCTTGGGTACGCACAGACTTGTTTATCCTCTCCTTCTGGGTATTGAATCAATCGACTCCGTTATGAATTTAGTGTTCAATACAATTCTGGAACAAGTACTTGCAATAGGAATAATAATATTATTATTATATAGTGCTCAGATCAAAACAAGATAATAGGCAGAGTAAGGTGAGGGTTGAATCCCACTGAAACTGCAAATACCAAATAGGGAGGGTCTTTCACCTCCGAAATGGCAACCAATGGAATTCCACAGGAATTCGCAATTACAAATAAAATATCAAAACTCAACATGAGAAATTCATCCTACACACTGGTCATAAATACCCATTGGACAACTCGCGAGGGTGCACAAATAGAACCGACAGGGAAACACCTATGACTATGACAAAATATAAGATTGGCCAGAGATAAACTAAATTGATCGGGACCCAAAATACAAATAATATTATTTATTTAATGACGGGAACATTACAGTCCTCCTGTCCCAAAAATTGCTTGTCCTGAAGCAATCTTAAACTAGGGTGTTCCAAAATCTCCTCACCTTCCTAGGTGGCATCTTCAAGTGGTAGATCCTTCCAGCGTACAAGAAATCCTTTGACTGTGCGTGTCCTCAGCTTCTTCTCCCTCATGTCGACGATCTCGGGTGGTTCTAATACTAACTTCCCTCCATCGTCGAGAGGTGGCAGATCTGTTGAAACCATGACATGTTGACCTACAACTTTCTTCAAGCAAGAGACATGCAAGACGTGGATTCGGCTTCCCTTAGGTAGCTCCAATTCGTACACAACCTCCCCCACCCTCCTGGTCACACGGTAGGGTCTGTAGAACCGCAGCCTCAACTTTTCTTTTCCAGAAACCTTCAAAGAGGACTGCTTGTACGGTTGAAGCCGAAGGTACACCAAGTCCCCAACTTCAAAACTCCTCTTGAGTCAATATTTGTCAGCATACGTTTTCTATTGATTTTGGGCCCGTTGAACATTTTCCTTGAGGGTCCTCAAAATGTCTATTCCCTCTTGTAGCCAGTCCACGACTGTCACCTAATGCCCAATCCATGAACGAAGGGGGTTCATAATTGTACAACGCTTTGAATTGTGCCATCCCAATCGACATGTGGTATGTGGTATTGTAATAATGTTCTCCTAGATGTAGCCATTTGACCCATGTTCTCTGTTGTGTCGAAACATAGTTTTTGAGGTACCCTTCCCATCCATTTGTTCACTATCTCCATTTGTCCATCAGTTTGCGGGTGATAACTAGTGCTTGGCGACAATTCCGTCCCTGCGAGCTGAAACAATTCTTTCCAAAAAGTACTGGGGAGGCGACTATCTCTATCGCTTACTATGTTCCGAGGGAGACCATGCAGGAAAAATACTTCTCGGAAGAACAGATCTAGTACCTGTCTGGCCTGATACTCCGCGGAAACAACAAAGAAGTGCGCATACTTGGTCAATCTATTGACCACTACAAAAATACAGTCCTTTCCTTGCACCTTGGGAAGCCCAAAAATGAAATCCATGGAGATGCTATCCCACTTCTGCTCAAGAATCAGTAAAGGTTGAAGTAGACCCATTGGTAAGGTGTGTTCGGATTTATTTTGCTGACAGGTAGCACATTCTTGGACATACTGTAAGATATTCATTCTTAAGAACCTTCCATGAAAACCTTTCCCGGATCTGCCTGTAGGTCTTTAGGTACCCTGATGCCCAGCCAAGGGCGAGTCGTGCATCTCCCTTAATATTTTCTCCTTCAATTTGGACTCGAGTACCAAATAAATTTGGTCTTTGTAATAAATGATATCATCAATCACTTTGTACCTGTCGTCTTGCACTTCACTGTCAAACAGTTGGCATGCAAAGGTGTTCTTAGAATATTCGACTAGGAGATGTGCCCTCCAATCTACCAAAATATGGGATAAGGAGCATATGGTCGGTCTTCTTGATAACGTGTCAGCCACAACATTATTTTTCCCTTTTACGTACTCAATGTCAAGGTTAAAGGCCTGTATTTTACTCACCCACTTTTGTTGTTCGTTCAACTCCTTTTGTTCCAGAAAATGCCTTAGGCTGTTGTGAGCCGTACGCACTACGAACTTGGCTCCCACGAGGTATTGCTGAAATTTTGTGAGCAGATGCATGATGGTGAGCATTTCTTTTTCGTAGACGGAGTACAACCTTTCAGCTCCCAAGAGCATCCAACTCTCAAATGCAATCGGGTGGCGGTCCTACATTAGCACAACCCTGATGCCTTCTCCCAATGCGTCACACTCTTGGATGAAGGGCCGAGTGAAATCTGGCAATGAAAGAATTGGACAAGAACTCATAACCTCCTTGAGCCTTTCGAATGTTTGTTGTGCCCGTTCACTCCATTGGAAGGACCAGTTAGATCGGTAAGTAGCGCACTGAGCTGTGAAAATCCCTTTACGAACCGTCTGTAGTAACTACACAACCCAAAGAACCCACGTAGTTTCGAGAGATTTTTCGGAGGTGGCCAATCCAAGATAGCCTAAATCTTTTCTTGATGTACCTAAACTCCTCGATTGTTGACAATGTGCCCCAGATATAATATCTTTGTCATCCCGAATTCACATTTAGATCTTTTGGCGAACAACAACTGTGACTCCATAATCCCGAGCACGTCTTCCAAATGCCTCAAGTGTTCCTCCCATGTCTTGTTGTAGATTAGTATATCATCGAAGAATACCAACAGGAACTTGCACAGCTGTTTGTTAAAAATGTGATTCATGGAAGATTGGAATGTAGTTGGCATGTTGGTCAAACCAACCGGTATGACCAGAAATTCATAATGCCCATAATGACAATGGAAAACTGTTTTCTCCACATCCTTTTCTCTCATGCAAATTTGGTGATATCCCAAACGAAGGTCTATTTTGGAAAAATAGACCGCGTCGTTTAACTCATCCAGCAGCTCATCGATCCTGGGAATAGGATACCTGTTCTTGATGATCTTCTTGTCCAACGCGTGGTAGTCCACACACATACACAACGTTCCATCCTTTTTAACCAACACTACCGATGATGCAAAAGGACTGGAGTTGGGCCTGATCCAACCCTTGTCAAGAAGTTCTTGTATTGTCTTTTCAATCTTGTCCTTAAGCCTCTTAGGGTGGCAGTATGGCGTGGTGATAACAAGTTTGGGGCCAGCCTCCATCTCAATAGTATGTTCGAACCCACAGTGTGGTGGTATGTCGGCGAAGACCGGGTGATGCTTATCTAAAATTGCTTGAAGTTCCTCATCTTGGTAGTAAGCCCTTTGTCCCTGTACAGGTTCTAGTGAGATGAAACAGTGTGCGGTCTAGACCACATTGTCGTGTCTGAGGATTGCCTCCATCCGTCAAGCTGAAATTTCCTTCGGTCCTCCATTCGACATCCCTCTCAGCACAACCTTCTTGTCGTCCACTTCGAAAGAGAACTCCATTCATTTGAAACTCTGTGTGGATTCGTCCAATGTTTCCATCCACTGAATTCCCAAAATGACTTCCATGTCATCCAGATCGACCACGAAGAAATCATCCGTCACTGTGTGGTTCCCATGGTGATGCTCAGTTGTGGAACCAGATGGGTACATGTCAAAAGGTTTCCTCCCACCACTTTGACGTCAAATCCTTGGTGTGCCTACATACGCAAACTCCATCAGCTGACTAGTGATGAGTTAATGAAGTTGAGTGTGGCTTCGCTGTCGAGCATGACCACAACTTGCTGCCTTTGGACGGTACCCCAGTCCCGGAATATGGGACACCTCAGAGTTACTGCCAGAGTCGCAATGGCGCCTCCTCTCTTCAATAGTGTGGTGATCCTTTCTACGCGATTGATGTTCACCTCCCCGGAAGCTGCTTGTTCATCCCCTTCGGGCTCAGGTGCCTGCTCCTCGCCGTCGAACGACACCTCAATGTCATGGATTTTTCCTTTGCCAACGCATCGATGCCTAGGTTCCCATGGCTCCTTACATTTGAAACAAAGCTTCTTCCTTGTAAGCTCTTGTCAAGTTGCCTCATCTAATGGGGGTTTCTTAGGTGGGGGTCTACTGGTTTCTCCCTTTGAGCGAGAGGTGGCTTGGACTGCGAGTAATTTTTGGTGGAAGAGGAAGAAGATGTCGCCATGTCGCGTGCCTTCTTAATTGCCTCCGTGAGTGTGATGGGGTTGAATCCCTTCACCCAACCTTTCAAAGGTTTTGTCAACCCATCCATAAACAATACCACCAATTGTCTTTCTGAAATATTTGTTACCAAGACAAACAGTCTTTGAAATTCTGCTATGTAACTGTCCACTATGCCGGTTTGCTTCAGCTGAGCCAACTCTTTGAAATTTAGTTTTGGATCTCTTCCATCAAAACGGTCTATCAGTCTCTCTGTGAATTCGGCATAGGATGTTATGTGATCATGGCCGAGCGTAACCATGCCATGATGCCACCATTCATGGGCTATCCCTTTCAAATGCAGTGCAACAAATTTTTGGCCTCATCCTTGAGCATAGGGTTGAGTTGGAAATACGTGTTTGCCTTCTGCACCCATGCCCAAGCTGTGGCGGATCTAGACCCATCAAAAGATGACAGACTAACTTTGCCAATCTTCCGTTTGAGATCGTCATTATAATAGCCACGCTTGTTGCCGCCAAAATATCTCATTCTTTGATCAGCATAATCTTTGTAGGATATATCTCCTTCCATATTTGCGTTCCTCCAATTCTCTCGAAGCTGATCTTGCATTTCTTGGAAAGTTGGTTGCTCTCTGTGTTGTTCTTCCTAAGACAAAATGGTTTGGGGGTTTGTCTTTCCTAAGACAGAATTGTCACTTTGTTCAGTAGATATTTTGCCTTCAGCCAATTTTTGCAATGTCTCTTCCATGAGACGCTGAGTGTCGTTAATCTGTGCCTGGTTCCTAGTGAGCTCTCTCAACAGAGCCATGACTTCGGCGGTAGGATCTTGTGGGTCCGCCATTCTACCGAGTGATACCTTCTTATCTTCCTGGTATAAATTTGCATTCACTACCGACAAGTTGGCAAAATCACCAGCTCTGATACCACTGTAATATTCCAAAGACCTTTTGAATTGCCCAACTGCTACGCACATGTAATGACCCTCAAGTAAAGCCCCTACAAAGTATGTGTTCTAAAAACTTTTTCAATTAAGCATAATTTAAATTAATCAAAAGATTGATAATATTGTTACTTTCGTTTAAATTAATATCTTGCCAATTTAATAAATTAAACATTATTAATTTATAACATTTAGAAATAGTATTATTAAAATATAATTGTTAATAATAATCATTTAACAATAATATATATATGATATATATTATAATATATACCATATTACTATTATGGCAACGACGGTTCATAGTTGGTTGTCGGCAGAGAATGAGGTCACACCTTAGGTGGTGCGACTAAATCGCAGCCTTAGGGTTGCAACCAGTCGCACCCACTAAGGGGGCGACTCTATGGGAGGGGACGTGACTCCCCCTTCCATACATATGCTCCCTCAAGTAACATCAAGGGGGAGGAGAAAGGAAGCAATAAAAAACGGTGATCGCAGTGGAGAAAAGATCCAGTATTTTTGTAAGTTATTTTATATGTATTAAATTATTGATTATGATTTATATATATATATAGATGTGGACATTTATATATTTTCATTTATATAGAAATTAATATATATATATATATATATGTAATTAAGATACACATTAATTCTGGGTAATTCTAGATTTCTTTTATAGATAAGTCTAAAACTATGACTCTGCATCTCGATCTGTAACTGTGCCATGGAACTGGATAAACAAACCCCTATTATTCTATGGGCTGGAACTGGATCCTAGCAGCTTTTTGAGGTTAGTGATAAATAGGTCCGGGCAATATTGGAACAAATAGGTATGCAAGTAAGGATACTGGGGGTGATACTAACAAGCTAGGTCAACAATGGGGGGACTAGTATCCGGATAACGACGGGAAGGCCCGGTATCTAGGGAGTGCTGGGAAGTATCACCCTTCGGGTAATGTGTAAGGTAGCGTGTAAGGAGGCCAACCAGGTTCGTTAGCCAGCCAATAGAGAAGGTTTAATAAGTTCAAATCATTTTCGAGAACACAAATGATTAACTCCGTTGTTTCCCTCCTTATCTTCACCGAAATATCTCCGAGGTTCAAATAAGTAAGTTTCGGAGCAATGTTCCCCCAATGGGAAAAGGACAATACTAGAGCAATGGAATTATTAGTAAACAGAGTAAAAGATCATCTACTACCTATCATCACAAAGTTAGACTCGGCATATGACATATTCAAAGCCCCTTTAAAACATGTTTGAGATCGACAACACCACCAAATTCTGGGTAATTCTAGATTTCTTTTATAGATAAGTCTAAAACTATGGCTCCACATCTCGATCTATAACTGTGCCATGGAACTGGATAAACAAACCCCTATTATTCTGTAATGTTCCCTACCCCTCTCAGAAAGAAAGACGGTCCTACGGTGTTAAGCAGAAGGTCGTACGGAACAATGAAGGTCGTACGGTGTATCTGGGTGCGGGTAGGAGGGTCGTACGGGATTAGCAGTGAGGATCGTAGGGTGTTTCCTGGTGGCCGTTCGGTGATAGCTTGGTGGCCGTATGGTGATGGCCTGGTGGTCGTCCGATGATGGTCGGGTGGCCGTATGGTGATGGTCGGGTGGCCGTGCGGTGATGGCCGAGTGGCTGTGCAGTGATGGTCGGGTGGCCGTCCGGTGATGGCCACATGGCCGTTCGGTGATGGTCGGGTGGTTGTCCGGTGATGGCCGAGTGGCTGTGCGGTGATGACTAGGTGGTTGTGCGGTGATTGCCTGGTGGTCGTGCGGTGATCGCCTGGTGGCCGTACGGTGATGGCCGGGAGGCTGTACGGTGATCACCTAGTGGTCGTATGGTGATCGCTTGGTGGTCGTACTGTGAGGCCAAATGTTTACAAAATAATATAAATACCCAGACGAAAGCCAATATATTTGCAAAACAGTTTTATTGATATAAGTGAAAACACTTCGGATTTGCCAGATTTGATATAGTAGAACAAACAGAATAGGGTGAGGGTTGAATCCCACCGAAATTGCAAATACCAAATAGGGAGGGTCTTTCACCTCCAAAATGGCAACTAGCAAAATCCCAATAGGA
This sequence comes from Chamaecyparis obtusa, assembly GCA_027943335.1. Taxonomy (NCBI): domain Eukaryota; kingdom Viridiplantae; phylum Streptophyta; class Pinopsida; order Cupressales; family Cupressaceae; genus Chamaecyparis; species Chamaecyparis obtusa. The sequence continues at coordinate 378,286 of BSBK01001973.1, forward strand.
ATTTGCAAATGTAAATAAAATATCAAATCTCAACATGAAAAATGCTTCCTACACGCCGGTCATAAATACCCCTTCAGAGAAACTCCCAAGGGTTTACAAAAGAATGCTGACACGACAAACACCTACGGAAAATAATAATAAAAATGTGCCTCCCAATTATTAATTAAAGGTCCATTTACAATATTATTAAAATTCTAGATCATTAATTAATTAAAAATAATTTATTAAAAATGGGGACATTACAAATCCTCGCCGCCCAAAGATTGCTTGCCCTCAAGCAATCCATCATCAATACTCCAAGATTCCAAACTAAGTGCGGACACTGATAATTGTATCCACTAGAACCCTCAAGCCGCAACATGACCATACGTATGCGCCTGGAAGTAAGCGAGAAAAGTAACTCTCCATCAAGCTTCCGCTGCTCCTCCTTGATATAATTGTCGTTATGCCCAGTATCACCAGGATCCCAGTGAAACCAAACATTAAACATATTGATGCTCAGATCCCAAGCCAAGTGCGGACGTTGGTACCACTGTAATGTTCCCGACCCCTCCCAGAAAGAAAGACGGTCGTACGGTGTTAAGCAGAAGGCCATACGAAACAATGAAGGTAGTACGGTGTATTTGGGTGCCGGAAGGAGGGCCGTACGGAATCAGCAGTGAGGACCGTAGGGTGTTTCCTAGTGGTTGTTCGGTGATAGCTTGGTGGCCGTACCGTGATGGTCGGGTGCCGAGTGACCGTGCGGTGATCGCCTGGTGGCCATACGGTGAACGCCTAGTGGCCGTACAGTGATTGCCTGGTGGTCGTACAGTGATCGTCTGGTGGCCGTACGGTGATCGTCTGGTGGCCGTACGGTGATGCCGAATGTTTACAAAATAATATAAATACCCAGACGAAAGCCAATATATTGGCAAAACAGCTTTATTAATATAAGTGAAAACACTTCGGATTCGCCAGATCCGATACAGTAGAACAAATAAAATAGGGTGAGGGTTGAATCCCACCGAAACTGCAAATACCAAATAGGGAGGGTCTTTCACCTCCGAAATGGCAGCCAACAAAATCCCAAAAGGAATTCGCAAATGTAAATAAAATATCAAATCTCAACATGAAAAATACTTCCTACACGCCGGTCATAAATACCCCTTCAGAGAAACTCCCGAGAGTTGACAAAAGAACGCCAACACGGCAAACACCTACGGACAATAATAATAAAAATGGGCCCCCCAATTATTAATTAAAGGTCCCTTGTCATGTCCCCATTTTGGCTGACCTCGTTTAGCATGCCGGATTTGCCTATCCTCGACTGTCGTAGCCAAATGGGTTGGAGAGAGTCATTTCTGCGGATCAGATGGTCATATTTTGCTCTTGAAGAAGTGTTATGAGGTTATATTTTATTATTTTGTGTTATCGGGGCCTACATGTTATAATTTTAAGTTGAGTTGCACTTTTTATTTTATAAAGTTATATTATTATAAAAGTGCATTATAATGAGATTTTATAATGGATGCTTCTAGAAGTTCTTAGTAACTTCTCAAAAAGTGAATAAATAGGGGGCTTGGGCATTCATTTGGACAAGCTGATTTGAGGATTGTTCTACTTTTCCATATTGGAGCAATTTGTAGTCATTTGGTCTGCAAATTTTCATTAGATCTTTGGGAACGATAACTCCCTTGGATTTGCATAACTGAGGAAGTGAGATATCTTCTGAAGGGTTGCACATTGGAAGTGGTATTCAGCCATTTCATGTTGAGCTTATTTAGAATCCTCAGATTTACCTGAGGGTTTGAGTTTTGGTTGCAAGAGGAAGAAAAAGCAAGTCCGAAAAAGCAATCCGAAAAAGCAAAATGAAAAAGCAAAACGAAAAAGCGGATCCGAAAAAGCAGTCCGAAAAAACAAATCCGAAAAAGCAGACCTGAAAAATTGATATTGAGGGTTTGCATCTGATTGAATAAGGGTTCTGAATTCATCATTGCATTGGTGAATCATTTGGTGAAGATTTGGATATCATTTTGGTACGTTTTCAGTTCAGTCAATATCAGGGTGTGGAACCAGAAATTTGTTCATATCTCTCAACATACTTGGAGATAATTTTTATGCTTTGGTGAGAAGACTAATACTTCATTGGCGGTCCTGTTGATACCAATTTGGAGGCACAAAACTCTACCATTTATTTTCTGCAGGTGCCGTACTGTACAGCCCTGGTACGACAGTCCAGCAGGGACAGTTTTGCAGAGTTTGGTTGGCAGTTTGGGGTCTTCTTGCATCGGTCTGCACCAGCATATATCATCAGCAGTCATCAACAGACTATTAGGAGCGATAATCAAGTTCCATTCATGTATTTTGAATGCATTTGATGTCAAGAATATTGCATGTTCTCAGTCTTGTTACAACAGTCCAGATTTATCTTTGTTATAACAGTCAGTCTTCTATCATTTGTAATTGAAATTAGTCACTGTTATTGTCATGGTATCATATTTTTGATAGTGCAATGAATGAGGGTCTATGTTCATACATTTCATGACATAGCTCAGTAGATATAAACAGTCCATTGTATTCAGAATTTTGCTATACATTATCTTTGGATTGATCTAATAGTTAAGGTGTATTGCAAGGGCATTGGCTTGCTCATAAGTAATAGTTTTTATTCAGTCCATAAATCTGAACATTGCAATCAGAAATTAGTGAAGTTCATAATATATTGGCATCGAGTCTTTGCATTGTTAGAGTTCATTGTTGCTCTATTGTATTTCATTACTTCATTGGATACCAAATATTAATCTGAACACATCAATTGATGCCAAAACAATATACACATTGAAAACATATCATTGCAAGAAAAACAGTAGAGTGCATGCCAACTACTTGACAAATTGCCACAGTCAGATTCGGAGGTTTTTAGTGATCCTACTAGTGAGGGTCATTACAGTGGTATCAGAGCAGTTTTCCTGCCATCCTGTTGGGGAAGAACAGAATTGTATGAGTGACCAGCACTCGATTGATTGCAGAATGGAAAGGAAGAGGTACACTACATGGTCAGTTAACCGTCCTACAATGCCTACCTTTCTGAAAGAGGAACCACAAAGCAGCAAAAAAAGTAATCATGCAGACACTTGGGTTGAAATCAAGAGGCCACTTGATGAGATGAAAGAGTCTATAGACAGGTTGGATAAGTTGACTAGTTTTCTATTTGCCAGGTCGTCTCGCAGAAGAGGTGATAAGAGATCCGCTGATACAGTTACCAGAAACCTTCATGAGGATTTTGAGAAACAAGTTAGCATTCCGACAGATGTTTCAGTTTCTATTCAGCCACAGGAGGAAGTGGTGAAAGACACTATGCAGATTGATAGTAACTGTCAACTTGGTACTCAAGTTGAGACAGTCGTATACAGGTTGCCTGAGAGTGATGTCATAGGTACTCAGGATGGTTTGGTCACAACAGGTAGTGATTATAGCATAGTGAGTTCGGATGATGATTATGAGGATTCTGTTGTGCACGATGGTGAGATACCTGGTAAAGATGAGCAGACATTGAGCATTCATGACTTTGCTGAGAGAGAGTACCAGGTGCAGTTAGATGCTTCATCACATGAGGTTGAGGTTGGTAGCACTTCACATGATTTGTCCAGCCACCTGAAGATGAATGAAGACAGTATTGTGTCTACATTATCTCATCATGACAGGATGCGGGATATGATAGAGGATCACATCCAGATGATTCAGTTACAGGACAGACGTAAGGGAGTTCAGGTAGAGTCTTCTTGTGTTGACTTACAGGCGATCAGGGAAGGAATGGGAGCGATGAAGATGAGTTATTTACATCTTCTTTCAGATCGTGACCATCTTCTTAGCCTTGTCAGAGACCATTTAGATGCCTTGAGGAGGAAGGAGGAGGAAGTTGGCAGGCTTTCTCGAGAGTTCGAGGACACTCGAGCCTCTTTGTTGAGTACTCCATTGGCATTACAGGACTCGGAGAGACATGCTGATTTGATACAGGGATACATCACAGGCACACCAGATTGTATTATTGACACTGATAGTGATTGCGGTACGGTTGAACCTGATGATGTTACAGTGATCGAGGATAGTACAGTTGATCAGAGTGGTGCAGCGGAGAGACATGTGGATGAGCATGGCGTGGAGTTGAGTTTAGTTTCATCTTGCACACCTGATACTCAGCTTTCTGCGACAGGTGGATCACTGGTGGTTGTTGATAGTTGTGGGAGTACACCTCTCATTCATATCCAGGATTCAGGGGCAGTATCAAACACGTATGTCGAGTTAGTTGGTATTAGTCATATTACTCAGGTGAGGAGTTTGCTTGAGTTGCCATCTGATTCTAGTTTACGGATATGGACTCGGGATTTTTATCTTGGAGTTTGGGATTCCGTTGACTGGGAATCTTTATCCTTTCTTGGTAGCAGTGGTTGTTTGAGTGCTATCATGGATTTGCTTAGCAGATTATACGGTGTTGTTCTCATTCATACCAGCAGCTTACCAGATGCTAGTATTAGTTTTTATACACCGGTGTTGGGAGTTGTGTGCATTTCCAGTCGACCACTCAGGATACAGTGGGCTTGTGATGAGTCAGGCACATCTGAGATGTTAGTGTTTACAGGTGAGTTCCAAGATCGTGTTGCTACAGATGACATCCAGGAGGATGCAATGGACAGTTTTGAGGACTTAGCTTCCTCGGCAGATTCTTTTGTTACAGCGGAGTTGGGCAGTGATGCTACAGTTTTTGATGCTCCGTATGTTGGTATGAGCTTTGGAGTTGATTTGCAGAGTATGGATAGTAGTACTCCAGAGATCAGTGGTTTTGAGGATACTCCCTTGGACACTGCGTCAGAGGAGGATTGTAGGTGACAGTTTAGCCAGCGCCATCACGTGTCTAGTCAGCTGAGAGTTAGTGAGCGAGACATTACTATCGCTTGCCAGCATTTCGATGCTGCTCGTCAGTTGTTAGCAGTTTACGGATAGGGTTCTCCTACTAGTGACGAGCAGGGAGGCAGTTATCTTTCCTTGACAGAGATCCACTCTTTATGGGAGGCTATCCGGATTTTGAGACAGAATTATATGCAGTTGGTAGCTGATAGAGATTATCTTATGGAGTGGGGCAGTACAGCATATGATGCATTACTAGTCAAGGAAGATGAGGTGAGTGAGCTTACTCAGCAGCTCGAGGTGACTTCTGAGATTCTTGAGAGTACACAGTTGGCTTTCGAGGAGTCACAGTTTCATTTGGCTGAGGTGACCATGGAGTTAGAGCGACTACAGTCTTTACCAGATTCTGTACAGTCACGGGTTGTGGTGTCTGGTGATTCGAGGATGTCCATGGTCAAGATTGATAGAGGCAGTGGAGATGAGGATATATCTGTCCTCGATACTAGCATTGGCACATCGAGTTCATTTCCACTACAGTCAGGTTCAGTGGAGTTGGGCGCTGAGCATTGTGGTATGTTTGACCTGGTGGTGGTCTCTACTACTGATGGCACGGAGACTAGTGATGTTGTACCAGGGATCATGTTTGATGTTGATGAGCCGACAGTTGGCTTGGTTCCTGTTTGTGATACTACTCCTTTGGAGGTGTCTTCGGAGGTAGTAGTTGGTTCGGGCTTGGTTAGTGATCAATTGCAGTTAGTTTCATCTGGATTGCAGTCTGAGCCACTAACTGAGATTGACACATTCTATCGGCCTTACACTGTGAGGTATGCTCATCAGTTTACTTTTGATCCATATGCTGATGAGATGATGATACGAAGATGTACTTTGGGCTCTAGTGTTTGTCATCAGTTATGGGATGGTTTGACGCCACGAGATGAGAGTTGTGATGGGCATAACATGGCGATAGGTTATGCGGTCGATAGCTTGAGAGTACATGACTTTGAGCAGGAGTTTGGGAGTGTTGCTTCAGTGATTGTTATTGATTCTACTCCTTTGGCTATGACAACTCTTGACTTAGCTGGTGATCAGTCACAGTGGGTTGTATCACCTGTGCATGGTGAGCTGTTGACCGAGGGTGGTTCTTTTTATCAGCATTATACTGCAGGGTATGTTCATTAGTTTGCATTTGATCCTTGCGTTGAGAAGTTGATGGCCGTCAGATTTGGTTTGGGTTTTAGTTCTTGCTATCTATCAAGTGATGACTATTCGCCATCAGCGGTGCATGGGAGTTATAGTTATGGGACAGTGGCTGGTGATCTGCAGAGATATGTTGACTACAGTTGGTGTACAGTGTGTGGATTCTCCGCACTTGGTGCAGTTTCATTTCGGAGTGTTCACCATTGTTGCAGAGTTGGAGTGTGCTTTCCGCATAGCACAGTGGGATGTGTTGATGATATTTGCTATGTTGGTAGTTTCAGTTGTCCTCTCTACTTGGGTTCTGATATTTTCAGAGTTGGTGTCTCGTGGGTTCCTGACTGTGGCAGTTATGGAGTTGGAGTTCAGTTGAGCAGTGGTTCACGATACATTCATGGATTCCTCTTGGTTATATTGCAAAGGATATTGCAGGAGCTTGCGTTGGTTGACTGCAGTACAGTTCATGACTTCATTTGGGATCCAGGAGAATTGATTGGTTCACTGTTTAGCCATTGCTTGGGGACAAGCAATTTCAGGAAGGGCGGACTGTCATGTCCCCATTTTGGCTGACCTCGTTTAGCGTGCTGGATTTGCCTATCCTCGACTCTCGTAGGCAAATGGGTTGGAGAGAGTCATTTCTGCGGATCAGATGGTCATATTTTGCTCTTGAAGAAGTGTTATGAGGTTATATTTTATTATTTTGTGTTATCGGGGCCTACATGTTATAATTTTAAGTTGAGTTGCACTTTTTATTTTATAAAGTTATATTATTATAAAAGTGCATTATAATGAGATTTTATAATGGATGCTTCTAGAAGTTCTTAGTAACTTCTCAAAAAGTGAATAAATAGGGGGCTTGGGCATTCATTTGGACAAGCTGATTTGAGGATTGTTCTACTTTTCCATATTGGAGCAATTTGTAGTCATTTGGTCTGCAAATTTTCATTAGATCTTTGGGAACGAAAACTCCCTTGGATTTGCATAACTAAGGAAGTGAGATATCTTCTGAAGGGTTGCACATTGGAAGTGGTATTCAGCCATTTCATGTTGAGCTTATTTGGAATCCTCAGATTTACCTGAGGGTTTGAGTTTTGGTTGCAAGAGGAAGAAAAAGCAGGTCCGAAAAAGCAATCCGAAAAAGCAAAACGAAAAAGCGGATCCGAAAAAGCAGTCCGAAAAAGCAGTCCGAATAAACAAGTCCGAAAAAGCAGTCCGAAAAAGCAGACCTGAAAAATTGATATTGAGGGTTTGCATCTGATTGAATAAGGGTTCTGAATTCATCATTGCATTGGTGAATCATTTGGTGAAGATTTGGATATCATTTTGGTACGTTTTCAGTTCAGTCAATATCAGGGTGTGGAACCAGAAATTTGTTCATATCTCTCAACATACTTGGAGATAATTTTTATGCTTTGGTGAGAAGACTAATACTTCATTGGCGGTCCTGTTGATACCAATTTGGAGGCACAAAACTCTACCATTTATTTTCTGCAGGTGCCGTACTGTACAGCCCTGGTACGACAGTCCAGCAGGGACAGTTTTGCAGAGTTTGGTTGGCAGTTTGGGGTCTTCTTGCATCGGTCTGCACCAGCATATATCATCAGCAGTCATCAACAGACTATTAGGAGCGATAATCAGGTTCCATTCATGTATTTTGAATGCATTTGATGTCAAGAATATTGCATGTTCTCAGTCTTGTTACAACAGTCCAGATTTATCTCTGTTATAACAGTCAGTCTTCTATCATTTGTAATTGAAATTAGTCACTGTTATTGTCATGGTATCATATTTTTGATAGTGCAGTGAATGAGGGTCTATGTTCATACATTTCATGACATAGCTCAGTAGATATAAACAGTCCATTGTATTCAGAATTTTGCTATACATTATCTTTGGATTGATCTAATAGTTAAGGTGTATTGCAAGGGCATTGGCTTGCTCATAAGTAATAGTTTGTATTCAGTCCATAAATCTGAACATTGCAATCAGAAATTAGTGAAGTTCATAATATATTGGCATCGAGTCTTTGCATTGTTAGAGTTCATTGTTGCTCTATTGTATTTCATTACTTCATTGGATACCAAATATCATTCTGAACACATCAATTGATGCCAAAACAATATACACATTGAAAACATATCATTGCAAGCAAAACCGTAGAGTGCATGCCAACTGTTTGACAAATTGCCACAGTCAGATTCGGAGGTTTTTAGTGATCCTACTAGTGAGGGTCATTACATCCCTTTATAATATTATTAAAATTCTGCACCATTAATTAATTAAAAATAATTTATTAAAAATTGGGACATTACATATTCTATGGGCCAGAATCGAATCCTAGCATCTTTCCGAGGTTAGTGATAAATAGGTCCGGGCAATATTGGAACAAATAGGTATGCAAGTAAGGATACTAGGGGTGATACTAAACAAGTTGGGTCAACAATGGGGGAACCAGTATCTGGATAATGATGGGAAGGCCCACTATCTAGGGAGTCCTAGGAAGTTTCACCATCCGAGTAACGTGTAAGATAGCATGTAAGGAGGCCAACCAAGTTCGTTAGCCAGCCAATAGAGAAGGTTTAATAAGTCCAAATCATTTTTGAGAACACAGATGATTAACAACGTTGTTTCCCTCCTTATCTTCACCGAAATATCTCTGAGGTTCAAATGAGTAAGTTTCGAAGTAATGTCCCCCTATGGGAAAAGGACAATACTAGAGCAATGGAATTATTAGTAAACAAAGTAAAAGTGTTAGCATCAAATGATGGTAACCGGTAAGCTCTCTACCGGTCCAAGTATTGTCATTGATTGGCAAAAGAGGATAGAGATTTGTCATCTCTATACAGGCTGAAGCTCTAAGAAAATCTACATCAAGAGAGGCTGGTTTGGCAAGAAAAGAATAACTGTAATCCATTGTAACTGGTCGCTACACTAAGCATCAGTAACCGGGCAATGCACTCAATTAGGGAAAACAGTATTCTAGTATCAACCAAGGACCGAACTACAACCGGTATAGACAAGTACAACTAAAAGCAATATCCAACTAGTGTTTATAACACAACCGGGACAATGTAACCGATAATCCACGCAAGAGGAAGCACACTGAGGACAATGCAACCGGTAGGACAAGAAAGAGACCGCAACAGATCGAAGGACTTAACCGGATATATTATAAGACTCCGGTATGAACCGAAGAAGTCATAGTCAACTGTCAACTATCTGTTTCAACCAGCTCTTTCTACCGGGATTTATTGCAGTACATCCGAGTGATCTTGTCATGTCCCCTCTTTAGTGACATGTCATTTTTCAGTGGATTTGCCTATCATAGACTCTCGTAGGCAGATGGTTTTGGTGAGAGAGTCATTCTGATGATTATTTGGGGATTGGATGGTCATATTTGCTCTTGGAGTGATGGTGTTTATCATATTTTTTATTATAATGTGTTATGTGGGGCCAAAATGTTATAATTTTGAGTTGAGTTGCACTTTTTATTTTATAAAGTTACTTTTTATATAAAAGTGCATTATAAAGGGATTTTATAAGAATATTTTATGGATACTTCTAGAAGTTCTAGTGGCTTCTTAGAAAAGTGAATAAATAGAGTGCTTGGCCTCTCATTTGGACATCCCATGACTTGAGTTTACACTACTTTTCTCTTTGAGCATTTGTGGCGCCATCTTGGTCTACAAATTGTCATTTGATCTTTAGGAACGGAATTTCTTAAGGATTTGCATAACTAAGGAGGTGAAATATCCTTTGAAGGGTTGCACTTTGGAAGTGGTATTCAACCATTTCAAGTTGAGCTTATTTGGAGTCCTCAGACTTACCTGAGGGTTTGAGTTTTGGTTGCAAGAGGAAAAAAAGCAGTCCAAAAAAATAGTCCGAAAAAGCAGATCCGAAAAAGCAAAGCGAAAAAGCAGTCCGAAAAAAAGCAAAGTGAAAAAGCAATCCGAAAAAGCAAATCCGAAAAAGCAAAGCGAAAAAGCAGATTTGAAAAAGCAGTCCGAAAAAGCAGATCCGAAAAAGCAAAGCAAAAAAGCAGATCCAAAAAAGCAGAGCGAAAAAGGCAATCCGAAAAAGTTTTAGCTACAAGTCTAATTCAGTTTTCAAAATTTCAGGATAGGGTTTTGGAACCACATTTTTGCTCATATCTTCCTCATTACTCAACATATCATTCTGGGTATTTTTGCATCGGATTTCTATCGTCGAGGAGACAAAGATAGGTGCATTTTGTCATGTCCCCATTCTGACTGACATCGTTTAGCGTGCCAGATCAGTCTATCACAGGCTCTCGTAGACTGGTGGCGATGTGGAGAGAGTCATTTTGTAGATCAGTGATCATATTTGCTCTTGGAGAAGTGATTTAGAGCTTATTTTTATTATTATGAGTTATGCGGGCCCCACATGTTATAATTTTAAGTTGAGTTGCACTTTTTATTTTATAAAGTTATATTATTATAAAAGTGCATTATAATGGGATTTTATAATGGATGCTTCTAGAAGTTCTTAGTAACTTCTCAAAAAGTGAATAAATAGGGGGCTTGGGCATTCATTTGGACAAGCTGATTTGAGGATTCTTCTACTTTTCCATATTGGAGCAATTTGTAGTCATTTGGTCTACAAATTTTTATTAGATCTTTGGGAACGAAAACTCCCTTGGATTTGCATAACTGAGGAAGTGAGATATCTTCTGAAGGGTTGCACATTGGAAGTGGTATTCAGCCATTTCATGTTGAGCTTATTTGGAATCCTCAGATTTACTTGAGGGTTTGAGTTTTGGTTGTAAGAGGAAAAAAAAGAAGGTACGAAAAAGCAATCCGAAAAAGCAAAACGAAAAAGCGGATCCGAAAAAGCAATCCGAAAAAGCAAAACGAAAAAGTGGATCCGAAAAAGCAGCCCAAAAAAGAAGACTGAAAAAGCAGTCCGAAAAAGCAAAGTGAAAAAAGCAGTCCGAAAAATTATTGCAGCCATCTACAATCAGCTGTAAATTGGGATCAGTTCGGGTGCAATTGGAGGTGTCTACATCAGCATACTTCATCATCAATTTGATCAACATTTGGTGCAGCATTTCCAGGTTTTATACATTGTTTGATATTGATGTTTTGGGTACCAAAATGGTAAAAATTTGCATAAGAGTTGTATGTATACAGTCATAGATATACAGGTCTGAAACAGTAATGTTATTGCATCATTTTCAGTCATATTTGTATTCAGAAACAACAGTCCATTGTGTTCGGACATTGCTATATAAATTGTAATTGGATTGATACAGCTATAAGGTGCATTGTGAATGTGGTAGAGTTCATTGTTAATTTGTGACAGTCCATACATTTCTGGTTATAAATATCTGATTGTAAACAGTCCATAAATCTGTTATTGTAATCAGACTTTGTTATCATCATTGTAATTGAAGGACATAGCTAGGGAAGAGTATAGGCTATCTCAGTAATGAAAGTGCATTGCATACCATAGTTCCTTGCTCATGTAACAATCCATATGAATTTCAGAGAATCAGTCAATTGAAATAGTCATTGACTTTGTAATCAGACTTGGAGAGTTTCATTGCATTGATAAGTAAGTTTAAGGTGCCAAGTTATTGGAATAGTAAAGGAATATTCAGCCAGGAGGTCAATTGTTTGGTTTAATGTCTCATTTGCATAGTTCTATAGATTGCAAACCAAATGTTCGTCAAAATGTCTCAGAGCTGTAGATGTTGAATTTTTATCAGCATTTCATTGAATTGCAATTGGATTAGAATATTAAGAGGTTGCACTTCATTTTTACTTCCAATTAGTCACTTGCATTCATTGGCATTCACCAAAACATCATTGGCATCAAACAAACCCAAACTAGAAGCAAACATCAGCAAACAATTCAGTTGCATGCCAAGTGTTTGACAAATTGACTCGGTTCAGATTTGGGAATTTTAGTGGCCTTTTTAGTAAGGGTCATTACACATTTTGGAGTCCCAAAATACCATAATTTATTTTTTAAGGAATTTTCAAAATTCCTAGACATTTTCGAAAATCTGCAAGAAAGTACATTTTCAGATTTGGGGTGACTTTGGCTTGGGTGTTGGCATCTTCAGCATAGGTAAAAATTATTGCAGCCATCTACAATCAGGTTCCTCACTTCTCATTTGGCATTTGGCATATTTTTTGAGAAATGTATGTTTTCAGTTGAGTACAAAATATAGCTTCAGCACTTTACTATTTTACATTATACTTGTCTTTGTTTGCCATTTGACATTAGTGGTATCAAAGGAAGGCTAGGATTTTGCAAGTGAAAGGGCATTGTAATTTTCAGTCTATCTATATTGCAAACCTAGGGTTTGATGATCATATTATTGACTAAAATATGTATGGCATTGTTGCAAATTGTTGATATATGAATGGCATATGGTTTTGAGCAATTTCCTACATCATTGATAGTGTTTTAGATGGTATTTGGTTGCTATCTATTATTCTGAAATTTTGGGACAGCGAACTCATATACTCAAAAATAATTTTCTATCTACATCTTGAGTTGCATTTTTGAGGGTTTATTTAGTGGCCTATTGGTAATGGTCATTACAGTGGTATGAGAGCGGTTTTCTTGCCATCCTGTTGGGTAAAAGCCGTCTTGTATGAGTGATCAGCACTCTGCTTTATCCAGAATGGACAGGTATAGTAAAGAGTCTTAGAGGACACGATCTTGGATAGCTGATAGACAAAGTAGGAAGATCTAGAGTCGGAACAATAGAAAGGATGGTTATTTAGACATTCGAGATGAACTTAAGAAAATAAGCCATGACATGTCTGAACAGTTGGTTAAGCCCCACCGTATGATGAATGACATGCTGTCCGACCCAGCTAAGGTGGATAAGTTGACTAGATTTCTATTTGGCAGATCTTCTAACAGGGCAGATGACACAATTACCAGGAACTTGCATGAGGAGTTCGAGAAACTAGCTTACAGCCAGGCAGAGGTCTCAGATTCTACTCCACCACAGGAGGAAGTGGTGAAGGATATTACGCAGATTGATAGTAACTGTCAACTTGATACTCAAGTTGAGACAGTTGTATACAAGTCGCCAGAGGGTGATGTCACAGGTACTCAAGATAGTTTCGTTACGACAGGCAATGACTACAGCGTAGAGGGTTCAGATGATGATTTTGAGGATGTTATTATGCACGATGGTGAGATACCTGGTAGAGATGAGCATACATTGAGTATTCATGACTTTGCTGAGAGGGAGTACCAGGCACATTTGGATGCATCGTCAGATAAGGTTGAGGCTAGTAGTACTTCGCATGATTTGTTCAACCAGCTAAAGGTGAGCGAAGACAGTATTGTGACTTCATTATCTCATCATGACAGGATGCGGGATATGATAGAGGATCACATCCGGATAATTCAGTTACAAGGCAGACACAAGGGAGTTCAGACAGAGTCTTCTTGTGTTGACTTACAGGCGATTAAGGAAGGGATGGGAACGATGCAGTTGAGTTATTCACATCTTCTATCAGATCGTGACCTCCTTCTTAGCCTTGCCGGAGACTATTCAGATGCCTTGAGGAGGAAGGAGGAGGAAGTTGACACGCTTTCTCACGAGCTTGAGGACACTCGAAATTCTTTGGTGAATACTCCATTGGCATTACAAGACTTGGAGAGACATGGGGATGAGCATGGCGTGGAGTTGAGTTTAGTTTCATCTTGCACACCTGATACTCAACTTTCTGCGGCAGGCGGATCACATGTGGTCGTTGATAGTGTTGTGAGTTCATCTGGCATTCACATCCAGGATACAGGGACAGTGTCAGACAGGTATGTGGAGTTAGTTGGTATTAGTCATATTACTCAGGTGAGGAGTTTGCTTGAGTTACCAACTGATTCTAGTTTACAGATATAGACTCGAGATTGTTATATTGGCATTTGGGATTCAGTTGACTGGAGATCTTTATCACTTTTTGGTAGCAGTGATTGTTTGGGTGCTATCATGGATTTGATTAGCAGATTGCATGGTGTTGTCCTTTCTTGTGCCAACAGTTTGTCCGATGTCAATATTAGTTTTTATACACCGGTGTTGGGCTTTGTTCATATTTCCAGTCGACCATTCTTGCTGGAATGTGTTGATGATCTTTCATATTTGGCAGTGTTTACAGATCAGTCCCAGGATTGTATTGGCATTGATGACATCCAGGAGGATGCAGTGGGCAGTTTTGAGGACTTAGTTTCCTCGGCAGTTTCTTTTGGTACAGAGGAGTTGGACAGCGGTGCTACAATTTTTGATACTCTGTATGTTGATATGATCTTTGGAGTTGATTCGCAGGATATGGATGGTAGTACTCCAGAGACCAGTGACTTTGAGGATACTCCTTTGGACAGTGTGTCAGGGGAGGATTGTAGGAGACAGTCTAGCCAACACCATCATGTGTCTAGTCAGCTGAGAGTTAGTGAGCGAGACATTGCTATCGCTTGCCAGCATTTCGATGTTGCTCGTCAGTTGTTAGCAGTTTATGGATGGGGTTCTCCTACTAGTGATGAGCGGGGAGGCAGTTATCTTTCCTTGACAGATATCCACTCTTTATGGGAGGCTATACGGATTCTGAGACAGAATTATAGGCAATTGGTAGCCGACAGAGATTATCTTATGGGGTTGGGCAATATGGCGTACGATGCATTATTGGCCAAGGAAGATGAGGTGAGTGAGCTTACTCAGCAGCTCAAGGTGACTTCTGAGATTCTTGAGAGTACACAGTTGGCTTTCGAGGAGTCACAGTTTCATTTGGTTGAGGTGACCATGGAGTTAGAGCGATTGCAGTCTTTACCAGATTCTGTACAGTCATAGGTTGTGGTATCTGGTGATCCGAGGATGTCCATGGTTGAGATTGTCAAAGACAGTGGAGATGGGGATGCATCCATCCTCGATACTAGCATTGGCATATCGGGTTCGTTTCCACTAGAGTCAGGTTCAGTTGAGTTGGGTGCTGCAACAGATTGTTGTGGTATGCCTGACATGGTGGTGGTCTCTACTACTGATGGCACGGAGACTAGGGATGTTGTATCAGAGATCACGTGTGATGTTGGTGAGCCGACAGTTGGCATGGTTCCTGCTAGTGATACTACTCCCTTGGTGACGTCTTCGGAGGTAGTAGTCAGTTCCAGCTTGGTTAGGGATCGGTTGCAGTTAGTTTCATCTGGATTGCAGTCTGAGTCACTGACTGAGATTGGCGCATCTTATCGGTATTACACTGTGAGGTATGCTCACCAGTTTACCTTTGATGACCATGTTGATGAGATGATGATACGTAGATGTACTTTGGTCCCTAGTGCTTGTCATCAGTTATGGGATGGTTTGACGCCACGGGATGAGAATTGTGATGGGCATGACATGGCAATAGGTTATGCGGTTGACAGCTTGATAATACATGACTTAGAGCAGGAGTTTGGGAGTGATGCTTCAGCGGTTGTTGTTATTGATTCTACTCCTTTGGCTATGACATCTCCTGACTTAGCTGGTGATCACTCGCAGTGGGTTGTATCACCTGTGCATGGTGAGCTGTTGACTGAGGTTGGTTCTTTTATCAGCATTATACTGTAGGGTATGTACATCAGTTTGCATTTGACCCTTGTGTTGAGGAATTGATGGTAGGCAGATTTGGTTTGGGTTCTATTTCTTGTTGTTTATCTTGTGATGTCTATTCGCCATCAGCGGTGCATGGGAGTTATGGTTATGACACAGTGGCCGGTGATCTGCAGAGTTGTGTTGACTGCAGGAGTTGTACAGTGTGTGGATTCTCCATACTTGGTACAGTTCCATTCGGGAGTGTTCACCATTGTTGCAGAGTTGGATTGTACATTCCGCATAGGCCAGTGGGATGCGTTGATGGTATTTACTGTGTTGGCAGTTTGAGTTATCCACTTTACTTGGGTTCTGATGTTATAAGAGATTGTGTCTTGTGGGTTCCTGACTGTGGCAGTTGTGATTTTGGAGTTTCGTTGAGCTGTATTTGTCAGTTTGATTATGGATTCCTCTTGGTTATATTGCAGAGGATATTGCATGAGCCTGCGTTGATTGACAGTAGTACAATTCATGACTACATTTGGGATCCAGGTGGATTGATTGGCACCAGTTACCACCCGCAGACTAATGGGCAGACTGAGATAGTAAATAAGTGGGTGGAAGGCTACTTGAGGAACTATGTGGCAGGGCAGCAGAAGGCATGGGTTAGGTGGATTTATCTATGTGAGTATTACTACAATACCACATACCACATGTCTATTCAGATGACTCCGTTTGGGGCACTATATGGTTATGAGGCACCGAGTTTTCTGGATTTACTTATGAGTGATGTTAGAGTTCCTCATACTAGAGATTTGCTTCAGGAGAGCAAGGACATTGTTGATGCTCTCAGAGATAATATTGCCAAGGCACAGAATCAGCATAAGTAATATGCAGATCAGAAGCGGACAGAGAGGAGTTTTGAGGTTGGTCATATGGTTTATCTCATGTTGCAGCCCTATAGACAGTCTACTCTTGGGAAGAGTGGATCGGAGAAGCTTAAGCCTAGGTACTATGGTCGTTTCAAGATTATCAGGCATATTGGAGAGATGGCATATGAGATTGAGCTTCTAGCAGACAGCAGGGTACACAATGTTTTCCATGTGTCATGCCTCAAGAAGGCGTTGGGTCAGCATGTTGTGCCTTCAGTAGTTCTTCCTCCATTGGATGATGAGGGGAAGTTGGTTCTTGTTCCCAAGTACATCATTGACAGCAGAGAGAAGCAGCTCCGCAGGAGGACCATTAGGGAGTATTTGGTGAAGTGGAGAAATTTGCATGAGGAGGATGCCACATGGGAGGGAGAAGATATTTTGCAGCACCCAGCTTTGAGATTGTTCAAGGGCAAGCAATTTAAGGAGGGGCGGACTATCATGTCCCCTCTTTAGTGACATGTCATTTTTCAGTGGATTTGCCTATCATGGACTCTCGTAGGCAGATGGTTTTGGCGAGAGAGTCATTCTAATGATTATTTGGGGATTGGATGGTCTTATTTGCTCTTGGAGTGATGGTGTTTATCATATTTTTTATTATAATGTGTTATGTGGGGCCAAAATGTTATAATTTTGAGTTGAGTTGCACTTTTTATTTTATAAAGTTACTTTTTATATAAAAGTGCATTATAAAAGGATTTTATAAGAATATTTTATGGATACTTCTAAAAGTTCTAGTGGCTTCTTAGAAAAGTGAATAAATAGAGTGCTTGGCCTCTCATTTGGACATCCCATGACTTGAATTTACACTACTTTTCTCTTTGAGCATTTGTGGCGCCATCTTGGTCTATAGATTGTCATTTGATTTTTAGGAACAGAGTTTCTTAAGGACTTGCATAACTGAGGAGGTGAAATATCCTTTGAAGGGTTGCACTTTGGAAGTGGTATTTAGCCATTTCAAGTTGAGCTTATTTGGAGTCCTCAGACTTACCTGAGGGTTTGAGTTTTGGTTGCAAGAGGAAAAAAAGCAGTTCGAAAAAGCAAATCCGAAAAAGCAAAGCGAAAGAGCAATCCGAAAAAAAGCAAAGCGAAAAAGCAGTCTGAAAAAGCAGATCCGAAAAAGTGAAGCGAAAAAGCAGATCCGAAAAAGTAGATCCGAAAAAGCAGTCCGAAAAAGCAGATCCGAAAAAGCAAAGCGAAAGAGCAGATCCGAAAAAGTAGAGCGAAAAAAGCAATCCAAAAAAGTTTTAGCTACAAGTCTAATTCAGTTTTCAGAATTTCAGGATAGGGTTTTGGAACCACATTTTTGCTCATATCTTCCTCATTACTCAGCATATCATTTTGGGTATTTTTGCATCGGATTTCTATCGTCAAGGAGATAAAGATAGGTGCATTTTGGAGTCCCAAAATACCATGATTTATTTTTTAAGGAATTTTCAAAATTCCTAGACATTTTCAAAAATCTGCAAGAAAGTACATTTTCAGATTTGGGGTGACTTCGGCTTGGGTGTTGGCATCTTCAGCACTGGTGAAAATTATCGTAGCCATCTACAATCAGGTTCCTCACTTCTCATTTAGCATTTGGCATATTTTCTGAGAAATGTATGTTTTCAGCTAAGTACAAAATATAGCTTCAGCACTTTACTATTTTACATTGTACTTGTCTTTGTTTGCCATTTGGCATTATTGGTATCAAAGGAAGGCTAGGATTTTGCAAGTGAAAGGGCATTGTAATTTTCAGTCTATCTATATTGCAAACCTAGGGTTTGATGATCATATTATTGGCTGAAATATGTATGGCATTGTTGCAAATTGTTGATATATGAATGGCATATGGTTTTGAGCAATTTCCTACATCATTGATAGTGTTTTAGATGGTATTTGGTTGCTATCTATCATTCTGAAATTTTGGGACAGCGAACTCATATACTCAAAAATAATTTTCTATCTACATCTTGAGTTGCATTTTTGAGGGTTTATTTAGTGGCCTATTGGTAGGGTTCATTACGGATCTTGAGTTGTCTTGGTGATCGGTTTGAGGCGCGACTGAAGGATTTAAAGTCGGATTCAGTGGCTTTAAATCAAAGTGTTATCTCCTATGAATGAAGGTTGCCTGACACACAACTGTTGTTTTCTTCATGAAGCGGATAAAGCTAGAGCATGCATCAGATGTTTTCTCAGTGAACTAATACTCCACTGAGTGATGTATTCATAAGATATCAGGATTGGGTCATGCATTTGAGGCACAATTAGGGCAACAAATCTGTATATATTCTTATGCCTATTGAGAATAAGAGTAGTCTTCATTCTACTGAGAGAAAGAGTGAACCTATATGCTATAGAAGCAGGGGTAAAAGAAATTAGAGAAAGAGAGATAGAAGATTGTGCAAAGCAGCACAACAGTAGATGAGAATACACCTGCGGCGACCGGTGATGATTCTCAGTTGAGCACAAATAGAGATCTTATTAGGCTAAGCAAAGCCATCTATAAAGATCACACTTCTGTTGTTTTCTAGCAAACTACAATAGACAAATCCCAGTATTTGGGTGGACTCTAACAGGTCCCTTGTATCAAAATCCCTTAACCGGGTGACATCTTTCAAGGTGTTCAAAGTCCTTTAACCAGGCAGGTCCTAATAAACCTTATTGTAACAAATCCCTTGACCGGGTCGCATCTAGCAAGTGCGCTTTTCTCTTTTAAATGGGAAGGCTCTTAACAGGGCGTACTCCTGGAGAGTACAAAATTTGTGAGGTCTCCTCACACCGTGGTTTTTACCCTAACCGGGTTTCCACGTGATAAATCTGGTGTCACTTTGTGATTGTTTACTTACTATTATTATTTGCTTAAATTTGTTTGCCTTTTGTGCTGTAAGTTTACTTCACTGGATTTAGTGAGAAAGTTTTTTTAGAGGTGCCGATTCACCCCTCCCCTCTCAGCACTGGTTGGGACTGTCAATTGGTATCAGAGCCAAGTCTTGTTTTCTTTGCTGCTTAACCGCACAAGGAAAAAGTCAAGATGATGAGGAAGGAAGGACCAAAGTTTTCAAAAGAAAACTTCACCTTATGGTGCAGCAGAATGAAGCTGTATATGAAGACCATCGATGACCAGTACTGGAATCACATTACCACCGATTACAGTGAGCCCGCTGGCACCTTGACACCTGATCAAGAAAAGATCAAGACTGAGCACACGACAGCCATGGATATGATAGCTAGCACACTTCTTGATCATGTTTATGCTAAGATTGAACATCTTGATTCTGCCTTCAAGATGTGTTGGGCAAGTTACAAACGGTCTATAGAGGAGATCCTAATGTTCAGAGAGCCAAGGTCGAAAGCTTCAGAGGAAAGTATGACGGCATGAGGATGAACGAAGGAGAAGACATCAAGCAATATAGCAACCGAATCAAAGAGGTGATCAACTCCATAAGAAGCGTTGGAGGCAAGTTGAGTGAAGAAGAGGTGGTTAGCAAAATATTGAGAACTCTCAGACCTCAGTATGCCATAAAGATCTTTGCCATTCAAGAGCTCAAGTTGGTGACCAAAGATCAAGTCACCCTAGACTCCCTAATCGGTAAGCTGGCTGCTTTTGAATTAAGTAACTTTTATAATAGCTTGTCCATTCAAGAAGCAGCGTTTAAATCCTCTGTCAACACCTATTCCACCAAAAAGGGAAGAGAAACCGGTAATTACTCTACCGGTAAGATTGGCAACCTTGTTGAGAATCTGCTCTCAAAGGAGATGGAGCAAAATGAGTTTGAAGCTCTCATTGCTAGGAGATTTCCCAGAGGGAAAGGGAAGTACAAAGGAAAACTCCCTTTGAAATGCTTCTCCTGCAACAAAATAGGACACATTGCTGCCCGGTGTCCAGACAATGATAACAGAGACAAAAGAGACCGGTTCAAGAACAAAGCAAAGAAGGAATGCTACCTTGCGGAGGAAGGAGTCACAGACAATGAATCTGAAGACTCAGACGATCCAGAAATTGCATTTGTTGCAATAAACGAGAGCCCAGTTGTCAATGAAGTTGCACTCATATCCAAATCTCATCAGCATGATGATTGGATCATTGACAGCGGATGCTGACACCATATGACCGGTGACAAGGATAAGTTCATCAACTTGGAGCTCAATGACAGCGGATCAGTCACCTTTGGAAATAATGCCCCTTGTGCCATCAGGGGTAAGGGATCTATTGCTCTCTGCAACAATGTTGTCTGTGAAGATGTGTACTCGGTTGAAGGACTCAAGTACAACTTGATTAGTGTTGCACAGCTGAACAATAAAGGATTCCAGCTGGAATTCGGTCAAGGTTCCTGGATAGTCAAAAATCAGTCTGGAACTCATGTTGCAACCGGTAGACAAAGCAAAGGCAACCTGTTCTACCTAGACTCAACGAAAGGAGCCTATTTAATAGCTTCGGTCAGAGGAGAGTCAAGCAAAATCAGTCTTATCTCCAAAGAAGACAATAGCTGGTTATGGCACAAAAGACTTTGCCACATAAATTTTGACGATATTGTCAAAGTAAGTCAAAAGAAATCGGTCAGAGGACTCTCAGAAATTGCAAAACCCATGAGTGGTATTTGTAAAGATTGTCAGTTAGGAAAACTGACAGGAGCAAGTTTCAGTAGTAAGTCCTCTCCTAGAAATGTTCTAGACCTTGTGCACACAAACCTATGTGGACCAATGAGGACAAAGAGCTATCATGGAGACCGGTACTTATGCTGTTTGTAGATGACTTTTCAAGAATGATGTGGACACTCTTTCTCAGAGAGAAATCAAAAGCCTTTCACATGTTCAAAGTTTACAAGGCTAGAGTGGAAAAGGAGACCGGTAGAAGCTTGAAATGTCTGAGGTCGGACAGAGGAGGTGAGTACACCTCCCAGGAGTTCCCTCATTACTGTCATGTCCCCTCTTTAGTGACATGTCATTTTTCAGTGGATTTGCCTATCATGGACTCTCGTAGGCAGATGGTTTTGGTGAGAGAGTCATTCTGATGATTATTTGGGGATTGGATGGTCTTATTTGCTCTTGGAGTGATGGTGTTTATCATATTTTTTATTATAATGTGTTATGTGGAGCCAAAATGTTATAATTTTGAGTTGAGTTGCACTTTTTATTTTATAAAGTTACTTTTTATATAAAAGTGCATTATAAAAAGATTTTATAAGAATATTTTATGGATACTTCTAAAAGTTCTAGTGGCTTCTTAGAAAAGTGAATAAATAGAGTGCTTGGCCTCTCATTTGGAGATCCCATGACTTGAGTTTACACTACTTTTCTCTTTGAGCATTTATGGCGCCATCTTGGTCTACAGATTGAGGAACGGAGTTTCTTAAGGATTTGCATAACTGAGGAGGTGAAATATCCTTTGAAGGGTTGCACTTTGGAAGTGGTATTCAGCCATTTCAAGTTGAGCTTATTTGGAATCCTCAGACTTACCTGAGGGTTTGAGTTTTTTATTGCAAGAGGAAAAAAAAAAAGCAGTCCGAAAAAGCAAAGCGAAAAAGCAGTCCGAAAAAGCAAAGTGAAAAAGCAGATCCCAAAAAGCAATCCGAAAAAGTTTTTGCTACAAGTCTAATTCAATTTTCAGAATTTCAGGATAGGGTTTTGGAACCACATTTTTGCTCATATCTTCCTCATTACTCAGCATATCATTCTGGGTATTTTTGCATCGGATTTCTATCGTCGAGGAGATAAAGATCGGTGCATTTTGGAGTCTCAAAATGCCATGATTTATTTTTAACGAATTTTCAAAATTCCTAGACATTTTCGAAAATCTGCAAGTACATTTTCAGATTTGGGGTGACTTTGGCTTGGGTGTTGGCATCTTCAGCACTAGCAAAAATTATCGCAGCCATCTACAATCAGGTTCCTCACTTCTCATTTGGCATTTGGCATATTTTCTGAGAAATGTATGTTTTCAGCTGAGTGCAAAATATAGCTTCAGCACTTTACTATTTTACTTTGTACTTGTCTTTGTTTGCCATTTGGCATTATTGGTATCAAAGGAAGGCTAGGATTTTGCAAGTGAAAGGGCATTGTAATTTTCAGTTTATCTATATTGCAAACCTAGGGTTTGATGATCATATTTTTGGCTGAAATATGTATGGCATTGTTGCAAATTGTTGATATATGAATGGCATATGGTTTTGAGCAATTTCCTACATCATTGATAGTGTTTTAGATGGTATTTGGTTCTTGTCTATTATTCTGAAATTTTGGGACAGCAAACTCATATACTCAAAAATAATTTTCTATCTACATCTTGAGTTGCATTTTTGAGGGTTTATTTAGTGGCCTATTGGTAAGGGTCATTATAGTGGTATCAGAGCGGTTTTCTTGCCATCCTGTTGGGTAAGAGCCATCTTGTATGATTGATCAGCACTCTGCTTTATCCAGAACGGATAGGTATAGTACAGAGTCTCAGAGGACACGATCCTGGACAACTGATGGACAAAGTAGGAAGATCCAGAGTCGGAACAGTAGAAAGGATGGTTATTTAGACATTCGAGATGAACTTAAGAAAATAAGCCATGACATGTCTGAACAGTTGGTTAAGCGCCACCGTATGATGAATGACATGCTGTCCGACCCAGCTAAGGTGGATAAGTTGACTAGATTTCTATTTGGCAGATCTTCTCACAGGGTAGATGACACAATTACCAGGAACTTGCATGAGGAGTTCAAGAAACTAGCTTACAGCCAGGCAGAGGTCTCAGATTCTACTCCGCCACAGGAGGAAGTGGTGAAGGATATTACGCAGATTTATAGTAACTGTCAACTTGGTACTCAAGTTGAGACAGTTGTATACAGTTCGCCAAAAAGTGATGTCACAGGTACTCAGGATGGTTTGGTTACGACAGGCAGTGACTACAGCGTAGAGGGTTCAGATGATGATTTTGAGGATGTTGTTGTGCATGATGGTGAGATACCTAGTAGAGATGAGTAGACATTGAGTATTCATGACTTTGCTGAGAGGGAGTACCAGGCACATTTGTATGCTTCGTCACATAAGGTTGAGACTGGTAGTACTTCGCATGATTTGTCCAGCCAGCTGAAGGTGAGCAAAGACAGTATTGTGACTTCATTATCTCATTATGACAGGATGCGGGATATGATAGAGGATCACATCCAGATGATTCAGTTACAGGGCAGACATAAGGGAGTTCAGGCAGAGTCTTCTTGTGTTGACTTACAGGCAATTAGGGAAGGAATGGGAACGATGAAGTTGAGTTATTTACATCTTCTATCAGATCGTGACCATCTTCTTAGCCTTGCTGGAGACTATTCAGATGCCTTGAGGAGGAAGGAGGAAGTTGATAGGCTTTCTCGCGAGCTTGAGGACACTCGAGCTTCTTTGGTGAATACTCCATTGGCATTACAGGACTTGGAGAGACATGGGGATGAGCATGGCGTGGAGTTGAGTTTAGTTTCATCTTGCACACCTGATACTCAGCTTTCTGCAACAAGCGGATCACATGTGGTCATTGATAATGTTGTGAGTTCATCTGACATTCACATCCAGGATACAGGGACAGTGTCAGACAGGTATGTGGAGTTAGTTGGTATTAGTCATATTACTCAGGTGAGGAGTTTGCTTGAGTTACCAACTGATTCTAGTTTACAGATATAGACTCGAGATTGTTATATTGGCGTTTGGGATTCAGTTGATTGGAGATCTTTATCACTTTTTGGTAGCAGTGATTGTTTGGGTGCTATCATGGATTTGATTAGCAGATTGCACAGTGTTGTCCTTTCTTGTGCCAACAGTTTGTCTGATGTCGGTATTAGTTTTTATACACCGGTGTTGGGCTTTGTTCATATTTCCAGTCGACCATTCTTGCTGGAATGTGTTGATGATCTTTCATATTTGGCAGTGTTTACAAATGAGTCCCAGGATCGTATTGGCATTGATGACATCCAGGAGGATGTAGTGGGCAGTTTTGAGGACTTAGTTTCCTCGGCAGTTTCTTTTGGTACAGAGGAGTTGGACAGCGGTGCTACGGTTTTTGATACTCAGTATGTTGATATGAGCTTTGGAGTTGATTCGCAGGATATGGATGGTAGTACTCTAGAGACCAGTGACTTTGAGGATACTCCTTTGGAGAATGCATCAGAGGAGGATTGTAGGAGACAGTCTAGCCAGCGCCATCGTGTGTCTAGTCAGCTGACAGTTAGTGAGCGAGACATTGCTATCGCTTGTCAGCATTTCGATGTTGCTCGTCAGTTGTTAGCAGTTTATGGATGGGGTTCTCCTACTAGTGATGAGCGGGGAGGCAGTTATCTTTCCTTGACAGAGATCCACTCTTTATGGGAGGCTATATGGATTCTAAGACAGAATTATAGGCAGTTGGTAGTCGACAGAGATTATCTTATGGGGTTGGCCAGTACGGCGTACGATGCATTACTAGCCAAGGAAGATGAGGTGAGTGAGCTTACTCAGCAGCTCGAGGTGACTTCTGAGATTCTTGAGAGTACACAGTTGGCTTTCGAGGAGTCACAATTTCATTTGGTTGAGGTGACCATGGAGTTAGAGCGACTGCAGTCTTTACCAGATTCTGTACAATCACAGGTTGTGGTATCTGGTGATCCGAGGATGTCCATGGTCGAGATTGTCAGAGACAGTGGAGATGGTGATGCTTCCATCCTCAATACTAGCATTGGCATATCGGGTTCGTTTCCACTAGAGTCAGGTTCAGTTGAGTTGGGTGCTGCAGCAGATTGTTGTGGTATGCCTGACATGGTGGTGGTCTCTACTACAGATGGCACGGAGACTAGGGATGTTGTATCAGAGATCATGTGTGATGTTGGTGAGCCAGCAGTTGGCATGGTTCCTGCTAGTAATACTACTCCCTTGGCGACGTCTTCGGAGGTAGTAGTCAGTTCCAACTTGGCTAGGGATCGGTTGCAATTAGTTTCATCTGGATTGCAGTCTGAGTCACTGACTGAGATTGGCGCATCTTATCGGCATTAGACTATGAGGTATGCTCACCAGTTTACCTTTGATGACCATGTTGATGAGATGATGATACGTAGATGTACTTTGGTCCCTAGTGCTTGTCATCAGCTATGGGATGGTTTGACGCCATGGGATGATAGTTGTGATGGGCATGACATGGCGATAGGTTCTGCGGTTGACAGCTTGATAATACATGACTTAGAGCAGGAGTTTGAGAGTGATGCTTCAGCGGTTGTTGTTATTGATTCTACTCCTTTGGCTATGACATCTCCTGACTTAGCTGGTGATCAGTCGCAGTGGGTTGTATCACCTGTGCATGGTGAGCTGTTGACTGAGGTTGGTTCTTTTTATCAGCATTATACTGTAGGGTATGTACATTAGTTTGCATTTGACCCTTGTGTTGAGGAATTGATGGTAGGCAAATTTGGTTTGGGTTCTATTTCTTGTTGTTTATCTTGTGATGTCTATTTGCCATCAGCGATGCATGGGAGTTTTGGTTATGAGGCACCGAGTTTTTTGGATTTGCTTATGAGTGATGTTAGTGTTCCTCGTGCTGGAGATTTGCTTCAGGAGAGCAAGGACAATTTTGATGCTCTCAGAGATAATATTGTCAGGGCACAAAATCAGCCTAAGCAGTATGCAGATCAGAATCAGACAGAGAGGAGTTTTGAGGTCGGTGATATCGTTTATCTCATCTTGCAGCCCTATAGACAGTCTACTCTTGGGAAGAGTGGATCGGAGAAGCTTAAGCCTAGGTACTATGGTTCTTTCAGGATTATCAGGCGTATTGGAGAAATGGCATATGAGCTTGAGTTTCCAGCAGACAACAGGATACACAATGTTTTGCATGTGTCACGCCTCAAGAAGGCGTTGGGTCAGCATGTTGTGCCTTCAGCAGTTCTTCCTCCATTGGATGATGAGGGGAAGTTGGTTCTTGTTCCCAAGTACATCATTGATAGCAGAGAGGCAGCTCCGCAGGAGGACCATCAGGGAGTATTTGGTGAAGTGGATAAATTTGCATGAGGATGCCACATGGGAGGGAGAAGATATTTTGCAGCACCCAGCTTTGAGATTGCTTGAGGGCCAGCAATTTCAGGAGGTGTGAACTGTCATGTCCCCTCTTTAGTGACATGTCATTTTTCAGTGGATTTGCCTATCATGGACTCTCATAGGCAGATGGTTTTGGTGAGTCATTCTAATGATTATTTGGTGATTGGATGGTCTTATTTGCTCTTGGAGAGATGGTGTTTATCATATTTTTATTATAGTGTGTTATGTAGGGCCAAATTGTTATAATTTTGAGTTGAGTTGCATTTTTTATTTTATAAAGTTACTTTTTATATAAAAGTGCATTATAAAGGGATTTTATAAGAATATTTTATGGATACTTCTAGAAGTTCTAGTGGCTTCTTAGAAAAGTGAATAAATAGAGTGTTTGGCCTCTCATTTGGACATCCCATGACTTGAGTTTACACTACTTTTCTCTTTGAGCATTTGTGGCACCATTTTGGTCTACAGATTGTCATTTGATCTTTAGGAACGGAGTTTCTTAAGGATTTGCATAACTGAGGAGGTGAAATATCCTTTGTGGGGTTGCACTTTGGAAGTGGTATTCAGCCATTTCAAGTTGAGCTTATTTGGAGTCCTCAGACTTACCCTAGGGTTTGAGTTTTTGATTGCAAGAGGGAAAAAAAAAAAACAGTCCGAAAAAAGCAGTCTGAAAAAGCAAAGCGAAAAAGCAGATCCAAAAAAGCAAAGCGAAAAAGCAGATCCGAAAAAGTTTTTGCTACAAGTCTAATTCAGTTTTCAGAATTTCAGGATAGGGTTTTGGAACCACATTTTTGCTCATATCTTCCTCATTACTCAGCATATCATTCTGGGTATTTTTGCATCGGATTTCTATCGTCAAGGAGATAAAGATAGGTGCATTTTGGAGTCTCAAAATGCCATGATTTATTTTTAAGGAATTTTCAAAATTCCTAGACATTTTCGAAAATCTGCAAGAAAGTACATTTTCAGATTTGGGGTGACTTTGGCTTGGGTTTTGGCATCTTCAGCACTGGCAAAAATTATCGCAGCCATCTACAATCAGGTTGCTCACTTCTCATTTGGCATTTGGCATAATTTCTAAGAAATGTATGTTTTCAGCTGAGTACAAAATATAGCTTCAGCACTTTACTATTTTACATTGTACTTGTCTTTGTTTGCCATTTGGCATTATTGGTATCAAAGGAAGGCTAAGATTTTGCAAGTGAAAGGGCATTGTAATTTTCAGTCTATCTATATTACAAACCTAGGTTTTGATGATCATATTATTGACTGAAATATGTATGGCATTGTTCCAAATTGTTGATATATGAATGGCATATGGTTTTGAGCAATTTCTTACATCATTGATAGTGTTTTAGATGGTATTTGGTTGCTATCTATTATTCTGAAATTTTGGGACAGCGAACTCATGTACTCAAAAATAATTTTTTATGTACATCTTGAGTTGCATTTTTGAGGGTTTATTTAGTGGCCTATTGGCAGGGGTCATTACAATTACTGTGAGGAACATGGCATAAAAAGACAGTTTTTTGCACGTAGGACTCCTCAGCAAAATGGAGTAGCAGAAAGAAGAAACAGGACACTGATCAACTGTGCCAAAACTCTATTGGTCCAGAAGAATCTCCCTCACCACTTCTGGAGAGAAGCTGTAAGTACTGCTGTCTACAGCATCAACCGAGTTCAAGTCAAAAAGGGAACCGGTAAGACTTCTTACGAACTATGGTTTAAGCATACTCCCAGTGTAGGCTACTTCAAAATCTTTGGTATTAAATGCTACATCAAAAAAGAGATGTTTTTTGGGAAGTTTCATCCCAAGAGCAATGAAGGAACATTCTTGGGTTATTCTACCAAAAGCGAGCTCTATCGGTGTCTGAATAAGAGAACGGGCAAGATAATTGAAAGCATCAATGTAAGAATTGATGAATCTTCAGAACCAATTAAGAAGACCGATCATGACAATCATGAAAGTCTTAAAAATACTAATGGAGGAGATGCCTTTGAGTTCAATGAAGCTACAACTGAAGATGAGGGAGTAACACCCATGGACAGACATCAAGAGCGGGAGACTGTACCTGAAGCTAACAGGCCACCATAGGATCATGAACAAGAAAATGTTCTGAACCATGATGAATAAATTGCTCAACAAGAAGAACCTGACCGGGAACAAATACCGGCTCTCCCAAGGCATGTCACATATCACTCTACTAACAATATAATTGGTGACAAACATGGGAACGTCTTGACCAGGAAGAAGACCAAAGAGAACATCTGTCTGCTTTCATGTGTTGAGCCCAAATCCACCAGAGAAGCCCTGGAAGATGAGAATTGAGTCAAGGCCATGGATGAAGAAATCGAACAAATAGAGAAGAATGATACATGGGAACTTGTGTCTAGACCTCAAGACAAAAATGTCATTGGGACAAAATGGGTCTTCAGGAACAAACTGAATGAGGACGGTAAAGTCATCAGGAATAAAGCAAGACTGGTTTGCAAAGGATATTCTCAAGAAGCTGGACTAGATTATGGAGAAACTTTTGCACCAGTGGCTAGATTGGAAGGGGTAAGAATTCTTCTTGCCTATGCAGCTCACAAAAGGTTTAAAGTTTACCAAATGGATGTGAAGTTTGCGTTCCTCAATGGAATACTGGAGGAGGAAGTCTACATTGAGCAACCGGAAGGGTTTACAGCTACTCAAAAGACTGATATGGTCTGCAAACTAAAAAAGGCTCTCTATGGACTTAAGCAAGCTCCAAAGGCTTGGTATGAAAGGTTGCATTCATACCTTTTGACCATTGGATTCACAAGAACCGATGACAACAGCAATATGTATCTCAAAATCGAAAAAGATGGAAATCTAATTGCTGAAATCTTTGTTGATGACATCATTTTTGGAGGAGATGACAGGATGAGCAAAGCCTTTACTGAAGAAATGAAGAAAGAATTTGAGATGTCTATGATAGGGCCCATAAAATTCTTTATTGGACTACAGGTCCATCAACTAAAAGAAGGTATCTTCATCTCTCAGTCCAAGTACATAAAAGAAATTCTTAAAACTTTTGGACTAGAAGAATCCAAACCGGTTGGAACTCCAATGATAACTAATCTCAAGTTATCAAAAGAGGATGATGCCAAAGAAGTAAATGAAACAATGTATTGGTCCATGATAGGAAAATTGCAGTATGTTGTTCACAGCAGACCGGACATTGCTCATGCAGTTGGCATAGTGGCAAGATTCTCAGCTAATCCCAAAGAAACACATCTAATGGCAATAAAGAGAATATTCAGATATCTAAAAGGAACCGAGGAATATGGCTTGTGGTTTCCACACAAGGGAGGTTTCCAAATAAAAGTCTACACTAATGCAGACTGGGCTGGCAACGTTGATGACAGAAAGAGCACAAGCGGTGGTGCATTCTTTCTAGGTGGGAGGATTGTTTCGTGGACAAGTAAGAAGCAGAACTGCATTTCACAATCCACTGCTAACGCTGAATATGTTGTTGCTACAATCAACTGCACACAGGTGATTTGGATCAAACAACTGTTGTTTGGTATTCAAAAACAATTACTTAAACCAATCGCAATTCACTGTGACAGTACCAGTGCCATCAACATATCCAAAAATCTTGTTACACACTCCAAGACCAAGCACACTGCCATCAAGTATCACTACTTGAGGGAACTAGTACAGGATAAAGAAGTAAGATTGGAGTATGTCCCCACCAAAGAACAGATTGTTGATATATTTACAAAGCCATTACCAAAGAGTACTTTTGAGTATCTCAGAGGTAGACTAGGGGTTGTACCCCTCTCAGATCATCAGTAATCATCAACAGGGAGTCATCAATTTATTATGATTCAACAGAAGGTTACACCTTATCTTTTATGAACTAATGAAAAGGACTGCTGCTTGCAGGGGGAGCAGATTAGAGAATGGAAATCTTTCTGATTAGCCTTTTGGCATTATTGTCAAAAAGGGGGAGAGATTGTGGCAATTGGCAATCGGCAATCAAACCGGTTGGTAAACCGAGGAAGTAATGCAAGACTCCAAATGCCCTTCAAAGTTTTTCCATCAATGCCAAAGGGGGAGATTGTTAGTGTCAAATAATAGTAACCGATAAGCTCTTTACCGGTCCAAGTATTGTCATTGATTGGCAAAAGAGGATAGAGATTTGTCATCTCTATACAGGCTGAAGTTCTAAGAAAATCTACATCAAGAGAGGCTGGTTTGGCAAGAAAAGAATAACTGTAATCCATTGCAACCGATCGCTACACTAAGCATCAGTAACCGAGCAATGCACTCAATTAGGCAAGAGAGTATTCCAGTATCAACCAAGGACCGAACTACAACCGGTATAGACAAGTACAGCTAAAAGCAATATCCAACTAGTGTCTATAACACAACCGGGACAATGTAACCGGTAATCCATGCAAGAGGAAGCACACCGAGGACAATGCGACCGGTAAGACAAGAAAGAGACTACAACATATTGAAGGACTTAACAGGATATATTATAAGACTCCGGTATGAACCGAGGAAGTCATAGTCAACTGTCAACTATCTGTTCCAACCAGCTCTTTCTACCAGGATTTGTTGCAGTAAATCCGGGTGATCTTGAGTTGTTTTGGCGATCGGTTTGAGGCGTGACTGAAGGATTTAAAGCCGGATTCAGTGGCTTTAAATCAAAGTGTTATCTCCTATGAAGGAAGGTTGCGTGACATGCAACTGTTGTTTTCTTCATGAAGCGGATAAAGCTAGAGCATGCATCGGATGTTTGCTCAATGAACTAATACTCCACTGAGTGATGTATTCGTAAGATCTCAGGATTAGGTCATACATTTGAGGCGCAGTTAGGGAAACAAATTTTTATATATTCTTATGCTTGTTGAGGATAAGAGTTGCCTTCATTCTACCGAGAAAAAGAGTGAACCTATATGCTATAGAAGCAGGGGTAAAAGAAAATAGAGAAAGAGAGATAAAAGATTGTGCAAAGTAGCACAATAGTAGATGAGAATACACCTACGGCGACCGGTGATAATTCTCAGTTGAGCGCAAATAGAGATCTTATCAGGCTAAGCAAAGCCATCTGTAAAGATCACACTTCTATTGTTTTCTAGCAAACTACAATAGACAAATCTTAGTATTTGGGTGGACTCTAACAGGTCCCTTGTATCAAAATCCCTTAACCGGGTGACATCTTTTAAGGTGTTTAAAGTCCTTTAACCAGGCAGGTCCTAACAGACCTTATTGTAACAAATCCCTTGATCGGGTCGCATCTAGCAAGTGCACTTTTATCCTTTAACCGGGAAGGCTCTTAACAGGGCGTACTCCTAGAGAGTACAAAATTTGTGAGGTCTCCTCACACCGTGGTTTTTACCCTAACCAGGTTTCCACGTGATAAATCTGGTGTCACTTTGTGATTGTTTACTTACTGTTATTATTTGCTTAAATTTGCTTGCCTTTTGTGCTGAAGTTTACTTCATTGGATTTAGTGAGAAAAAGTTTTTTAGAGGTGCTGATTCACCCCTCCCCTCTCAGCACCGGTTGGGACTGTCAAAAAGATCATCTACTACCTATCATCACAAAGTTAGACTCCGCATATGATATGTTCAAAGCCTTGGAAAATATGTTTGAGATCCACGATGCCAGCAAAATCCTTACCCTTAAAAATCAACTCTCTAATATTAAAATAAATAAAGGAGAGACCATCAGCTCATATTTTATGAGGATAACAAAATTAAGGAACCAACTCTCTTTAATCGGTCACATTTATGATAATAAGGAGTTAACTATGATTACTCTAAATGGGCTCCCTATCTCATGGGAAAACTTTAAACAAGGAGTAAGTGCTCATTCCTAACTCCCCAAATTTGATCGACTAAAAGCTGACTACATTCAAGAAGAGTGTAATCTAATAGCTAGGGGAATCATGGAACCCATAAATGAAGATGTTCAAGTTCTCGTCACTAGTTTGAAAAGGAAAAAGGGCAAGAAGTCATATGGTAAACAACCGTTCAAGAAACCAAGAGACTACTCTTCAGTAACTCAGAATTGTATTTAGAGAAACTTGTATTTTAAAGAACTTCTAGATTGAGAGGGAGTTCACTGATAAAGATAGAAAACTTCTGAGGTAAACTTGATGTGATTGTAAATTTGATTATTGTACTAATGAAAATATTTCTTCATGGCTAAATAGGCCCTATGTAAATCATGAGGAAGTGACGACTTCCAAATGATTATCACTTGTATTTGTAAAAGTTATTGGAAGGTGACGACCTTACAATAATTTGACCTTCTATTGTGATAGACATCTTGTGATGGCTGAAACAGATCATAATAGATGATATCTTGCATGGTGGATTGAGTTCCTTAAAAGGACCATGGTCTTCTATTGTGATAGACATCTTGTGATGGCCGAAACAAATCATGATAGATGATAAATGTTCCTATGGTAAGTATTATTGAGGGTACATGTGCACATTACCTATAGGACATTTTTGAGTTATGGTGAATATCACGAGACTTGATATTCTTGGTCAGACCATTTCTTTGATATCATATTGAGGTGATATCTAAAATACTTTCTAAGTTACGGTGAATATCATGAGACTTGATATTCTTGGTTAGACCATATCTCTTGATATCACGATGGCCGAAACAGATCATGATAGATGATAAATGTTCCTATGGTAAGTATTATTGAGGGTTCATGTGCACATTACCTATAGGACATTTTTGAGTTATGGTGAATATCACGAGACTTGATATTCTTGGTCAGACCATATCTTTGATATCATATTGAGGTGATATCTAAAATACTTTCTGAGTTATGGTGAATATCATGAGACTTGATATTCTTGGTTAGACCATATCTCTTGATATCACGATGAGGTGATATCTTCTCTCTTAAAAGTAATGGATCTTTTGTGAATTGCATTTTTGATGAATTTTATCTTCCCTAGCTAAGAGGGAGTGTTGATGTTTGTAGCTTGGATTAGATAAAATACAGTAGATATTAATATTATGATAATAGATCAATTATGATATATACATTTATATATATAATTATAATAAGTATTATTATTATATATCTATTCATATATACACATTTATTTATTCATATTCTGAAATTATGATCTTCCCTCATAATAATAATATTCTGATCAAATTAACATCACATATGAAAATTCATAAGTATCGAACAAAATGCATATTATACTCATGCCTTGATAATTACCAATATGTCTAACACCCGATGAAATCATAAACACCCAATATTGTACCTTATAATCATAACACTCGGTGATATTAAGAACCCGATTAGTTACTAAGACCGATCGGTGTTATTGGATCGGTAATTGTTTATTGGTGACTGTTCATATGATTGAGTTGCATCAGTTGGTAATGTAGAGACATGGCATTATAGAGCCATGTCTCCAGACATGACTCTATAGTGACATGGCTCTCATATAAATAATCATTTGCTCATTGATTAAAGCCAAGCATATACAAGATTTTTGAATGCAAGTTTTCTCTCATCAATCAGCAAATATTCAGAAATATATTCAGAGATAATTTCCATCAGCATTTTTCTTGTGATAATTTCAAATACATATAGTGCTCATATATTTGTGATATTAATTTTGAAATTGCATAGTCCTTCATTGCTGCATACCTGAAAAGAAAAGACATTCATTAGTAGACATAGAAAAATAAAATTGCATTCATTTTCATTTGTTATATATCTAATAACTTTAACAAATGCCTTATGATGTACTGATGTCTTGACCCTTCAACTACTTTTTAGAAAAGAATTCCATGTTGTCACATCTATGATTGGCTTCTTACAGCTAAGCGTATCAGTACCTCCACCTTATTTTCCCCAGGGAAAGCAGTATAAGTATTTTAGTACAATTTTCATATCTGATTGTCATATGTTATAAAATCCTCTCAACATTATAATATCCAATTAATGTAAATGTTTTCTCAGAAGGCCATGTTATGATATGACAGGTATGGAACTTTGTGTATACGGGAAAATCCAGGATGTCTTTTCATTGCTACAAACTGTGATGCTGTCACTCATCTCACTGATGCTCAAGAATGGGCAGGTATTTGTTACACCCTCTTTTGACTTACTTACACACTTGTTTTTCTTTGTATGTTAATTTCTAAATATGAAGGAGTTTAGACAAATAATCGGTTGACAACTATTAGAAATTCTCCTCATTTTCAGCCATGATCAACATTTCATACATAAGACGGCCATTTCCACATGCGCTTTTAGTCTTCATCTGGATTATATGTGAACTAATTTCAAAGATGACACTTCAGAAGTAGAAAAAATGTTAAGAATAATTATAAGGTTTCAACTTTCAGAGAATGAATTCAATAAGAATTGCAAAATTGAAAGATATAGGTAAGTTATCACTAAAATCTATAAATCAATATTTTCTTCATAAAATGGACAAATCTTGGATTTCCTATTTTTTATTAAATGTTTTAGAGGCCTGAATTCTTTAACCAAGGAAGTTAATTAGCATTATGGCATCAGAATATTGGAGGAAGTATAAATTATGTTGAGTTATGGATTAGCAAGTTCACCTTATAAGCCTTCACTTCATCTTTTCTTTTACGAGTTGCTTTCAAGCGATGGATATGAGAATTGTGTGGCAGTGAGAAGAGCATCATTTTTTAGATCATTTTCTTTGCATTTCTATAAGATGGCTTTGATTAAGCTTTTATGCCTTCCATTATGTCTGCATGCAAATGTGTAATGACTCTCCATAGTATGCGAAACCTAAGAATGTCTCAGGTGCAGTTGGGATGTAGCTTGATTTGGCTCCAAAATGAGAATATGAAAAACACCTCACTCATCTGAGCTAAAAAGTGGAAAAGAAACTGTAAAATACAAAAATGGTAAACAAAATTTGTGAACCTATATTGTATATTCCACCAAGTTTCTAGGAAATTGGACTATTCGAGTAATATTGTAATATTTAGCTTATAACAGTCATTTAAGTCGTTTAGTTAGTTTAGTTTGTAACTTTCTATTTTGTAAGTCAGTCTGTTTGTTTTTAGTAAATTTTGTTTGTCTTTAGTTCTTGGTCATTTTCGTTTGTCTTTAATAATTGTTTATATAAGGAGCATTCCTCTCCTTTGTTTATAACAAACATCAATTATCATTTCATGGTACAAGAGCATAGGTTGGTTTTTCACAAATTTTTCTAATAAAATTCATGGTCGAAATACCTAGAAATTCTGAGCAAATTTCTGCAAGTTTTTTTCAACCTCTAGTTCTAATCCTTCTTCTCGAACAAGAACCAGACGTTGTTATGATCGGTCCTAACCACATACTGCCCCCCCCTTCCAACGAAGTATTCTCTGAACTTGGCCAATGCATGCAGGATTGCAAACATCTCTTTGTCATAGATCAATTACAATCTTGTAGTCTTCTTGAGTTTCCAACTCTCAAAAGCAATGGGCTGACGATTTTGCATCAACATTGCTCCAATGTCTTCCCCTGATGCATCACACTCAAAGACGAATGATTGAGAGAAATCTGGCAACACCAAGGGTGGGCATGTACTCATAGTCATCTTCAACTTTTCAAATGCATGTTGTGCTTTTGTCTAACTGAAAGCACCCCTATTAGTGAGGTTGGTCAATGGGGCTCCAAGCTGTGAGAATTCCCTCACGAATCTCCTGTAGTAGCTGCATAGACAACAAAATCCATGCAACTCCATGAGTGTCCTCAGGGATGGCGAATCAAGAATCGCCTATAGCTTCTCATCATAAACTTGTACTGGCGCACTAATGATGTGGCCCAAGTATAGAATCTTTGTCATGCCAAACTCACACTTGGACTTCTTTGCAAACAACGAATGTGTCTCCATGATCCCCAAAACATTTTTCCAAGTACCTCAAATGCTCTTCCCATGTCTTTTTGTATATGAGTATGTCATCAAAGAACACCAATGGAAACTTCTACAACTATTTGTTGAAGACGTGGTTAATGCAAGATTGGAAAGTAGCAGGTGCATTGGCTAATCCAACAGGCATGACCAATAAATCATAGTGGCATCGGAAGGTTGTCTTGTGAACATCTTTCTCCCTCACTTGAATCCAGTGGTATCTGGATTTGAGATCAATCTTTGATAAGTGGATCGCCCCATGAAGCTCATCCAACAACTCATCTATCCACAAGATGGGAAACTAATTCTTGATTGCGTTCTTGTTCAGGGCTTGATAGTTGATGTACATCCTGAGAGTCCCATCCTTCTTTGCCAATATCACCGAATATGCAAAAGGAATTGAGCTAGGCCTAATGTATCCCATGTCAAGAAGCTCTAAATCGCCTTCTCTGTCTCCCATGAACACTCTGGGATGACAATAAGGAATCGTGATGACTGGTTTGGATCCTTCCTGTAGCTCTATCGCATGCTCAAATCTTGTATTCGGCATTACCCCTTGGGGAATGTCACTGAAGAGAAAACTTTGCTTGCCTAAAATTGTTTGTAGCTCATCATCGTGGTAATGTATATGTTGGCCAACAAAGGGTTTGGATGAAACCAATGTAACCAAACATTGTGCTGCCCATACCACATCATCATGCCTGAAAGTTGCCTTCATGCACTTGGCCAAAACCACTTTAGGTCCTCCATTGGACATTCATCGCAAAACAAACTTCTTCCCATCCACCTTGAATGATAACTCCAAATGTTTGAAGCTCTAGGTGTATTTGTTAAGTCTCCATCTAGTGGATGCCCAAAATCACAGTCGTATCATCCAAGTCCACTACAAAGAAGTCATTCATGACTTTATAGTTCCCCGTAGTGATGCTCATATGCGGTACCAAATGTGTGCAAGGTAAGAGCTAGCCTCCTACCACCTTGACTTGAATTACTCATGCTCAACTGTGTATAATCCTCTCTTGGAAATTATGGAGGTGTTGATGAAGCTGAGTGTATCCCCATTACCAAGCATAATGATGACCTGTTGTCCCTATAGAGTACCACAAACCTGAAATACACTCCATTGTGGAGTT
Organism: Chamaecyparis obtusa; assembly: GCA_027943335.1. Taxonomy (NCBI): domain Eukaryota; kingdom Viridiplantae; phylum Streptophyta; class Pinopsida; order Cupressales; family Cupressaceae; genus Chamaecyparis; species Chamaecyparis obtusa. The sequence continues at coordinate 415,894 of BSBK01001973.1, forward strand.
CCAGAAAGGGAAACAATGGTACGAAATTTACTCACGAGTGTAGCTATCTTCTTCACATGTGGTGGCTCCTCAAGTTCCTCGGCCTCCTCACTATTGGACACCAGTCACACCACCTCAATGTTATGGATCTTCCCTTGGCCAAGGGACCTATGACCCAACTCTCATGGCTCCTTGCAGCTAAAATAGAGTTTACTCCTTAGATCTTGTTGGGTTGCATTGTCCATTGGAGTCTTCTAAAATGGCTTCTTGCCTTTGTCCTTATGTGATGGGTTCCTTAGGGTAAGTTTGATTCTTGGAGGTTGATGTAAACATCTAACAAGCCTTCTTGATTTCCTCTGTGAGTGTGCTAGGGCCAAGAGCCTTGATCCAATCCCTCAAGGGATCCTCTTCGAAATATCAGTCAACAAAATCGAGAATCTCTGGAACTCAACAATATAGCTATCCATGGATCCTCCTTGCCTCGGTTAATGCAACTCCTTACTTTATTTATTATGTCACTTTATAACTTAACGGTTATATTTATTTAAAGTGACTTAAAGTGGGATTATGAAGAGACAGAGATAGGAAATTGAAGAGTCACAGCTGCAGCTTTAAAAAAAGGCTTGGAGTCTCATTTGTACATGCTTATTTTATGAATTTATTTCTCTTGGAAAATCCAAGAAGCTTCAGCTTTCAGTTCTGAAACCTGAGGATGGAAACCTTTAGGATTTCTAAGTGGATTGGACGGAAACCCAATTCATCTCCGGGGCGGATTCACAATAGAGTTCGCCATTGTATTTACAGGTTCTTGATCATCCAATCTTGTTGTGGTATTCTGTATTTCAGATTGGATTATTTGTAGTTTCATTGTATCGTATTACTGTTGTATAATACGATAACATTTTCTGAGCTATTTAAATGGAATGTATTGCTGGTTATCTCTGTGAAATCAATATTATATTGCATGCATGTGTTGGTTTACATTTTTGAGATTTATTTGAGAAGCATTCGGGAAAATATCCATTCGGGATATTACAGTGGAATCAAAGCCATGTATCTTGCCAGCGTGTGAGGTTTTCTCCAGAAACAAATCATACAAAGTGGAGTTTTTCAGTTGCAGCATTATTCTCAGAAGGAAGTTAATAAATTTATGGAGGTTTCATTTGATTAAGTTTGGTTTCCCAGTAATGAGAGGAAGTTTTATTTACAGCTCAAACCGAATATGGTATTATAGCGAATAGGAGCACAGAGAATTCATAGTTGGCTGCTCAGCTAAAACATCCGCGCCTGGAGTTGGATTTTTCGTATGGGTCAGCTATTTCAAGTTAGAACATATCTTTGGAAAAGCTTACTGCTACAAGTTCAAGACCCCCTCATATCTTAGCAAGGGAGTGTTAGTCACGTATTCCGCACCTTGGCAGCATCAGTTGGTGGCATATTAAGACTGTTGCGCAAGCTGGAAGACGCACTACCCACACCAAATAAATATCATTACTAGCGCATTATTTCCATCTCGAGACTGTAGACTCAGCACGACAGTGCTACTGCTACCTCTAAGCACGATTCTTGGTGATGGCAGGGATAACCACTGGTCGCTCTCCTTGTGGACACCGCGTGACCCTGCTCCCTTGGCACGCCTTGCAATGTTGTTATGAGCTCTCAAGCGTGCAGAGAATAACGTTGGTTAGACACAGCGGGAGTTTCGTAGACTCCTATCGTTTACCAAGTTTGATGCATATAGAGCTTGATATCGCAGTGGTAAGAAAAGGATTCACATACTTAGTACAGTCGTTTTTTGCTTGCATATATATCTTCAGTTCGGAAATGGCACTGTGCAACAACAACAAGGTGGTGTAAGGATTATTGAATTCTCTGGTTAAACACCGAATTACTCTTGTTGTGGCGTCGAGTTGGGCGCATATACATTCATTCAAACAAACGAGCACTTGTCTAATGGCATAACTATTATCATTCGAACACCATTCTTTAGGATTCAAGAGACTCACAGTCCGCAATCTATACTGGCAGCGCGTGGAGTGCTTGCCACACACGGTTAGCAACAGCAGCCGCCCGGTTTCATCACTGGCTTGTTCTTCATGTAGGGACTCATCATTGTGCAGTGGGGTATTAATGAGAGGAAGAGGTTGTTTACGGCTCACCTCCGTAAAACAATGGGCATTGTTGGTCATGCGACAGACTCACTTGGGCGCGAGAAGTGATGCTGGTTAGACACAACAGGGTTCTCTTATACACCCAGTTGGGTAGACGTGTCGCAAGCACCAATTATATGTTGTGTGGAGGAAGTTGGGCACCAGTACGAAGAGAACGACATACCTGAACTTTGTGAAGGGCCTTAGCGTCATCAATACCATCAGGCGGAGTGCATGGTCTTCGATAGTCGCCTTGGTGTCGCAGCAAGTTCAAAGACTCACCACCTTCATTGAGCCGGTTGTGAATAGAGGTACACCAGAGTTGTGATCCCAGAACATATTCATATTCAGTATTATTTTATGGATGGAAACAATGCCTGGTCGGTTCTCACTGTTTAGTAGTATTTGAAACTTTGAATTGAATTTACAGTTGGTTTTTCCTTTCACTGTTGAAACTATTATTGCTTGGAATATATTTTGTGTCCTTGGAAATATCTATGTATACACTGGTTAGTGACATTGAAGGACACATATATCGGACAAACTAAAAGTACTTCTGACAGTGTAATTCTGAAATGAAATCTTCATGAGAAACTAAACACATACTGATTGCATACTGAACAAGGGGATCCTTGCATGATTAGAAACAAACAAGCAGCTCCTATAGACTATTTTTGGATTCTTTCAATCAGAGTAAATCAGAGACTTTTAGCTCAGACTGAGATAGGACATTACAGTGGTATTCAAGATATTTGTAAATGGAAATACTGTCTGGGCGATGTTCATTATGTTATCTGTAGTAGGGTGTTTGAAACATTGGCTTTAAATATACATTTAAATCTTCTTGCACATGGTTGATCGTGTCTTTGTTGGAGTTTATCACTGCATGTTCAAAATATTACACACTACTCAAATCATTGAAGTACACACATTTCAGTCACAACAAACTTTCATCTGACAGTTCTATGAGAAACTAAACACAGGATTATTATATATTGAATAATGGAGACTTTGGAAAGCCCAGTTTTCTCAAAAGAATTCAATGACACATTTTACAGTGAGTAGCTAAGGGACATTCGAAAGGAAATTGAAATCGGAAATGAGTTATGTTGCCTTGGATGGCAATTGGAGGAGCAAAAAACTATTGAAGGTATGCTTGCCAAATTAGATGAAATAAATTTGTATCTATCTAGGATAGATCAATCTAATTGCAGTCTCTTCAATTGGGCTATGCACCCCTCAATGGTTGCTTTGGTCCAACGCAGGTTTATGGGACACCCACATAAAGATGTTAGGCTTGCAGTTGCCTCATGTCTCAGTGAGATCACTCGAATTACAGCCCCTATTACACCTTATATCGATTGGATTTGGAGACAGGTATTACAGTTGATTGTGGACAGTTTAGGTGGACTGAAATATGACAGAGATCCTACCTTTGGTAAGAAGGTAAAAATCTTTGAATTAATGGCAAGAACTAGAAGTTTCAATCACATGTTGAATCTCGGTTGTGATAAAATGGTTCAACAATTATTTTATTGCCTCCTAAGTAATTTCAGGAAGCCTCATCCAGATGAGGTGAAGACGTGCATAAAGACTATCCTATCCTTGATCTTAGATGAGGAAAATGACATGCAAACAATTGCAATCAAAATTCTTGGCAATCTAGAGAGGAGAAATAAAGTACTCACCTGTGACATATGAACTCTCAACTGAATTGATTAAGCTTCAAGCTGAAAGGTTCAGGAATTTATTGACTGAAAATGAACATGTATCATTAGGCTTACAAGTTGCAGGATCTTCGATAATGGGCAAGGACCAAGTGAGTACAAGGCAGATTTGTTTTATATGCCAAGAGGGCTGGTCACAGGAGCATGTTTGCAATATTAATCAGGGAGAAGATAAATTGCAGCCTAGTGATCAAGAAAATATAGTTTTGAATACATCCCTTTCCGGACATGGTGAAGAGTGTTCAGAGTTCTACTTTGGTGATTTGGTGGCTGAGTTTGATAAATCCATGGTTATAGGTTGTGGTAACCAATTAAAGGCCTTTAGCGATTCATGTAATGAGGAGTCGTGTGATTTCTTTAGTAGCACCTCACTTGTGCATAATGTTGATATGGATGACCCTTTTGGTAGTACATCCCAGAATAACAATGATGAGAAGCATGCCTTGAAGAGTCAGCTGAAAGTTCGTGACGATGCCATTATTGCAACTCTTGTACACCATGATAGCACTCACCAGGTTATTGATGATCTATACAAGAAAGCTCAGAAGGATAGGACAAGATGGTATAAGGATTGGATCCTATGTTGCAGATTTACAAGGGGTCAAAACAGCATTTGAGGATTGGAAATTAGAATATCTGTGTTTACTTTCAGATCGCGACTACCTGTTACAGGTTGCTGGAAGATATGCTGAGCAGTTAAGGGAAAATGAGGATGAGGTCAATAAGCTCAATAGGGAGTTTAGTGCTACTTAGGGAACTTTGGAACACACACGTATTGCTCTACAGGAGACAAGAAATCAGATTGTTGCCTCTAGCCAGTACAGGGAACAGGACGACAAGGAAAGGTCTGAATTCTTTCAGGAGGTGATTCAGGAGCTTGATAGCATACAACAAACTTATGACTTGGATAGTTGTCCAAAAAGATCTTTGGATCACGCAAAGTTTCTTTATGAGTTAGATCACTTTTAGACGGTTGATAATTCCTTGTTTGAGATGGGTGCTTATTTGACATTTGATAATCCCCTTTTCAAGCTAGATGAGGAAAATATTTCCTACTTCCATGATGAGGATGAGGTTGGTTGCAGGATTTGGGACCCAGGGTCAATTACTAGAGATGAGTCTTGGTCACCAGATTGGAGTAACGGGGTGAGCTCATTTATTGAGGAGTTTGGTTTCTACATCAGCAGTTCAGGATAGGCGGTTATGTCTCATTGCATGATGAGTGATATGCCTTTCCTTGCACTACCTCTCACTGATGGAGAGATGTCTCGTGTTGGTGAGCATCCCTTGATTCATTTGCCTCTTCACACAGTTGTGCCTCCACTACATTACCGTACTGATTCATCTAGTGCCTATGGTAACTCTATCACCATCGATTTTGGGCATGATGATGACGGTTGGGTAGAGTTTATTCAGTACGGGGTTATTGAGCTTGGTATGATGATTATGCTGGTTGGTGTGAATTTTTCACACAATGGTGTGCATTGTATGGCTCTGGGTATAGAGAGATAGCTATGGAATCCTAATGTTGATTCAAGATTTCCAATGGAGTTGGTTAGTGCATCACATTATGGCCACATTGTATGGGATGCATTTTGTTTTCCATTCAGCCCACCTACGGAGGACTTACTTTTCCAATTATTGCATAGGTGTGGGATGAGTGATTGGTTGAGTACGCTTCCCTTCTTGCAGGAGGAAGCCTTGTCTAGCAGTCTTGGTAGTTTGCCTCTTTAGTACAGTTTCCGGTTCAGGCTACAGATTAGAGGGGTAGTGTTATGGTAGTTGGACATTTTTGGTGATTCACTCAATATGGGCATGGAATGACAGGATATTTCAATCAGCTGGGGAGATGGATGGCCCTTTGGTTTATGGGATCCAGGAGGGACATTTTCGCGGTTGGTAACTATTCAAGGAGCTGATTGGTATGATGTTTGGTTTCCCCCTTCATCTGACCATAGAGGTGCTCGTGATTTTAGTTGGAGTGAGGTTCTCAGTTGGATTGAGGTTTTTCTCACAGATGATGGTAGCACAGGGCAAATTGATTCGACTGATCAGACACATGGGGTGATTTGGGATCCCGGCATTAGATTGGTGACTTCATAGGTCGGGGCATATTGTTTGTTTTAGTTTTTCGCGACAATTTGGTGGAGCAGCTTCCCTAAGGTTGGTATGGGATCCAGGTATTATGGTCACAGCATGCAGATACCGATTGCTCGAGGGCAAGAAATCTTCGGGAAGGGATGATTTGTAATGTCCCTTTTTTTCGGCACATTATTTCGTGTTGTGTCGTTAGCCATTTCATCATGGTCTGGTGGGCTAACCGAGGCTTGGCAGTGATCAGTGGGATATTTGGCCTAGGTGATTTCAGTTTCAGGCCAATCAGAGCAGTTTCCATAGGGTTTCCAGGGTACTTACTATTTATAGTAAATTGGCAGAGTACAGTTTCCTTGGCATTTCAATATTGGACTTGGAGTGTCTCGCCAAGAGCTTTCCGGCAAGCTATCACACGTCATCTTCCGAGTTCGTTTGGTCCTCCGTTTTAATGCTAGAAGATTCCTTACTTTATTTATTATGTCACTTTATAACTTAATGGTTATATTTATTTAAAGTGACTTAAAGTGGGAATATGAAGAGACAGAGATAGGAAACTGAAGAGTCACAGCTGCAGCTTTTAAAAGAAGGCTTGTAGTCTCATTTGTACATGCTTAGTTTATGAATTTATTTCTCTTGGAGAATCTAGGAAGCTTCAGCTTTCGCTTCTGAAACCTGAGGACAGAAACCTTCAGGCTTTCTCGGTGGATTGGACAAAAACCCAGTTCATCTCCGAGGTGGATTCACAGCAGAGTTTGCCATTGTATTTACAGGTTCTTGATCATCCAATTTTGTTGTTGTATTCTATATTTCAGATTGGATTATTTGTAGTTTCATTGTATAGTATTGTTGTTGTATAATACGATAACATTTTCTGAGTTATTTAAATGGAATGTATTGCTGGTTATCTCTACGAAATCAATATTGTATTACATGCATGTGTTCGTTTACATTTTTTAGATTTATTTGAGAAGCATTCGGGAAAATACCCATTCGGGATATTTCACTTGGACTCGTATAAGTGTGACCGATTTAAAGTACACTGCTTTCTTGCTCAATCTACCCGGTTCATAATCATGAGTACCAGTGCGATGTACCGGTGTTCCGGTGGGATTGATGTTTGCCAATGACCTTACCAATGACAACTAACTTTATGTCAACAGAGCTTTGGTCTGTTCCGTGTGTTTCAGTGTGGATTGGATGATTTGTGGATCATTGCACTGTGTAGTTGTAACTACGGTCTGATGTCTCTCCTTGATCGTGAGTGTTGGTAGGCATGTCTTCCTCTCTGTTGATAACTTTTAAAAGAATTTATCTTTCTCGCATGTATGACAGTGCAGTTTCATTGAGTTTCCTTGCATTTAGTTCTGCGTAAAAGATCTTGAGTTCAATGTGCTGTCAAGCACAGGAAACCATGACTTTTGTTTATCATTAATGATATTTCTTTTTGATTTGGGATGAGAAATTGTTTAATTGTTTTGCATACAGAACTAAAATGAAAAGTTTGCATTCATGTGTTGCATATTTATATATCTAGAAAGATAATTTTTAAGAATGCACGTCATTGAGGTTTCTTTTGGTTTGGATTTCTCACCTCTGCATTAATTGCTTATAGACCCTAAAGTTGCATACACGGACTGCATGTTTACTATTGAAGTTAGTAGGAGAATTCATACATATATCTGCATTTTAAAAAGAAAGTTGGTTTATGTTTAATCTACATTTTGTCTGATTTAAGAGATTGTGTACTCATAACATCGCGTATTATCTACAAGAATGGTATGCATGCAATGGTAGTAGTCTAAATTTTGTTTGTGAAAGAACCAGAAGGGTCAATGTGTCTTTTATCTGATTTCTCTTTTAGATCAAACCAGTTAGGTACTGTCAATTTGTATGGCACCTCAGTCAACAGTCAATCCGAATTTTATGTGGGAACTTGTGCCTTAGTCCTTGAGAGGTCTAACCTAATGTGTCTTGAGCCTTAGAACCCGTTTATTGAACTAAACCTCCTTGATACTAGATTGGGAAAATTAATCTGATAGTGGGTCTAGATACAGCCCTGGGATGGCAAGTGTGTAATTGCTGTAACATGTGATGCCTAGGAAAGTTAACACCATCAGGATATGGATATCCAATTTATCGGGGCAAGAGGTCCATAGATTGAGCCTGGTGGTGACATTGACTGCACAAGAAATGTGTGTGTACTCTTTAAAACCTTGGCCAAGATGGTACTATGCTACAAGTAGTATACGTCAGTCACTAGAATCAGTAGTGCAGTGTCTAGCTATGGAGATTACCTAGTGGGCAAGGATGTCCATAGGATGACTGGCTATTGCAGTTGCGTGTTCTACACCAAGTCTCTGATCGCAAGAAAATGGAACTCGTGCTCAGGTGCCCCTGGGAAGAGCTAGGCTACTTCCACTGGAAGTTGCACGAGTGACTGTTATTCAAGAGGGAAAGATCCATGGTTGGGTGGTAAAAACCCTTGATGGTACTCTTTCGCCCACGATGGACATAAGCTGGGGGAACAATTGAAAAGGGACAGCATGTACATGTTCTTTTCTTGTTAGTTAATTCAATTATATCATACTCAATATTCTATAATGTTTTACTTTTCTTGGATAATGTAAAGAATTAGTTAAATTCAGTTTTCATGTGAAAGGCAGTTAGTAACTCATTTTGGATAGTTAATGGTAAGTTGCTTTTCATATTCATTGGAAAATGTAAGTTAGTTATTTCAGTTTTCTTTGCCTCCTTTTCTCGCAAGTAGATTTTTATTTTCATAATTACTATGTTAGATGGGTTTGGTTGTTACATTATTAAGTGAAATAAAGTTTCAAATGACCCCCTTGGCTATGCCTAGGCAAATAAGCAACTTTAAGTTGTTTTTAAAGTTACTTGATGAGCTTAGTTTTTGGACCTCAATACTAAGGATAAGGAATAATATTATTTTATCGGGTCCACAATGGTAGACGTGGGATTTGAGGATAGAAAATAAAGAGTTAAAAGTGATATTTATTTGCTTAAGGGTAGACACACAATAGGAATAAAGGAATAAAATATTGAAAGGGGCAAATAACAAGATTTTATCACTTTCTGAGTTGCCCTAACTTGCGTTTCCCTATTTTCTAATTGAGCTTCTATATATTGGGGTTTGGCCTTCATTTTGGGAATATGCTGAAGATAATTACTTGTGATATTTTCTCTAGTGAGAAGAAAACCTTGCATGGTTTCCAGGGTTGGTTCAACTCAGCCATCCTAAGGACAAAATCCCTTTTGAAGAATACTAGAAACAGTAGTGAAAGATCTACTCAAATTGGTGTTGCTGGAGATATCTTATATAGATATTTCACATTGCATTATATTTGTGGTTTTGGTGTATATGTTACAGTGACATGTTAACAGGAGGTTTGGCATGTAATTTGTGAAGATTTTATGAATGTTGAAAGCATGCTACAGTAAGCTGTACTGCTGCTACAATGATCCATACCTCTGCTACAGTAATGAAGCTTTGATGAATGACAGATGTATGTTTGAGCAATTTATTTTCTGATCACTCTGATAAATTATTGATTTGGGGCAACTAGGATTTCTGTTTGTTGTTGGGAAAATCAATACCCTAGGTGTCACGTTCTGATAGAGGGTTTCATGATAAATAAAGGGCAGATTGTGGGGTTATTTCCTGAGCATAGTATTGACTGAAATCACTTTCTTTCAAACATAAGAATATACTCCTTAGCTGGTCGAATCAGGGAGTGATTTCTTGTTTGGAGCATTTGAGGCTGTTGGGCACTTTCCTTTGTCAAGACATTGTCCATAGCTTGGACTGAAAACTTTCTTGGCTGTTGAAAACTTCAGTCTACTGTTTGCAACTGCTGCTACATATCTTTGGTTTGGTAAGGGACAGCATATAATGTCCCTATTTTTAATAAATTATTTTTAATTAATTAATGGTCCCAAAATTTAAATAATATTATAAATGGACCTTTAATTAATTAATAAAAGGGGGCCCATTTTTATTATTGTTGTCCGTAGGTGTTTGCCGTGTTGGCATTTTTTTGTAAACTCTCGGGAGTTCTCCGAAGGGGTATTTATGACCGGCATGTTGGTAGTTGTTGGCTTTGTCACAAGGTTTGCCGAATTTTTGGCTTCAAGTTCGAAATTCGGCGAACTTATAAAAAACTCCTGAAATTCGGAGGAAAATTCGTACGAAACTTCAATTTAATTAAAAAATATTTTTATAACATTTTCTAAGGGTTTTACGTTAGTTTTTTTCTGTCATCAGCGGCTAGGGCACAGTGAATAAAGACGACCGAGTTTTTTTCTGTCATCGACGGCTAGGGCACAGTGAATACAAATGGCCGAGTTTTTTTCTGTCATCGGTGGCTAGGGCACAGTGAATAAAGACGGCCAAGCTTTGAAGGAAAGACTTTGCATTTAACATTACCTTTTTCACTGTAAATATCCGCGACCATTGCACAACAGTGCATCACCAATATTTCATCGCGAACTCTGTTATTGTGATTTCCCCCGCTGCGACATTAGTTGAATTTTAGGTTTTGTTAATTCTTTTATATTTTATTACATTTCACACAATGATTTTATAATCTATTAATTAATTAATTTTTTAATGAATAAGTAGTCCACGTCAATAGCTCTTGGGAAACCATACTAATCAAAATATGGTAGCACTATTCTAAAGGAATAAATAATTAAATATTAATATATTAAATTTATTTGTTAATCATATTTTTAAATAAAATGAAGATTAGTATTTTGATTTTGATTTTTAAAGTTCAATAAAAATAATATATTTTTATTTTATTCTTTTAAAATAACTTAATTAATATTTTTATTTTGTTTTCAAAGTTAAAAATATTTAGTAGAAAACAATTGAGTATTTGTATTTATTTTTTTGGAGTTCAAAATAAAAAATCATTGTTTTAATGTTTTGAAAAATAAAATTTTATGATTTCTTTTTTTAGTTTTATTTGAAAAATATTAATGGTAGGAATAAAAAAAAAATATTTTTAAATAAAATCGAGTATTTTTATATTTTAAATAAAATTTAGTATTTTTTATTTTGTTTTTATTATTAAAAGTAAAAAATTTATATATATATATATTATGTTCTCAAAATAAAACTTAGTGTTTATTTTGTTTTAAAAGTTAAAAATAAAAATATATTAATTTTTTTATTTTAGGTTTACTAAAATAGAATTTAGTATTTAAAAAAACATCATTATATTACTTACATTTAACAATATTAAACTATTTTGATAATATTTTGGTTTGATAGGTATATTACTTATATTTATTCAAAAAAATTATATAAGGCGAATTTAATGCCGAATTTTTTTCCGAACTTTTTACCTTGGTCGAACTTCATTCGAATTTCATTGTTGCCGAACTCGAATTCGAATTCGAACCTTGTGACTTAGGTTGTTGGTATGCATCTTGGAATATTTTATTTGTCTTTGCGAATTCCAGTTGGAGTTCTATTGTCCGCCATTTCGGAGGTGAAAGATCCTCCCTATTTGGTTTGTTGCAGTTTCGGTGGTTCACAGCCACCCTAATCTACTGTCAGGAATATCACTCCGATATTTCACTGTGCGCCAAATCTGTCGTGTTTTGTTTGTTTCGGATTTGGCAAATTTGAAACACCATCTTTGTATACATTTGCGAAATCTATTTGCATCTTTGGAATTTATGCAACTGGTGGCATTGTTGGTACTTGGCATTTGGTGTTCTGTGGCACTATTATTGTTTGAATTACTTTTGGCATCACTAGCTTTAGTGTTCATCTCTAATTGGGCAATCTGGAGTTATATTATTTTTTGTGCATCCATTAAATCTGGTTTGGCGAATACTACCCTCAAGCAAGCACAATACAAATCATATCCCCAACCGTACGGTGTCAAATCATATCTCCATCCATATATATTCAGCCACCGTACGGCCTTCTGGTCCTCACCGTACGACCATTCTGATATCGCCATACAACCTTCTGGTCACCACCGTACGGCTCTCTTGGTATCACTGTACGGCCTTCCTGTCATCATCGTACAGCCTCCCTACTATCATACGACCTTCCTGTGTGCAAATGCCTCCGGGACCAAAATCATCTCTGGACAGAAAACACCTCCGGGACAGAAAACGCCTTCGGACAGTAAATGCCTCTGGAACAAAAATCACCTCCATGACCAAAAACTCCTCCGGGACAGAAATCACCTCCGAGACAGAAACACCTCCGGGACAGAAATCATCTCTGGACCAAAATCACCTCTGTAATGTCTCGAAGGTGTTTCTGTCCCAGAGGTGATTTCGGTCCGGAGGTGTTTTCGGTTCCAAAGGTGATTTTGCTCTGGAGGTGATTTCTATCTCGGAGGTGATTTCTGTCCAAGAGGAGTTTTCGGTCCCGGAGGTGATTTCTATTTCGGAGGCATTTTCTCTCCGAATGCGTTTTCTGTCCCGGAGGTGATTTCGGTCCTAGAGGTGTTTGCACACTGTAAAGAGCCTGACTGGCTCTCTTTTGCAAACTAACTCTTTCACATTTTTAATTACACTTTTTAAATTGTTTTCAGATCATATAGGAATTTTGAATCAATCATATGTGAATTTCAATAAATTTTCCAAATTTTCAATTAAAACAATAGCAGCAATTTTAAATTCTAACTCCAAAGGTAATTATCAATTCAATTCACATGCCTTGCAAATATTTAAAATATTACATTAATCATGAATGTGCAGCACTTTTTAAAAGACCTCAAGAATGCATGCCACCTTGTATGTATTGCACGCAACCCCTTAAAGAATGAACAATGTCTACCAAGAAGTCACGCAGCCCCTAAGGAATCACTCCCAACCTTCAAGATAATCCACGCAGCCAATTCTAGAAGTGACGCAACCCTCAAAGACACCTCATGCAGCCATAAAGAAAGGAAACGCTGCCCTCTAGTTCAAAACACAGTCAAGAATATCAGTAATTTTCTTGATTAATGTTTCCAATGCTCACCAACTTTCAATTGCAGCCACTAGGAAGATACAACAGCCTTCCTGGAAATTATTTGAATCTCTAAAAGAAAATCGAACTTTGATGAAGAATATTTGTTGAACAACAGCAATTTAAGAACTCTTCACAATTTGATATACATCACCATCAAATTGCATTCCCAAAATCAGAACTAAATATTCAGAATTTTAGTGGCAAAATTCATCATCAATCAGTGATGATTCAAATTGCAAAATGAACAATCAGTCCTCAAACCCTAGCTTTTCTTCTCCACTTCTCAAAACACAATTTTTATCAAATGATCAATAGATGTTTGAGAATGAGCTCTCAAGTCCCTTTTTATTCTCTCTTGTGAGAGCTCAAACACAATTTTTACCAATGTGGGATAAATAGATATACTTTTCCTTTTAATAATTCATTTACTCCAATACTTTAAATTAATACCTTGGCTTAAGTTTCCATGAATTAATTAAATAAATAGCCCCTTCCCGTGATGACTCAACCCTCAACTTAAGTGAAATTATAAATTTAAATTATAACTTTATAATAAGCCATTTAATGATTTAATAATAATTTGGCCACCAAAAAATAATAACTCCCAAAATACTTATCCTTTTAATATGTCGTCTGAAACAAGAGTCGCACCTATTATTTCCCCATGTGACCAAATGCACTTTCCAAAAATAGAAAAGGTCTTTCTCGAACAACATCAGGCTTACTATAAATAGTAAACGTGGCAAAACTATAGCAAATGAAGTTCGCATGACGCCAAACGAAAGCCAAACCAAAACATACTGAATCCTGAAATAGATGCCCACTGAAAGAGACCCTTTGTCCATCCTCATTAGCCTACAAGGGTCACATGATAGGCTAATCCCAAGAGCCTGAAAAACGGGGACATTACACACACAGGAAGGTCGTACAATAGTAGGGAGGTCGTACAGTAATGAAAAGAAGGTCGTACGGTGATACCAGTGATAGTCCCAACCGGTGTTGAGAGGGGAGGGGTGAATCAGCACCTATAAAACTTCTTTGAATAACTCTAATGAAGTATACTTAACTGTAAGCTAAACAGATTCAAGCATAAAATAACATCAAGCAATCAATCACACAGTGACACCAAATTTATCATGTGGAAACCCAATTTGGGTGAAAACCACGGTGTGAGGAGACCTCACAAATTCTGCACTCTTCTGAAGTGCGCCCTGTTAGGAGCCTTCCCTGTTAGAGGATTACAACGCACTATTAGATGCGACCCGGTTAAGGGATATGTTACAATAAGGTCGGTTAGTGCCTGCTTAGTTAGAGGACTTAGAACATCTTACAAGATGTCACGCGGTTAAGAGATTTGATACAAGGGACCTGTTAAAGTCCACCCAAATACTGGGATTTAACTATTGTAGTTGTTAGAAAACAATAGAGGGATTGACCTTTTACAAATGACTTTGCTTAGCCTGATAAGATCTCTATTATGCTCAGCTGAGAAGCATCACCGGTTGCCGCAGGTGTGTTCTCCTTTACCGTTGTGCTTCTCTGCACACTCTTCTCTCTCTTCTATTTTCTGTTTACCCTAGATTCTTCAGCATACAGGTTCACTCTTTTCTTTGGCAAAATGAAGGCAAACTCTATTCTCAACAAGCAAAAGAATATATAGAGTTCTTGCCCTAATTGCGCCTCTCATGCATGACCTAATTACAGATCTATTTCGGATACATCACTTGGTGGAGTATTAGTTCACTGAGGAAACATCTGATGCATGCTCTTGCTTTATCTGCTTTAGAGGAAAAACAATAGATGCGTGTCAAGCACCATTCCTTCGCAAGAGATAACTCCTTGTTTTAAAGCCACAGACTTCAACTTTAAAACCTTTAAACGTGCCTTGAACCGATCACCATGATAACTCAAAGTCATCCGGATTTAGTGCAATAAATCCCAATCAAAGAGTTGGTTCAAACAAATAGTTGACTATGACTTCCCCGGTTCATCGTATCATACCGAAGTCTTCACTTGATTGGTTGAGATTCTCATGTTGTGAATAGGTAAGAACTTTGACCTGTCACTTTTCCTTTTTTTACTTACCGGTTGCACCCTTTTCCTCAGTTGCGTTGTTGACACCGGTTCTATCCATGTCCTTGGCTGCATCCTTTACTCGGTTGCAGATGCTCTTTGCTTAGTGACCGGTTGCTCTTGATGAGCAGATGTAGTCTTTTCTTCCTTGCATAATGTCACTGGTTGCCAAACCAGTCTCTTTATATATAGCTCTTCCTTAGATCTTTGGACCTTAGATTGAGATGACAAAACATCTCCTTTCTCTTTTCTCTTTTGCCAATCAATGACAATACTTAATTGCCATGTACTGATAGCAGGCTTACCGGTTACCATCTCTTGATGCCAACAACCAGAAGGGTCATACAGTGGCTGAATATGTACAGATGGAGATATGATTTGAGGCCGTACGGGTGGGCATATGATTTGTATTGTGCTTTCTTGAGGGTCGTATTCGCCAAACCAGATTTAATGGATGCACAGAAAATAATATAACTTCAAGTTGCCCAATTAGAGATGAACACCAAAGCTAGTGATGCCAAAAGTAATTCAAACAATAATAATACCACAGAACACCAAATGCCAAGTACCAATGATGCCACCAATTGCATAAATGCCAAAGATGCAAATAGATTTCACAGATGTATACAAAGATGGTGTTTTAGATTTGTCAAACCTGAAACAAACAAAACACAACAGATTTGATGCATAGTGAAATATTGGAGTGATATTCTCGACGGCAGACTAGGGTGGCTGTGAACTGCCAAAACTGCAACAAACTAAATAGGGAGGATCTTTCACCTCCGAAATGGCAGACAACAGAACTCCAACTGGAATTCGCAAAGACAAATAAAATATTCCAAGATGCATACCAACATGTCAGTCATAAATACCCCTTCGGAGAAATCCCAAGGGTTTACAAAAGAATGCCGACACAGCAAACACCTACGAACAACAATAATAAAAATGGGCCTCCTTTTATTAATTAATTAAAGGTCCATTTATAATATTATTTAAATTCTGGGACCATTAATTAATTAAAAGTAATTTATTAAAAATGGGGACATTACACAGCAATATATATTGGTTTGGTACTAACAAGTGGTTTGGTACTAACAAGTGCCAAGTTCTGATGGGATGCTGCTGTTGATTATCTCTGAATGCTGCAACTTCCATTGAAGTTTAATATATGTCAAATTGAGCATCATTGAGTCATCTTCAGAAGCATCTCAGTTAAGGTTAGTTTGTATTTCAGACTTATTGAAAGAAGTTAAAAAAAGTTGGCCTACAACAGGGAGTGTTCTAACTTCTTACAAAGCATCCACTTGGGAGATTATACAGTTACTACATTGTTGGGATTGGTGAGACGGATGTTGTTTTAGAGGTTTGCTAGTTATATTTGCTTGGCAAATACAGTCAAGACTTCCAAAAGATGGAGTTGGACAGGTGTATCTAAATGAGGGTTTCAGTTAACATTACCATATGAGTATGTAAAAGGAGTGATTTTCAGATCAACTTATGTAACTGAACACTTCATAATTTCTGCTATTAATAAGGTCAGATTCTCAGTTATTTTGTGCTGCATTTTAGTCTATTTTGATGTCAAATATGGTATTTCTTGTAGATTTTATATATGTGTAGTTTGGTCATAAATACATATCTATCCACAATATACACCAAAATACAGTCAGGAAATAATACAGCAATGAGCTAAATATCTCCTCTAAATATCAAAGAAATTGTTAAAAAAAGTGCACAATAGACATCAGCAAACTGTTTGACAAAATGCTTAAAGGAAAATTGTTAAACTTGGGTGAAACATCAGTAAGGTTAGATATGAACTCACCTGTTGAGCTCAATTATGAATTCACTAATTCAGCTCATCATTCTCACCACTTGCACTAGGTGGCAAATTTATCTGTCATGAGTACTTGAACATTTTCAAGTTTTATAAAAAGGTTGAGTTATTTTTTCTTAGTTCATCTAGATAATTTCTGGACCACTGATGAGTAGTACTTAATAAAGCTAAATGGAAAAGGAGCTATAACACAATAGAGAGTTCCAGTTTCCTCTAATGTTTTTAATAAATTTAGTCATCTCTTCCATAATCAGCAATCAGACATCCTAATGAGGTTAAGAAGCACAACACGATAATAAAGTCAGACACATGAACTCACACTAATGTATATATTTATGCAATACAATATATTTTCTGTGATTATTTGAAGCAGTGGAAAACCTATCTTTACTATAGACATCATACAACTCGCATCTTTGTTGTGCATTTCTATCTCGGTGCAATTGCTGCAAACATTGGCATACAGCTATATGCACACATTCATACATAAACACTCTAACATACATATAAGTAGATAACAATAGAATAATTAATTATTGGTTAATGTAAAAGTATAGGTGGTGGATCCATGGTTGGTGCACTAAGAGGATCAACACAAAGGGAGCCTATTGTTGTCGGGAAGCCTTCAACGTTTATGATGGATTACCTTTCAAAAAAGTGTGTATCCTTACCTCATTTTGGCAATTTTCTTATTATCTAATGTGTAATCTTGGCTAATTTCCTTATCCCTTGGAGAAGGTTTATTTCTGCTGATACATTATATGATTCATTATTAAAATATGGTTTATTCTGCATTATTTTCTTTCCTACACTAGCTTGATCAGTTTTGTCAATGATGCAAACTATGATGAATTATTAGACATGTTTACAATTACATGCTAGGTGTGTTCTTTTTATTAAAGATAATTATATTACTCGAAGGAAAATTTTAGAAAATATCTAGTCCCTTAAGTATATGGTAAGTGTAAGATGCATTTTTCAGTTTTATTCCTTTTTGATAAAAGAGACATATATCATAAAGAAAACGTTTACAGAATCCTGAATCCTTCAAAAACATTCTAGTGCTTTTTTCTACAATGAAATCTCCTCTTTTTTTTGTTCTTTTTTTGTATAGTCTTACTACATGCTGTTGTTTTTCCAATGGTCCTATTTTATTCAAACTGCCATGTTCACTTAGTATGCTCACTACTAGAGGATGTCAAAACACAATTGAAAAAAACTGATTTTGCTGGTTTTTGTAACAAAAAACAACCAGCACTGTATGTGATCCTGTCATGTCCCCATTTTGGCTGACATCATTTGGCGTGCAGGATCAGTCTATCACAGGCTCTCGTAGACTGATAGCGATGAGGAGAGAGTCATCTCGTGATCATTTGGAGATCAGTTGATTGCATATTGCTGTTAGAGCCTACGTTCAGTAGAGCCTACATCCAGTCTGAGCCTACATTCAGTTGTAGTAGAGCCTACGTTCAATGTGAGCCTACATCCAGTCCGAGCCTACATTCGGTTGTAGTTGGGCCTACATTCAGTTATGAGCCTACATTGTTATAATTTTGAGTTGAGAAAAGCACTTTTATATTATAATGTTATTTTATTATAAAGTGCATTATAATTGGATGTTTCTAGAAGTTTTTAGTAACTTCTTAGAAAAGTAAATAAATAGAGGGCTTGGGCATTCATTTTGACATGCTTGGATTTGGGATTTCTTCTACTTCTTCATTGTGAAGCAATTTGTAGTCTTTGGTCTACAAATTCTATTCGATCTTTGGGAACGATCACTCCCCTAGATTGGCATAACTGAGGTAGTGAAATATCTACTAAAGGGTTGCAAGTTTGGAGTTGGTACTCAGACATCTCATTGGTACTTCATTGAGAAATTGTTAAAAGGGTTTATTTGTGGTTGGAATAAGGGTTTGAATTCACCTCTTACATTGGTGAATCATTTTGGCAAAGGATTAAAGACAATTTGGCACATTTTCAGACATTCCATATCAGGGTCTGGAATCAGAATTCTGTTCATAACTCCCTTGATACTTGGAGTTAATTTTCGTGCTTTGGAGAGGACCTAAGTACCTCATTGGCGGTCCCATTGGTGGCAAATTGGGGTGTCAAAACCCTTCACTGATTTTTCTACAAGAGCCGTACATGTACAGCCTGGTACGGCAGGGTTTTCTGTGCACAGATGGGGCAGTTTGTGATCTGTTTTGGCCTTCCTTGCATTGGTCTTCATCAGCCTTCATATCAGGGTATAAGGAGCAGTTTCCAGGTGCATTACATGAGTTTTTTTGTTGATATTATTGAATGCCAAAAATTGCATGTAACAGTCATTGAAATATAAGTCTGAAACAGTACTATTCTTGTATCATTTGTATTGGAATCAGTCATTGTTGTGGTCTTGGAGTCATTGTAGTGAAAGGCGCATTATAGGCCTTGTTTCTATCAAGTTTCTTGCTATGTAACAGTCTATATATATATATATTCAGGGATCAGTTACAGTAATCAGACATTGCTATTGGTTTGGTATAGCAAAAGAGTGCATTGATAGGACTTTGTGCATGTAAGAAGATTCATATATCTCACGCTTTAGCTCTTGTGTTGTAATCAGTCCATAAGTCAGTGTTTATATTCAATAGTTGTAACAGTCATACATTGCAATCAGAATTGGAGAATTCAGGATATGATGGCTCTGAGTGATATTTAGTATTTCATTGTTATTCATTTTGCTACTTTCCTATATTGTTATTGTTATCTCAATTGCAATTGGATGACAAAAGCAATAAACATATTGAAACACATCATTGCAAGCAAAACATTTCAGTGCATGCCAACTGTTTGACGAATTGCCACAGTTCAGATTTGGGGTGTTTTAGTGATCCTACTAGTAAGGGTCATTACAGATCCCAGTAGAGGTTAAACGTGGTGGGTGTAAGGCATTTTACAAAAACTAGCACTGTATGTGAGCACAGTAGAGGTTAAAACTGGTGGGGTTAGATTACAAAATCAACTTTTAAAAATCTTTTTCTTTCCACATCTAGTAGTATTGAGCATAGTAAGAGAACACGGCAGTTTGAAGTTTTGAACTAAAGAAGATCACCGAGAAAACAAGAACAACAAATAGTAAGACTAAAACAAGGAGGAGATTTCAATGATTACCAAGACTCTTTTGAGACTCGGAAGGATTCTTTCCTAGGAAAGGAAGCATGGTTGCATCTTCCTCATGGTACCGGTACTTTTTTTTATCTATTTCAGCTGAGTTGGGACTAGGATCTTGTACGGAATGAGATACTTTTGATATTTGAGGCTATTATGGTGCCAGGTGCATATTTGATACTTTTGAGTTTTGAGCTTTGAAATGCTTGTGAGAGGTATATAAGCAACCTACCTCTCCTCACTTGGGTATGTCATCCTAACCTCAAGTGCAAGTTCAAGCTCTTTGGCATCTCAAGCATTCCAAGGCAGATTTCAAGCGCTTGGGCCTTCTTAAGCCTAGTGGGTAATTTTCCTTTTGAATGTGGCAAATGATATAGGATCAACACCTCATCACACACCTAAACTATATTGCTTTTGTTACATTTTGGTGAACCTGACGTGAATAACATTTCCACTTCTAATTTGCATTATTAGATCGAATTTGGGTAGCTTTCATTTTTATCATGGAGTTTACTAAATTATATTGGTGTGTTATCTCTCATGTTATTACATTTCTTCTTACTTCTATGTGTCAATCACATGAAGTAGATAATACCTTTTTGCATTTCATGTTGCTTGCATTCCTTCACGGTATTCTTGCATATGGCATTATGAGAATTTCAAATGTTCCTTCTTGCAAATCATTTTTCAAGACTTTTATCTGTATTTCATATGATTTTCTCATAAAGTTTTTAACAAAATGTCTGAAATGTGTTAATTACATAAGGGTCTTTGTTGAAAATGATGAATCTAGAGATTGACATTGCCATAAATAACCTTATTCTTTCTCGTAAGGTGTCTTTAGTTAACGAGGATAGAGATCTTAATCCCACTATGTAATGTCCCCATTTTTCAGGCTCTTGGGATTAGCCTATCATGTGACCCTCGTAGGCTAATGAGGATGGACAAAGGGTCTCTTTCAGTGGGCATCTACTTCAGGATTCAGTATGCTTTGGTTTGGCATCATTCGGACTTCATTTGCTATAGTTTTGCCACGTTTACTATTTATTGTAAGCCTGATGTTGTTCGAGAAGGACCTTTCTATTTTTGGAAAGTGCATTTGGTCACATGGGGAAATAATAGGGGTGACTCCTATTTCAAACGACATATTAAAAGGATAAGTATTTTGGGAGTTATTATTATTTTGGTGGCCAAATTATTATTAAATCATTAAATGACTTATTATAAAGTTATAATTGAACTTTATAATTTCACTTAAGTTGAGGGTTGAGTCATCATGGGAAGGGGCCATTTATTTAATTAATTCATGGAAGCCTAAGCCAAGGTATTATTTTAAAGTATTGGAGTAAATGAATTATTAAAAGGAAAAGTATATTTATTTATCCCACATTGGTAAGAATTGTGTTTGAGCTCTCACAGGAAAGAATAAAAAGGGACTTGAGAGCTCATTCTAAGATATCCATTATTCTTTTGATGAAAATATTTATGAAGTTTCTTGGCTGTGAGAAATGGCTAGGGTTTGAGGACTGATTCCTCTTTGAGGCAATTTGAATCATCACTAATTAATGATGAATTTTGCAAATTGAATTCTGAAAATTCTTATTGAATCTTTGGATATTGATCTTGATGCTGAGGTAAATCAAGAGTGAGAAGATTTGAGCAATTACATTTAAGCTGGAATTCATTACATTGTTAATTTCAATATTCTTCAATTATCGAAATTCTAGAGGCTGGATTATCTCCAAGTGGTGGCCGAAATTGATACTAGGAGGGCTGTGGTTGAATTACAGGGAATTGTGAATGTTTGTAAGAAGCTGCATTAATCATTTGTGAAGCTGCGAAACTACTATGGATGTTGCTTTTCAATTTAATGTAGACTATCATTGTTTTAATGGCTGTGGATATTATGTTTGGTGATTACTTTAGTGTTTGGTGTTCGAATTTCATTAGCATGAAGCTGTGTGAGGTACCGGAAGGGCTGTCATTGCCTTTTCCATCAGCTATTTGTGACGTTAAGGATGGGATGCTATCCTTGTTGCTAACGTCAACATTCAGCCTATTGTGAATCATTCTAAGAGGCTGCGATACAATATCAGGCATGCTACAATTTGTGAAAGGTGCAAATCTGAATTAAATTCATCTTGTATTGTCTATTAAATATTGGTAATTCTCATTTGATTGTTTTAGCCAGCATACAGAGTGCATAGGAAATTGAAATTCAGTTCTATATAATTTGGGAGAATTTGTTATAAAAGATTTATATGTTTAAAAATTCAAAATAATTGCAATTAAATTTGGGAAAGAGCCAATTTGCAATAGAGAGCCAGTTGGGCTCTTCACACACTAACCCCACATTAGAGAGTCCTAGATCCTCTCCTCCTAGACCTACCTTAATGAAAGAACTTAAGGAGGCTAGTTTATGCACTTCTTTAGAATCTCTTAGAGCTTCTTCTCTTTATCAAGGTATTTTCAATACTCCTGATGTTCAACACTTCCTTGATGATTTATCTCCCAAGGTAACATTGAGTAAAGATGAAGATCTTGATAAACCTTCTTCTTCCTCCTAGCCTAAAGAGGATGTGAATAGTGATAGGATTCCTAATCTCCCTCAAGAGAACAACCCTCGTATTCCTCTTTATACTACACATTTTTACAAACCTCAAGATGAAAGTCCTCCTCAACTAAATGCTAATTACAATATGGGTTGTGGCGTTGCTTCTCAACAAGGTTATAGTGGACAAGGTCTTGGTATTAACAAACAAGGTATAAAGATCCATATAGATCCTCCTACACAAGTCACTGGACATGGTATAGGATTTATAGCTCAAGCCTTCTTTAAATCCTTTTGATTCTTCTTCCTCACGACCTCAACGTCCTTGTTTAAAAATCCTTTTACCAACTCCAATTGTTTTCAACCCTCCTTTTGATGACCATTAGGCTTTGGCTAAGAGAATCTTTTGGAGACTTGAATATGATAACAAAATTCATTTTGCTTTCTGACATTTTCCAACAAATGAAAGATCTCATAATGGTGATTTTTTTGTCTTTTTCATCATAGCAATAAACACTCTTGCTGATTGTATTGAATTTGGACAATTTGTTCAAGATTTAGTGGATAGATGTCTTATTTGCTTAACAATGGATCTTATACTCTCTCTTGATATTAAAATTGTGCATTAGCATTCCATTCACCTATTATGTTGCTCCACATCATGTGATCTTAGTGGCTTACTTCATCGAGGGCTCTTTGTCTTGCATGGTGCTATGCTTTACTTTTCAATCTTTCATTGTGAGAAGCATAATACGTCTCTTTCCTTGTCTTTCCACTTGGGGGGCAAGATTTCCCTTCTAAATACATTCTCATTCCAAAAGACCCATTTTCCATTTGCTGACTTGTATCTTTCATAACAGGATATCCTTTCTTGCATGGAATCCTTTGTTTTGCACAAGGATTTTCATCCTTGTTTATGACCTTTTTCATGCTTAAAAGCACATATCTATTAAAAATGGTCTTTCAATTGGGGGGTGTCATGTGGTGTCCTCTAAATATTCCATATCTTTCTAAAAGATCCATTATGTCGTTTGTATCAATTATAATATGATGTCCTTCCTTGCAAGGACTTGTTTCGTTTTGCACCAGGAAATTCATTCTTGTTTACAATCTCTTCCTTTCTTGGGAGTGTATGTCTATTACAATTGATCATTAAATTAAGAGTACATAATGTGTTATCTTTTCCCTTGTCTTTATGATTGGGGGGCAAAGTGTTTTCTTCAAATCTCTTTCTCTTTTTCTAAGGATCGACTTCCCTTGGTGGAGGAGCATTTGTTTATCATGCGACATCCTTTTCTTATACAGAATTGTTTTTCTTGATTTGGGATTCTCTCTCATGCAAGAGGTGTGTATCCTTGATTACAACCTCTTTATTATATGAAAAGCATGTCTATCATAAACAAATTCCCTTACTTGGGGGCTTAGAGTGTGTCATCCTTCATCAAGAATCCCTTTTACACCTAGCGGTAGGGGGCTAAGTAGGTGAATTCTTGTTCTCCTCCCCCTCTCTAGCTTTAAGATGTATTTTTGTTCAAGAATTCTTCGAGGTAGATGTCTTGTAACCAAGATCTTTTTTTTCCAGGGTCTCTTCCCACTTGTTGCATGATATCCTTTCACAATTATCTTTTCCTTGGCCAACAAGAGTTTTACCCCTTTGCTAAGTGTTGCACATACATTGTTTTTTTAAGGATATCTCCTTGCTGGAAGTAGGTATCATTGTTCTTTTCCTTAAGAACCTACCGTAGTCTTATGTTACCATATTAAGGAGGGGGGTAAACATGTGGCCTCCTTGTGTATTATATGAATATTCCTTAATCCTTTTGCACCCTTGTACATTCGTTTTGTGTCCCTGTGCATTATTCAGTGGATTTCCTTTGGAGACAATGCTTTCCTTGGAACAATCCTCTTTTGGCAAATATCCAAGCAAACAATGTTTTGCTTTCTTTGAGTTTTGAGCTCGGAAATGCTTGTGAGAGGTATATAAGTAACCTACCTCTCCTCATTTGGGTATGACATCCTAACCTCAAATGCAAGTTCAAGCTCTTAGGCATCTCAAGCACTCCAAGGCAGATTTCAAACATCTGAGGCAATCTTCTCCATTGTAGCAACCCTCTCTCTCTCATTTAAGGCCAAGCAGAGGAGACCACAATCAAGGAAGATCATATCACAATCATCCATTCACAAGTATACAAGCACTCAAGTCTTCAAACAATCAAGTCATTTTCCTTCTCGACATCAAGCATTGTGGCAAACTACAACAAACATTATGCAAGGCATGTCTTTCATGATTTCCATTTGGATTTTTTGTGTGGAGTCAAGCTATTGCATTAGCATTTGTGATCACATTCAAAGAAGCATTGCACCATCAAGGTATAAGACATTTCATGTTTCAGATCTAGCCTTTGATTTATAATATCATGCTTTTCTTTTGAGTATATTTCAATTCAATTTCAAAGTTGATTCCAAATTGGGGTTTTGACTGAGGCAAACCCCTCTCTACTTAACTATTTCTCTCTTTTCTGTGTGCAAGAACAGATTGCGCCAATTTCAAGACCAGATTTGGGAGGTAAAGGATCTTTGATATAATCTACAACTAAAAATAGTCGAAAGTGACAGGAATAGGCCAATCCAGTGGACCTAGTCCCTCTAGATCAGCGCTAAATTGAATTTGCAGGTTAGTTACAGTTTTTGGGTTTTGTTTCTGATATTAGAATTTGTTAAATCTTCGACAGCCCGTGTCTGCTAAAACTCAACTTCATTTGTAATGTCCCTATTTTTAGGCCCTTGAGATTAGCTTATTTCAGTGACCCTCGTAAGCTAATCAGGTTGTCAGAGGGGGTCGTTTGGCAGAGCCAGTGGTCAGTTACCACTCTGGAGGTCTGAGGTGTCGGGATCGCTCTTCGTTGGAGTCAGTTTGGGAGACTTACTATTTATAGGAAGTGTTTATTTTGGTGATTGTTTTGATTGCTATGTTTAGCAAGGCGCATGTGCATTGGTTTCAGTTGAGTTGGGATTACTTATGCAGAATCTCTAGTTTGAGGGATTTTCTATTTTTTGCAAGTATAAATTGGTCTAGTTACTATTCCTGGCAGGGCAGTGTGTGCTCAAGATGTTGTTGTCAAAAGATTTCAATTACATCTCATTAAATTGAGAGTTATTAAATTAAGCTTGCTTTAATTTAATGACTTATGTTATTTCATGTTATATTTTGATGGTGTATGGAAGAAGCTTCTTTAATGAAAGGTGTAAAGAAGAACCTTTCTTTTAATGCTTATTAATGAGCCTTGTGAAATCAAATTCCTTACCAATTGATCATTTTATGAATATTCAAAAAGTGAAGACTTGTGAAGGAAATCGAATTTGTATGTGGAACAAGGTTTTGGAGTTCTTGAAGTGCTGCATTTTCTACAGGAGATTATACACTTTGAGTTGGCTAAATCTAGTCAATGAATTGTGTTGCTTGGTAGCAGTTTGAGGAGTTAGTGAAGGTCGTACAACATTTATAGAGGATTGCAATTTGTTTCAAGGAGTTGCAGTTTAAGTCTGGGCTGTGTTTTTCTCTTATGGTGATAACAGTTTCTGAATAGGGGGTTGTGGTTGTGTTTGGTGTTTCAGACATCAATTTGAGAGGATTCTATATCAATTTAAGAGCTGCGTCACAATCTGGGATGCTACGTCATTGCTAGGGAGACAAAATTGATATTTTGTAGCTGTGATACCCTCTCACATTGGCTGTGTTAATTCACACAACTGTTGCGTTTTGTGTTGGAGGTGTTTGGGTCTCTTCTTGGTGGCTACATCTCTTCTGGGAGTTATTGTAAATTCAGTATGGGCTACTGTGGAGTTAGCTAACAGCCTCCTTAATAAGGTGCTTCTCATTTAAAGTATGTAATGATAATAAACATTTCTTAGCATTTGAATAAATGGTTAATGAGCAACTAAACAAAATTAAATTGTTGTTTGATGATAAGATTACTGTTGGTTGTTGAAAATTTGTTAAAAGTATATATGTTTGAGAAAATACAGAAAAATGCGAAAAAAATAGAAAAAGAAGTTAGTTTGTAGTTGAGAGCTAGTTGGGCTCATCACAATGGTATCAAAGCTTTGATCTTGCCAACCTAAAGGTAATGAGGGTCTAGCTATGGCAGACAGATTTGTACCGAGAATGCATTATACCCGCAGGGATAGAGCTTCACCCCCACCAAAGTGTAGTGAACAGGGCCCACAGGTTGATCATGCAGGCGACAGGAATAGAAATAATATTGGTAATGATGTTGACAGGGAAGCCAAAGATGCTTTTAGAAATTTAGCAGAGGGTCAGCATCATGTTGCAAATGTTTTGCAACAATTGTCGAACACTCTACAACGTATCACATTACCAGGTGATCGTACCAAAGACAGAGGTACGAGGAGTGCTTCAGTCAGCTCACACAGGTCTAGAGCAAAGGACAGACAGGATTATAGAGTTGACCATACAGACACATATGATAGGCCTCTACGCCCCACTTTCTTGAGGCCTGAGATGGATACAGTCAATGTGGAGACAAAGTCAGCACCTTTTGTTGATGACATGGTGGCTCACTTTGCAAAGTGGGATGCTCTTCCAAAATCAATCAAGAGAAATCTGAATTTTGACAGGTACTTGACACAAAAAAGAGAGCATTCCAGAGGTAGACCGTCTCCTGACATGAGACAGAGGCCTAGACAGAATGATCTTAAGCAGGAAACCAACAAGTTGACTCTATCTCACTTTGATGGAAGTGGGAAAACGACAGCTAGAGCTTGGGTTCACAAGATGGACACATATTTATCACTTCGTCCTATCTCTGAAGAGGACGCCATACGCTTTGTCGTGCTACATTTGGATGGAGTAGCTCATGACTGGTTGTACCATGGGCTAGTGTCTCTGCGACATGATTAGATTGTCTATTACCAAGAGTTTGTTGATAGGTTGATAGAACAGTTTGATACAAAGGACCCTGAGACTTACTTTAGAGAGTTAGCTCAGTTGAGGCAGACAGGTGGCCTTGAGGCTTTTATCAGTGAGTTTCAACGGTTATCAGTTATGGTCTATGATATCTCTAAGAGGAGGAGAGTCATGCTCTTCATTGAGGGTTTGGATGAGCCATATAGAGGATGGGTTAAGTCCTTGGATCCACCTACTTTGCGGGAGGCTATGAAAAAGGCAAGAAATCTTGAACCTTCTGCTCCATGAGGCAAGTTTGCTTCAAATCCTATTATCACTCCTGCAAAAGAGGTACCACCACCAGCTATTGACAAAAAGAAATGAGTAGGTAAGCTTGATGAAGCTACTCGTGAGGATTTGAGGAGGCAGCTTTTCTATTGGTGCAAAGATTCTTATGACAAAGAGCACTCATGCCCTATGAGGCCTAAGGGAAGGGAAAATCGTTCTATGTGGGTGTACTCTAGTGAGAGTGAGGCTGACTCTTCACATCAACCAGCTGGTTCAGAATCGGATGAGGCTCAGAAAGTCTCTATAGGGTTTGGTCTTGATGCCAAATTATCTCCCATAGTGTTGTCCACTATCGTGCCACTTCCCACTGCTTTCAAACTGAGGGGATTAATGGAAGGACAACCTTGCATTGCTATGATGGATATTGGAGCTACACACAATTTTATACATGAGAGAGTTGCTAGTCAGTGTGGTCTTTAGGTAGAGGAATTTGTTGGTTTTCGAGTCAGGGTGGCAGATGGCTACACCCTTACCTGTACCAGGCACATTAATCATCTCTCTTTATTCTTTGGTGATTATGAGTTGGAGTCTGATTTCTATGTTATCGATTTGGGAGAGATGAATGTGGTGCTAGGGATGCAGTGGTTATAGGAGATCAAGGATTTTACCTTAGCCTGAGCTCGATGGAGATGAGATTTGAGTATTGAGGCAGGGAGTATGTGCTATAGGGTCTCACTGAGGGGATCCTACGTACTATGTCTTTTTTTGCAGTAGATAGGGAGGATTTATAGAGGCATGATTCCGTTCAGATAGAGCAAGTTACACATCATGTCTCTCACAGTTCACAGTTACCTAGCTCAGATCAGCAGGCGAGAGCAATTCACTTTGTGAACAATCCTTTGTTTGATATGGATGTCACTTTGTCTTATGACAATCTGTTGTTTGAGCTCAGTGATAATTCCTTTCAAGTGATGAGTGATGCTGATGATGTTTGGGATCCTATTAGTACATGAGGTTGTCAGACAATTCTTACCGGATGCCAAACAGATCTTGCTGAGTAGTTCATAGAGGTGTACATAGTGAGGAGTGCATATAGTTTTACATTTGATCCTCATGTTCAGGATATCTACCAGGTGCAAAGTTGATCAATGCATCCTTTTGATGACTGGTATGATAGTTTAGTTGGCACGAAGACTGGGGGCAAGTCCAGTTTATCAATTGAGTTACTCTCGTGTGATGTTCTTGTTTTAGCATCTTCGGTTCAAGTGTTGAGTTCAGTCTCTCAAACTCTGTTGTTTGTACTATTGATGATGGAGTTGTCTTTGCAAGAGTTTGGTGAGGACAGGGACATTAAACATGTTTATCCATGGGATTCAGGTGGACTATGTTGTTGCATTGGTTTTCATGATTGCTTGAGGACAAGCAATCTTGGGAAAGGAGTACTGTAATGTCCCCATTTTTAGGCCCTTGAGATTAGCTTATTTCAGTGACCCTCGTAAGCTAATCAGGTTGTCAGAGGGGGTCGTTTGGCAGAGCCAGTGCTCAATTACCACTCTGGAGGTCTGAGGTGTCAAGATCGCTCTTCGTTGGAGTTAGTTTGGTAGACTTACTATTTATAGTAAGTGTTTATTTTGGTGATTGTCTCAATTGCTATGTTTAGCAGGGCGCCTGTGCATTGGTTTCAATTGAGTTGGGATTACTTATGCAGAATCTCCAGTTTGAGAGATTTGCTATTTTTAGCAAGTCTAAATTGGTCTGGTTACTATTCCTAGTAGGGTAGTGTGTGCTCAGGATGTTGTTGTCAGAAGATTTCAATTACATCTCATTAAATTGGGAGTTATTAAATTAAGCTTGCTTTAATTTAATGACTTATGTTATTTCATGTTATATTTTGATGGTGTGTGGAAGAAGCTTCTTTAATGAAAGGTGTAAAGAAGAATCTTTATTTTAATGCTTATTAATAAGCCTTTTGAAATCGAATTCCTTACCAATTGATCATTTTATGAATATTGAAAAAGTGAAGACTTGTGAAGGAAATCGAATTTGTATGTGGAACAAGGGTTTGGAGTTCTTGAAGTGTTGTGTTTTCTACAGGAGATTATACACTTTGAGTTGGCTGAATCTGGTCAATGAATTGTGTTGCTTGGTAGCAATTTGAGGAGTTAGTGAAGGAATTTAGGCATCCTTTGTAGAGATAGCATTTGTAGAGATAGAATAGGCCAAGGTAGTGATGGCTCACCAATTGCCAACTAATTTGTAAGCATACAAGCAAGGAGTGGAAGTAGCCTAAGGAATTGATATTAGTCATCACAAATGGTGATCTGTACTTTTGTGCAATGAAATAATACAATGGAAATTGGTATCATAATTTGTGTCTAGTGTATTCATGCATTGGTAGATATTAGCAATCTTCACTTAGGTAGTTCGACTAATACTTGGATCATAGCAATGGAATGACATGCCATGGCTAGTTAAGACAACTAGGAAATGCGGGAGAACATTTTTCTTTCATCGTTGAGACAGGTTCATCCCATGAGGAAGATGTGTTGCTATGGTATGGACTATTATGTACAAGAACTTTCAAAGATAGTTCAAGCAGAACATTGAATTTGTTGAGCAAAAACTTGTAACAAATACTAATAAGTGCGTGAAGCACCATATATACTTGAATTTGTATGAAGAGTTTATAGAGTTATTTCAATAGCTATATAGGCGGCCAAATGCCTATGTAGAAGCAAAGAGGCATCAATTTCAATGACTTGTGGATGAATGAATCAAATAATTCTAAACTAGATATTGTAGGCAAGGTGTGGGTAAGACCTTTGGACACATTTTGGCAATGGGATGTCAATAGCCACTTGTTGCGATTCGGGGGTGTCAACATATTCTTTCCTTCAGAAAGCAGATGCAAGGTTCCTCAGCAGCAAGAGATGATAATTCATTGCACAGTTTCCTTCCTTGATCAAGAGGCTGATGATTGATCAAGGATCAAATCAAATAGAGATGGCTAAGTATCTTGCATAGTGAGATGCCATGAAAGTAAGGGTGAAATATGCTTGGTAAGGACAAATCAGATACCAAGCTAAAAGAATCAATTCAAGGGATGATCTAATTATTTTGGCGGCTACTTCGAAACCTAGGGGAGGCTTCTTAATACCCTATAAGGGTCATGGAGATGACAATCTTGACAAGGCATTAGTGATAGCAGGGAGAACAAGGTTCAAATAAAGCCAAGCATCCATTGAAGGAGTAGTAAATTCAACCAAAGAATTTTTATTGCTAGCACACATAGGGATAGAATAGGTTATAGGGGTGATGGATCAATTATTGGCACTTGCTTTGTAAGCGTATAGGGAGTGGATGAGAAGTAGCCATAGGGATAGAATAGGCTATAGGGGTGATGAATCAGTTATTGGCACTTGCTTTGTAAGCATATAGGGAGTGGATGAGAAGTAGCCTAAGCCATTGATATCACTGGCCACAATAGACATATTCTCGTGTCATAATACAAAACAAGGTAAATTGGTATCATAAATTGTCTTTTTTGTATGCTAGTTCTAATGCATTGGTAGTTATTGGTGATCTTATACCCAGGCCTAAACTTGGAATTTGGCAATGGTATGGCATGACTAGCCAAGAGAACTAGGAGATGCTAGAGTGAGGAATTGAGAGCTAGCATCTGTTAATTCTTCACATTTGTTTCTCAATACTCTGCGTGCATACACAAAAGAAAATGCTTATCTTTGAGACCCTAACAAAATGGATTGATACTAATTTTGATTCTAACATTATCTTACTCTGTTGTCTCAAGATACTTTCAATTACCCATTGCATGAACCATTCTGAGTTAGTTAATGATGCCAAGTCACTGAATCTTGAGTTTGTCTTATGTTTCCAAATGTGGACTATTAGTAGCCAATGATTTGGTTTTTCTTTCTTTCAACAGCTAGTCTGCATTTGTTTGCTTATCATTTAGCCAGTCTTTTACATCCTGCCCAGTTGGTAGTTGACCATTTGCAAGTTAAAAACCTCTTCAATTTACTACTTCGCATCCAAACTCTTGAAGGTAGGTTTCTTTAAATGCTTTCGTTAGCGTAGTAAACAAACCTAGAAAGATATTGTTCTTATAAAGATTGTCATCTTGTGAAATCTGCTGAAGATGCAAGGCCTACATTTCCTAAAGTTAATAAATATCAATTTCATATGACAATATCCTTTCCCTTTTAGTTTGACAAGAGTGCTAAAGTCTCTAGTATTGTAAGCACTGTCCTGCATTTTAGTGAAATGTAAAATGAAATCAACAAAAGTCTATACCATTAGCCATGAAAGACGATTGCTGTCAAATTGCAGTGTGGTGTAGAAAAGTGGTAAAGCTTTTCCTATAGGATTTTGAGGGAATCCCCTGAATTTGTTCAGATCAAATTTATATTTATGGTGTTTGTTCACTGAGGTTTTACCAGATAAACGTCTCAAGCAATAAGGAATAGATACTTATCCAATACTGACCCAAGCCAAACTTACAATGACAAAAGGAAATGGCCACAGAATTTATTATCATAATTTGTGGTATGATAACATATTTTCTTTATTTGTATGGCTCCAATTTCACTCTTCAATTTTTTCATGCTCTTTGTGTGCAGGTTTCAGATTAGTAAGTCACAAATATGCATGGTAGGTGATAGATTGGACACTGATATTTTATTTGGCCAAAATGGTGGCTGCAAAACGCTTCTTGTTCTTTCAGGTAATATGGAAACTATTTTTGTCTTTTGCCTTTCCTAGCATTGGATTTGTATGCATATTGTGTTTAAACATTTCAGATGTCACACATTTGTGCTTGGCAGTCCTATTTTCTTTATCACACCTTTGCCATAACTTAAATATATTGAACATAAATGTGGCTTAGTAAAAATACATAATTTACGTTGATATAGTGCACACAATATTCTGTTTGTGATTATATGCACATTTCTGGCAAATTACATATGTATCATCCACATTTATCATGTTCAATTTGTTTGTAATTCTTATGATACAGGTGTGACTACATTATCCATGCTTGAAAACCCTAAGAACAGTATTCAACCTGACTTTTATACAAATAAGGTGTCAGATCTCCTTGCCAAGAAATCTGCTAATGTATAGGCATAGAAGCAATAAGGTATTTGAGCTGACTCATTATTTTTTGTATCAAATGTCATGTTTCTCACCACTATTTGCATATATAATATAGATAAATTGGTAGCACCTCCCGTGCTCTTACAATTGTAATTTTTTGAATGCATAAGCAGTGTTCTTTCTAAAGCCATTTTATGTATATCAGCATTGGAACAAATGTAATATGAAATACAATGGTCAAAAGAAACACTAATGGTAATATTAAAATGACCATATTATTCGATGATGGTTTATTTCATAGTTGCCATTAGACAGAAAACAGTGCTGGAAATAAAACAGCATAATTCTTACGTGCAATAAAATAATATTTTTTATTTTTTCAAATATTTTTGCAAATAGCTCCTAGATCTGATCTATACCTGATTCCAAATATGGTTCCCTATGTTTTTGCTCAAAATTCTTTGATACAGTGAATGTATTACTCTTGGAAACAAGGATTTATAAGCTCATTTGTACAGCGAATGCACTATCAATACGGGAATTCCTGTAGTTATGGAAAGATTAATAATGCAACCTATTTGTACAACAAATGCACTATCAATGTGGGAATTCCTGTGGTTATGGAAAGATTAATAATACAACCTATCATTTCTCAGGAGTGGTAGTATATCTGCCAAATAATCTCTTTTATACCAGAAATAAAACTCTGCAAGTTAAGTTGCAGAGTTAGAAAATTGGTTTAGTTTACAAATAGCATTTGAAAGATATAAATGCAAATCTGTGTCTATTGGGAACTAAATATTGTCAATGGCTGACATAATAATCTTTGGATTGAAGTCTTGTCAAAGATATGTACAAATGGACCTCCTTGAACATCCTGCATATGAGGGCATATTGATTGGTAATTGCTCTTGACATCAGCCTCTGAAGAAACGTTTACAAGAATGCACTATATTTTAATTGTATCTCTGTATAACATCTAAAGATGAATCATGATTCATGGATTTTAAATATTCAATATGTAAGATCTTCAGACTGTATGATGTGTACGTAATGATTCAGATAATGATCTGTCTGGCAACTGTTTTTTATATATAAAAACAGAAAAATCAAGGGTGCTGGCCCATACAGAACAAGCCCAAAAGGCATACAACAGAGGACAACAGGAGCATGTTAACATAACATTAACAGCACACCAAGAATATCAAAAACCTTTAACAGTATAACGGTAAGTGTTCAATAACCAGCTAGCATCCACCATCATATAAATTATATAAACAGTCATATGGGTAATACTGTACCAAAATAAAACTATCCTAACTGTTAAACAGTACAGATTTATATATGAGGAATTTTAATTTTAAATTATCAACTGTTATGCACAAATATTAATAATAAATATTCAAATAATGCACTGTTTAATTGATCTGACACAACTTCTATTTTCTTCACAAAATATTGCCGAGATAACTCTTATCTGTTTCAGATTCACTTTATCAATATGTATATAATTATTAATACACTTTATCGATATGTATTATCGATACTCTTTATCAATAAATATTATCGATACTCTTTATCGATATATATTACTGATGCATTGTATTGATATGTATTATCAATACTCTTTATCGATATGTATTACTACTGCACTGAGATGATATTGATTCGCGGTGTCTATGAATGAAGTCAATGACTTCAATATATATGATATGAATAGTGTGGTCTCACATAGAGACAGGTCTCTATGTGAGACCAAATCAATGTGACTGAAAGGAGTTTAACAAATGAATGGTTATCGATGTAGTTATCATTAACAATAATATCCGATATGATCATATCAGTTAGAATAATCCGACCGAAGCTGCATATCTTTAACACTCCCTCTTAGCTAGGGAGGAAGATTCATATCCTTAGATGAGAACACAATAGATCTATATATTGTGTGAGAGAAAGATATCACCTCACCGTGATATCAAGAGTGATGGCATATCCATGGATATCACATCACATGATATCCACCATAAACTCATCCTTATGGTATGTGCACAGGTATCAAGTCACATGATACCTACCATAAGGATATTAACTCATGGCATATCCACGGATATTAAGTCACATAATATCCACCATGAATATCTCAGTAATATCATACATTATGGCTTATCCATAGATTTTAAGTCTCATGATATTACTTAAGAGATATCTATCATGACATGTCCCCGAATATCAAGTCTTATGATTTTTATCATGATAGTGTGGTCAAGTATTGTAAAGTCATCACCCTTACAATACCAGAAGTACAAGTGTTCATCATTGAGAGATCGTCACCTCTTAATGATGTTCACAGGGGCCCATATACCAATGAAGTCATGGAGTCACACACATGATAGATAATAAGACTTTACACATTAATTATCGTATAGCATATATTAGTATAATAATTTAACATTGTTGAGACTCAATCTCAGATAAGGCTACCATACCAAGCTTACCTTGAAAGTATTCAACCTTTGTCTTGGGAAGAGGCTTGGTGAGAATTTATGTCGTTTGTTCATTTGTACTTCCATATCTCAATTAAATAATATTCTTTTCCACCATATCTCTAACATAATGATAGGGAATTTCTATATGCTTTGATATGTCATGAAATACAAAATTTTCTGAAAGCTTTATACAACTATGGTTGTCACAGTAAATGATAGTAGGATCCAAGGATTGTCCAAACAATCCTACAAGAAGTTTCCTTAGCCATATAGCTTCTTGAGCTCCCATGGATGTTGCAATGTACTCGGCTTCTATGGAACTTTGTGCAACTGGGGATTTTTTCCTACTAAATCAGGGGATCATAATTGAACCTAAGCTAAAACAACACACCAATGTGCTTTTTTTTATCAACTACACTTCCAACCCAATTTGAATCAATAAATCCATGCAAATTTAGGTCTACATTGTTATATTTTAGACTGTATCCAATTGTACCACGTACGTATCTAAGTATGTGTTTTACTGCAACTAGATGTAACTAGTCTTGGTTCACTCATAAACTAACTAAGTGTATTCATTGCATAACAAATGTCAAGTCTAGTGTTGACTAGATACGTCAAGGACTCAATCATTTGTCTATAAGGAGTGGGATCTGCCAAGTCTGATTTAACTGTATCTTCTTTTAACTTATGCAAGTTTTTCTCCATGGGTGTAGCCATGGACTTACAATCTATCATTCCAAACCTTTTCAAAATGTCAATAGTATATTTCCCTTGATTTAAAATGTTTCCATATGCATGTTGTCATACTTCTAAACCAAGGAAATAGTGTAAAGGACCTAGATCTTTCATGTCAAATTCAGATACTAACTCTTGTTTACATTTAGTAATGAGATGATCTTCTCCTATAATTAACAAGTCATCAACATAAAGAATGAGGATCAACACTTCACCATTAATGACCATGATGTATGAATTGGAATCTGAGGCTTGCATCATTCTTGGAGAAGCCCAAGCCTGAAAGGTAATGATCTATTCTTTCATACCAGGCGCGGGGAGCCTTTTGAAAACCATATAATGCTTTCTTTAATTTACAAACATGAGATTTTTTTATGTTAAGATTATAATATCAAATGTGATAGATATTTAATTCTATTTAAATTAGACTGTGTACTTGATATTTATATATTATTTGCATATATAAATCTGCACTTGGAAGAACACTAGTTTTTATTTATGTCTTCCAAATGTAGATTTATCTGAATATAAATATCCAAATATGAGAACATGTCTCAAGGAAGACATGTCTCTACGAATGTAGAGACATGTCTCTATATGAGACATGTCTTTTATCTATTGCAGGAGATACTGTTTCATAATATACATTAGAGGCGTTGTTTAATACGAAAGGTTGTCGCAAATCATAATGTGGGTTACAATGCGTAATACGTATCGTAACACATGTTACAATAACACTATCTCTTAGCTAGGGAAGATGTTTTATGAAAAGATTCATGCACAATATGAATAAACATTATCTCAATGTAAGATCAAAAAAATGATATTATCTCATAATATCACGAGTAATGGCCTACTAATATCAAATCCATGATATTCACCAAGTACTCAAAGTAATGGCATGCTAACATCAAGTCTCATTATGTTCACCAAGTACTCATAAGGGGTATAAAGATATTATCTCATAATATCAGGAGTAATGGCTTGCTAATATCAAGTCTATGATATTCACCAAGTACTCAGAGTAATGGCTTGCTAACATCAAGTCTAATGATGCTCACCAAGTACTCGTATCTCTAATGGAAGTATCTAAAGTAAGTGCACCTTCCATAGAGACATCATCATGATCTTCTTAGATATGATATCCATCATGATGAGGACAAGTTATTGTTAGATCGTCACCTTCCAATAACTGTCAGATATACAAGTGCAATCATTAAAAGTCGTCACTTATTCATGATGCACACAAATCACACATATATTAATGAAATAACACTCATGATCACAAAGAAAAATTTGATTAGTACAATGATCAAAGATACTGAGACTCATTCTTAGAAATTACAACCATACCAAGTTTACCTCTGAAGTATTCTACCTTAATCTTTGCAAGAGGTTTGGTGAGTATATCTGTAGTTTGTTCCTCTGTACTAACATAATTCAATTCCACCACATTCTTTTATACCATGTCTCTAATCTAGTGATAAGGTATCTCAATATGTTTGGACATGTTATGAAACACTGGATTCAAGGATAGTTTAATGCAACTCTGATTGTCACAAAGAATAATGGTGGGCTTTAGTGATTTTTCAAATAGTCCAACTAGAAGTTTTCTCAACCAAACTGCTTCTCGTGCTCCCATTGATGCTGCAATATTTTCCTGCTTCAGTGAAACTTTGAGCTACAGAGGATTGTTTTCTGCGGAACCAAGAAATCATGGTTGATCCTAAATTGAAGCAACATCCAGAGGTGCTTTTTTGATCCATAATACTTCTGGCCAAATCCGAATCAGTGTATCCATGCAAGTTCAGGTCCACATCTTTATATCTCAACCCATATCTAATTGTGCCTCGAAGATATCTGAGGATGTGCTTAGCTACTACTAGGTGTATTTTCTTTGGTTCACTCATGAACTGACTAAGTGCATTCACTGCATAGCAAATATTAGGCCTAGTGTTTACTAAGTACATTAAGGACCTGATTATTTGTCTATATAGGGTAGAATCTGCAGGCTCCGAGTCATTATCTTCTTCCTTGATTTTGAGTAGGTTTGTCTCCATTGGAGTAGACATGGGCTTCCAGTTCATCATTCTGAATCTCTTGAGGATGTCCACCGTATACTTTCCTTGATTTAGAAATATGTTATTTTTATGTTGCCAATCTTCCAATCTGAGAAAGTAATGAAGAATTCCCAAGTCTTTCATATCAAATTTAGATGCTAAGTATCGTTTGCATTTGATGGTGAGGTGCTCTTCTCCTGTTATTAATAAATCATCAACATAAAGAATCAAAATCAACATGTCTCCATCTAATATTTTGAAATAGAGATTTGGGTCCGCATCATTTTTTGAGAAGTTGAGTTTTGATAGATAATGGTTGACCCTTTCATACCAAGCTCTAGGAGCTTGTTTGAGACCATATAATGCTTTCTTTAGTTTGTAGACATGAGATTGTTTATTTTGAATTATGAATCCTTCAAGTTGCTCTAGGTATACTTCTTAATGACTCCATTCAAGAAAGCAATCTTTACATCCATCTGATGGATTTTCCATCCCTTAGATGTAGCAATTGAAATTATAGTTATGATAGAGGTATACCTGGCAACTGGAGAAAATGTTTCTTCATAGTCAATGCCTTTTTTCTGAGAGAAACCTCTAGCAACAAACTTTGCCTTGCATTTTTCTATACTTCCATCTGCTACATGTTTGACTTTGAATAACCATTTGGAGGAAACCACTTATTTATTTTTGGGCCTGGGTACAATATCCCAGACATCATTCTTAATGATAGAATTGCAATACTCTGTCATGGCATCCTTCCAAGTAAGATGTTGAAGAGCTGCGTCAACATTAATTAGAAGGCTCTAATTTTATTAATTCACTCATTTGTGCAACATAACTAGAAAATATGTGGGGTCTTTTTCTTTCCTTGGATGTACCTGAAGGAGCTGCATATCTTCCTGCTTCTTCAATCATCTTCCTGGCCCATAGAGGTATTTTCTTGTTTGTTTTGATCTCTTCAATAGTATCCATGTGATCACTGAAATCATTGTCCTCGATGATCTCTTGTATCTCCCTCTAAATATTAGGAGAGAGATCTTCTTCACTGTCATCATTCATTTCATTTTCATCTTTGGATCTTTTTAATGCAATATCTTCCTCAAAGATCACATCTCTGCTTAGTTCAATATTTCTGTCCTGGAATGTAAATTCTATATGCATTGGATGTTTCACTATATCCAACTAGAATACCTTTCTTCTCGGAAGGTTCTAATTTGGTTCTTTTCTCCTTAGGAATATGAATGTAGACTGGACATCCAAATATCCTAAGATGACTTATTTTTCGTTTAGTTTCAATAAATACTTCTTCAGGAGTCTTGTCTTCTAAATGAGAATGAGGACATCTATTTTGAATGTAGACGGCAGTATTAGAAGCTTCTTCCCACAGGTGAGTTTTTAGGTTTTGATCATGCATCATAGCTTTGGCACATTCAACAATAGTTCTGTTCTTTCTTTCTACAACTCCATTTTGTTGAAGGTTGTAAGGAATAGTGTACTCCCTCTTAATCCCTATAGTTTTACAAAAGTTTTGGAAGGCTTCTGAAGTGCATTCCTTTCCATTGTCTGTTCTTAGTATTTTAATACTCTTTCTAGATACATTTTCTACTAGAGCTTTAAATTATTTAAACTTTAAGAGGATTTCTTCAGACTCTTACACTAAAGAAAATATATCCATGTTTTCCTAGAGTAGTCATCTACAAAGATAATGTAATACAAGAATCCTCCAATGGAGGGAACCGACATAGGTCCACACAAATCAGAGTGAATAAGTTCTAACACATCTTTAGATTTTATTTCACTATTGTGAAAAGTGCTTTTGATATTCTTCCCGGATGCACAACCTTTGCATGTCCCTACATGTTCAATTTTGAGTTTTGGTAGACCAATGACCATCTTCTCTAAATTGGGTAAACCACAAAAGTGGTAATGCCCTAGAATTCTATGCCAAATTTCATTCTCATTTGATGATTCATGAATTAGGGCTTGAGAAGAAGTGCATAGTTTATAAAGACATCCTTTTCTTATACCAATAGTGTGAGCATTTTTAATGGTAGAGTTCTTGGGCCAAGCTAATACTTTTCCTTCCATAAATGTGATCCTATAACCCTTGTCTTCAAGAGCCGAGATAGAAACTAGGTTTCTTTCTATCCAAGGTGCAAATAGTATTCCTGTGAGTTGGAGTGAGACACCAGATTTGAGTTGAATGGTACAAGACCCAATTCCTTTTACTGGATAGTTTGTATCATCTCCAATAGTTACTTCTTCATCAAAAGTTTCCTCAAAGGAATCTAGGTGATCCTGGAATCCTGTTATGTGTCTGGAGGCCCCACTATCTATCACCTAGGTGTTCTTGTTGTTTGTGACTTGACTAGATAAGGCAAAGTAAAATATAAGTTTCTCTGAATTTGTATCCATATTTTTAACCTCGGCAAAAGAAGCTTGAGATTTTGTTCTATCAGGGCACTTTATCACAAGATGACCATATTTGTCACATCTAAAGCATTGTACTTTAGATAGGTCTCTTGTTTTCTTGGATGAGTGTTTCCCGTTGGTGTTTTTACCTCTTTTCCTTTTATTAAACTTCTTTCCTCTTGTGTGAGTTTGAGTATGTAGGATTTGAATTTCCTCTTTTGGAGAATTTGCACCAATCCCTCTGGATATCAACCTAGACTCTTCTTGAATGCAATCTGTTTTCAACCTTTCGAATTTGGGGAGTTTAGGTCGAGCACTGATGCCTTGAATAAATGATTCCCAAGAGATAGGGAATCTGTTTAGGGCTATCATTGATAATTCCTTACTATCATAATCATGACCAATTCCAGAGAGTTGATTTCTCAAATCATTTATTCTCATAAAGTATGAAGTAATAGTCTCTCCTTGGTTCATCTTCATTTGATTGAATTGATTTTTGAGAGTAAGGAATCTACTAGAGTTGTTTATCTCGAACATTTCTTCAAGAGCTTTGAACATGGCATATACTGAATCTAGTCTGATAATTATAGGTACTAGATGATCCTTCACTCCATCTACTAGCAATTTCATTTCTTTTGTATTATTATTTTTCCATTGAATCTTTTCATCTTTCTCATTTTGTTTAGGTTCCTTTTCTTTCACCACTATGATTAATTTGCTCTTTCAATGTTAGTAACATTCAAAATTTCCAAGCTACGAAATTTGAGGCTCCTTCAATTCTAACTCTGTTCACCATTTTGATGAGTCTAATAATTTTATCACAAAGTATTTATATAGTTTGATATATAAATATATCAATGTAAGAATCTGATCTAGATCTTTTATTCCAAACTTGGCTCTGATACCATGTTAAGATTCTAATATCAGATGTGATAGATATTTAGTTCTATTTTAATTAGGTTGTGTACTTGATATTTATATATTATTCTACATATATAAATATGCACTTGGAAGAACACTACTTTTTATTTGTGTGGCTTCCAAATGTAGATTTCTCTTACTATAAATACCCAACTATGAGAGCATGTCTCATGGAGAGACATGCCTCTACGAATGTAGAGACATGTCTCTACATAAGACATGTCTTTTATTTGTCACAGGAGATACCATTTCATAATATACATTGGAGGCGATGTTTAATACGAAAGCTTGTCGCAGATCATAATGTGGGTTACGATGCGTGATACATATCGTAACACATGTGTTACGGTACATATTATGTATCATAACACATATATGTGTTACAATACTTCTTATACAAGCCGCACGATAAGTATCGTGATCTCCAAATATATATAAATGTATCGATCGATCACTCAATCAATATTTTACGTATTATTATCATTATCATATATATATAACAAATACATTTAATCATTTTCCAGAGATGATTCTAATTGATTAATTTACTGACCGATGCTATAACATTAACACTTTGCATGAATTTCAAATCCTTCAGGTTGCCCTATGTACACTTCCTCTTCAATTACACCATTAAGAAATGCAGCATTTACATCCATTTGATGAATCTTCCATCCTTTTGATGCAACAATAGCAATCACAGTCCTAACACAAGTATATCGCACTACATGAGCAAAGGTTTCTTCTTAGTCAATTCCTTCCTTTTGAGAAAAGTCTCTGGCAACAAATCTTGCTTTATATTTTCAATGTTACCATCTGCAACATGTTTGATTTTGAAGAGCCATTTAGATGAAACCACTGATTTATCTTTTGGTCTAGGCACAATGTCCCAAGCATCATTCTTAAGAATAGATTGATATTCTTTTTGTCATGGCATCTTTCTTAACTTGAAGTTTGAAGGCTTCCTCAACACTAGTGGGTTCTGACTCAATGATTTCACTCATTAAGGCAACATAGATGGAGAATATATGTGGTCTTTTGGTTTCTCTGAAGGTTCCTTATGGTGTAGCAAAACTTTCAGCCTCTTGTAACATTTTTGTTGCCCATAGAGGTCTTTTGAGATTCACAACAGTATCTCTGAGCCCATTAGTTCTTAAAAATAGATTGATATTCTTTTGTCATGGCATCTTTCCAAACTTGAAGTTTGAAGGCTTCATGAACATTAGTGGGTTCTGACTCAATGATTTCACTCATTAAGGCAACATAGTTGAAGAATCTATGTGGTCTTTTGCTTTTTCTGAAGGTTCCTTTTGGTGTAGCAAAACTTTCAGCCTCTTGTAACATTTTCCTTTCCCATAGAGGTCTTTTGAGATTCACAACAATATCCCTTAGCCCATTAGTAGGATCCATAGGTTCATTTGGATTAACATCTTCTATAAGTTCATGTGTCTCCCTCTGAATCTCAGAAGTATGATCTTGTTCCATATTTTGAGGAGACTCTTGATCTTCAATGCCCATCTCATGAATACCCTTGGATCTTTTCAATGTAACATCTTCTTCAAAGATTATATCCCTGCTTAACTCAATAGATTTTTGACCTAGAATATAAATCCTAAAGGCTTTGGATGTTTCAGTCTACCCTACAAATATTCCCTTCTTGCCTAAGGGTTCTAGTTTTGATCTCTTTTCTTTGGGTATGTGAATGTATACAAGGTAATCAAAGATTCTTAAGTGGCTTATATCAAGTTTTATTCCCGAGAATGCTTTTTCAGGTGTTTTGTTTTCTAAAATGGTGTAAGGGCATCTATTTTGGATATATACAGCATTTCTAGAGGCTTCAACCCAAAAGGAAGTATGAAGGTTTTGATCATGTATCATGGCTTTGGTTGCTTCCACAATGGTCCTATTTTTTCTTTCTGCCACACCATTTTGTTGGGGGTTATAAGGAACACTAGGCTCCCTCTTAATCCCAACATCACTACAAAAGGTTTTGAAGTTATCAGAGGTGTATTCTCCTCAATTATCTAATCTTAAGGTTTTGATCCTTTTCCCAGACATTTTCTAGTACGGCTTTGAACTCCTTAAACCTCATAAGTACTTCATCATATTCTTTACTTTTCAAAAAATATATCCAAGTTTTCCTAGAATAATCATCAATGAAAATAACATAGTATAAGTATCCTCCTAAAGAAGTTACTATCATTGGTCCACATAAGTCTGAATGAATAATTTCTAA
Organism: Chamaecyparis obtusa; assembly: GCA_027943335.1. NCBI lineage: Eukaryota > Viridiplantae > Streptophyta > Pinopsida > Cupressales > Cupressaceae > Chamaecyparis > Chamaecyparis obtusa. The sequence goes on from BSBK01001973.1 coordinate 459,623, forward strand.
CACATGTTTGGATCTACTTTCACTATTATGAAAGGTGCCTTTAGTGTTATTTCCCAAGGCACATCCTTTGCAAATTCCTTCATGTTCTTGTTTAAGTTTAGGTAAACCTGTCACCATTTTCTCCATAGAAGGTAAAGCACGAAAATGGAGGTGCCCTAATCTTCTATGTCAAATTTCATATGCATTTGAAGATTCATGAATTAGGGCTTGTGAAGGAGTAGTGCAAAGTTTATATAGACATCCATGTCAAACTCCTGTGGTAAGAGCTTTCTTGATATTTGACTTCTTGGGCCATGGTAAGACCTTGCCATCCATGAAGGCAATTTGGTACCCTTTGTCTTCCAAGGCTTATATGGAGATCAGGTTTCACTTGATTCCTGGTACAAATAATATACTTGTTAATTGTAGAGAGGTGCCTGTGTTTAGGTGTACAATGCATGTTTTGATTCCTCTCACTGGATAATTTGAATAATCTCCAATGGTAACTTCGTCATTTGAAGTTTCCTCCAAGTTATCTAGATGTTCTCTAAATCCTATGATATGGCGTGAAGCACCACTATCAATTATCTAAGTGTTATGACTAGCGGTCACTTGACTTGACAAGGCTGAATACAATATGAATCCATCTGAATTTTTACTAACTTCAACAATAGAGGCATGAGGCTTAGGCCTATCAGAACATTTCATTGCATAGTGAGCATTTTTGTCACATCTATAACATTGTATCTTGGACATATCCCTCTTTCTTTTGGATGTGAATTTTCCATTTGATTATTTTTCTTTCTTTCTTTTGAAGTTTCCTTTCTTACTCTTCTTGTGGGAAAGAGAGTTTACAACCTATATATCTTCATTTGTGGAGTTCTATCCAATCCCTCTTGTGATTAACCTTGACTCTTGTTGAATGCAATTAGCTTTTAGCCGATCAAACTTAGGAAATTTTGATCGAGCACTTATCCCTTGAATAAATGTTTCCCAAGATGATGGAAGTCCATTGAGAGCTAACATGGTTAATTATTTACTGTCAACAAAATGACCAGTGGCGGAAATTTGATCTCTTAGTTATGATATCTTCATGATGTAAGATGTAATGGATTCTCATTTGATCATTTTCACATGATTGAGTTCTTGTTTTAGTGCAAGAGCCTTGCTCATGTTGTTTATTTCATACATACTTTCTAATGTTTTGAACATATGGTAGGATGAATCCAATTTGGAGATAATTGGTACAATGTGATCTTCTACATCATCCACCAGCATCTTCATGGCTTTATTGTTCTTTTTCATCCATTGAAGTTTCTCACTTTCTTCATCAGGTTTGGGTATGACTCCTTTCACAAATGTATCTAATTCATTTTCCTTTAAGGCAAGCATAATTATGAATTTCCAAGATATAAAATTTTAGGCCCCTTCAAGTTGGTCCTCAAATTTAACACCATTCACCATTTTTCTGAATATAAGGAATTCTAGAAAATTAATGGTAGTTAGATGATCTCTACCTATATAAATCAGATTGGATCTTCCTTATGCTAGCTCTGATACCATGTTAAATGGTATAGATTTATTTGTGAGGAATTTTAATTTTAAATTATCAACTGTTACACACAAATATTAATAACAAGTATTCAAATAATGCACTGTTTAATTGATCTGAAACAACTTCTATTTTCTTCACAAAATATTGTCGAGATAACTCTTATATGTTTCAGATTCACTTTATCAATATGTATATAATTATTAATACACTTTATCGATATGTATTATCAATACTCTTTATCAATAAATACTATTGATACTCTTTATCGATATATATTACTGATGCACTGTATTGATATGTATTATCGATATGTATTACTATTGCACTGAGATGATATTGATTTGTGATGTCTATGAATTAAGTTGATGACTTCAATATATATGATATGAATAGTGTGGTCTCACGTAGAGACGAGTCTCTATGTGACACCAAATCAATGTGACTGAAAGGAGTTTAACAAATGAATGTTTATCGATGTAGTTATCATTAACAATAACCATACTCAACGATAGATATCATTAATGATAATTACATCGATAACCATTCATTTGTTAAACTCCTTGCAATCACATTGATTCAGTCTCACATAAAATCCTTTAACAGTTTAACGATAAGTTTTTAGTAACCAGCTAGCATCCACCGTCATATAAACTATATAAATAGTCATATGAGTAATACTATACCAAAATAAAACTATCCTAACCAACAACATTAATCTAAAACCAGTCTTCAACAACATAATAATAGAAAAACTAAAGGCACCGGCAACTATAAAGAGTCTTGACCCAAAAACTAAAGAGGACACCATAGACTAGACTACTTAATTTTGCATCCCGACTAGGTAAGCACACTAGCCCAATCATTAGTGATAGATGGGGGTAGCCGAGCTATGCATCACCCACAGGGTAAATCTAGAAATATTGGTAACCTTCATGTCAAGGTCCACAACTTTTGCCTTTAGCTTGCCCAGGTCCTCTTTCAGCAGCATGCAATTATTATAGGTCGCAATAATAGTTTCTGTATAAGTCCCTATGTCCCCATCCTCTTCCTCAGGCATCATGCCATTGGTAATGTCAAGAGGCCCCAATTTCACACTGTCAAGGTCATGGGTAGATGAGTTATCATCGGAACCCTCGACCTCCATAGTTCCATCTTTCTCAATCTCATCCTTTTGGTCTTTATCACCATTGTCCTCACTCTGATTTTTTTCTCCATTCTCCTCCTTCCGAAGGCCTTCATTCTCTTCAGCATCAAAATCCTCCAACTCCTTGTATTTACCTTTACCAACAAAACGAGTAGCAATCTAGTGGGAGCACCTATGGGTGCTCTTTTCCTTGACCACATCATCATCAAACCCCACTTCGTGGATGATATAGTTGGATTTCTTATTCCCATCCTTGGCTTTCAACTTGGAAAGGCTTTTTCTTTTTTTATCTATCGGTTCAATCTTAATAGTGGGTTCCATTTTGAGAATGGAGTAGGTAGGGGTTTCTAGGCTAGGTTGACGAGAACCATCTTTTAGGATAGGGTTCTGCAAGCATTTCTTCCTACTGTGTCCAGGCGAATCAAGGATGCTTACAAAGGGTGGAGATTGAGGTTGAGGGGCTTCATGGACCACAATTTGATACGGAGGGTAGAGAGTAGGTGGAAGTGGTAGAGGTGGAAAATAAGCCCCCAGTGGAGTGGAATTGGCCTTTTACCTTAGCTTTTGGCAAATTCAACAACCTCTTTAACAAAGTTCTCAAGAGAGTTCAACAAAAAGAACGGGAAGGCAATTAAACTCCTGTTGCAAAGTGATTCAAAATAGGCATGTGATAGTAGTAAAACACTTCGAAATGACCTTCCAAAGTGAAATATTTCATGGCCATAAGGCATACCTAGTCCTAAGTTTTTGAAAGTTTGGCCCTCTCATAACCGCCATGCATTTTTATAGGGGACTCATTTGGATAGAAGAATTGATTCAAGATCTACATGTCCAAAACCCTACTCTGCTTCTGCCATTTTCTCCCAGTCGTCAGGAGGCCAATGGACTTCACAATAATATCTTCATTGATTTCAAAACTAATTCCACTCATAGTAACCCTTCTCTCTAACCACGAATTGGCGAATTGAGCAGAAAGATTTTCACCATAGCCTATCATATTCTCCATGAGTTGAGAAACACCACCCTCCCTGCAAATATGCCAGATAGTGGGATTATTTTTAAATTTATCAGGCTTGTTGGGCTCAATTCTCACATGGTCACAACCCATCGTAGGAAAACTGGAGATACCCACAATAGAAACCCACAAAATAATAGAGCACATCGTAGCAGAATAAACAAAAAATCGCCTTAAAATGCTTGTGTAAATAGTCGTAATTACTCTCTAGTCCCCAATAAAAGTCATATTTGGTGAGGACATCTCGCTCACTCCACCATTCTTTTTCGCAAAGGGAAAAGCCATCAAAAATCACAAAATCTTTTATTTCTTTAATGTTGAAACCACTAAGCCTCTTAATCATGCAAAGATGATAGAAAAAATAATTTCCAATGTACTGTCTCTTGATGATGTGGCCAAGGAGAGAGTTGTAGGACACGTCATCAGCCATGTTACAATTCCATGTGAGAAATGACAAGGTGATCACCAACAAAAAAAACCCACCTTCATAAAATCAAATTTAAAGTTACTCATAACCATGCAACACATGTTATAAGCCTTAGCCCATCCCAACAAATAATTTAGAGTAATAATCATGGGATCTAATGATGACTTTTTTCTTCTTCGATAAGAAGCTTCACATTAGGAGGTAGAGCCTCCAAGTTTCTCTAGCATCTCAAACTAGTAGTCAAGTGCCCCAAAGCTAATAAAGCATCAGCAACCCCACTTCCTTCCCTATAAGTGTGACAAATAGAAAATCCTTCAAACCCAAGAAACATCCTCTTAATGTCATCCATCACAGTAGCAAAGGACTAATTGATTCTAGCATTGCCTCTAGTAGCATCAACAACCGATTTAGAATCTCCTTCAATAATCAAAGCCTTAACCCCAATAGATAAAGAAATCCTAATGCCCCAAAAAAGTGTCATGCACATAATTGCTAGACAAATCCAAGAGGCACCCAAAGTAAGCAGTCATCAATTCTCCAAAATGAGTACAAATAAGATCACCTCCAACAACACCCCCATTCCTCAAAGAGCCATCAAAGTCTAGTTTGCACCATCCCTTATCAAGAGGTCTCCACCTCGTGCTTTGTTGTCAACCTTCTAGAATTATCAACCAAAGCATAGCCCTTTGGTAATCCCCAATTTTTAGCTATTTTGTGGTCCAAAGAGGAAGGTTGGGCATCCATCTTGTGGAGTTTTATGATAGATTGTCAATCAGGAACCTTAGGAAAGACTTGAACACCACTTCCACGAGACTCTCACAATCCCTAAAGACCCTATTGTTTCTCTCCTTCCAAAGGCTCGAACAAACATGGGGGGGATGAGCTTACATAATTGTTTGACATAAGGATTGGTAGAAAACACTTTCCATTCTTCATGGAATTGATCCAGACCAAAGTTCAATTCCCAATTGATGTTAAGATTTTGCAGCACCATATGCCAAAGATCAACAACAAATTGGCAGTGGACTAAAAGGTGAGGTATAGTCTCCTCCTTGTGCTTACAAAGGTAACATCTATTAGGAAATTGGATTCCCCTTCTTATGAGATTATCTTGGGTAAGAATTTTCCTATGGAGAATTGTCCACCAGAAAAATTTGATCTTAGGAATTAAATGGGGATTCAAGATCTTACCCTAGTTTTTAGAGGAAACTTCAACCTTAGAAAGTAGTTTGTAAGCTGAGTTCACGTGAAATCTGTAAGAACCCCAAATTGGTCCTTAACTGCTACAAACGTTTATCTCAATTTGTTGTTTGATAGTTTATGAAATTTTTTAGATTTTCAAAGGTTTTAGAAATAAAAAGCAAATATGCAATAATCTGAAATTCTGAAACTATTCAATTAACTGTTGCAACTTCTATTTATTTTTCAAATGAAATACAAAAGGAAATCAAGACAATCCTTTATTGGAAAATGATTAACAAAGGCAACTATGAAATGCATAAAAAACCTAGGAGAATACACCAACTGCTGCAGGAACTTATTTATTTCAACTCTACAATGTTGTGGTTGTAAATCTGAAAGAGGATAATGGATGTGACTTATTCCTCCATAAAACTGCAATTAAATACTATCTTCTTCCTACTACTAAAACTAATATTGTTGAAGCACAAATAGAGTCTCTAGATGAAACCCTCTGAATTTCCAAATTCACTAGATATTCCACTAGCTCAAATGGATACACACAGAAGAACTATGTTCTTCAATGGAAAAGTTGAAACCCCTTCTTAGAGCTCAAAATCACAATGATCAATCTGAAAAATAATAATAGATACCTTCCTTCTTTCCCCAGCAAGCATTAATAGGCTTGCCAACCGTAAATCGCAATTCCTTAAAAAGTTGTGATTTCTTTCTTTAAGGCATTAAAATATAATCATTAAATAAATTTAATGATTTAGACTTAGGAAAACATGTCAATAAATCAATACATTAATTTGGCCCCCTTCATGATACTTAGACCCATCACTTAAGTGATTTAATGTAAAGTCAATTTACAACTTAATATTAAATCATTTGCCATTTAATTAATATATAACCACTTAAAACTGAATAACTCTCTCAAAAATGAGAATTTGGCTTAACCATCTGAAACTGGAGTTGGCATAATAATTTCCCATGTGATCAAATAATATCTCTAAAAATAGCAAGGGTCCATCTCTATGACTCTAAAAGTTGCTAAAAATAACAAAACTCAAACAAACAGAGTCTGAAACCTCTGCAAACCAAATCAAGGGTATTGAGCTCTGCAAAAGTTGATCCATCGAATAAGCATATCTCCCCTATGCACAAAATGACCCTCTATCCATCTCTACTAGCCTACGAGGGTCCAATGATAGGCTAATCAATAGCTAGAATGATGTCTCTAGCTAGAAGGGGACATCACAATCCGCCCTTTCCCAAAATTTCTTGTCCTCAAGCAATCTCAACTTTGGATGTTGTAAAATCTCTTTGCTCTCCCAAGTGGCATCCTCAACTGACATGTCCTTCCATTTCACCAAGTACTCCCTGATGGTACATCTCCTCAAATTCCTTTCCCTAAACTCAATGATAGCCTCTGGCACTAAAACCAACTTCCCCTCATCATCCAAGGGTGGAAGCACCATAGAAGGAAAAATCTGGTGTCCTAACACCTTTTTGAGACATGACACATGGAAAATATTATGGACTCTCCTCTGTGCCGGCAAATCCAACTCATAAGCCACCTCACCGACTCTCCTGATCACCCTAACGGGTCCATAGTATCGTGGCTTAAGTTTCTTGGCACCATTCTTTTTGAGAGTGGACTGGCGATAAGATTGTAGCATCAAATACACCACATCCCCTACCTCGAAAGTCTGCTCAGTCCTCTTCTGATTTTCGTACTGCTTCTGTTGATTTTGTGCCTTAGTGATGTTCTCCTTCGGAGCCTTTACAATGTCCTGGCTCTCCCATAAGTAATCTCTAGCACTAGGCACTCTGCTATCACTCAGCAACAAATCCATGAAATTGGGTGCCTCATACCCATATAATGTCATGAAAGGTGACATCTGAATAGACATGTGATAATTGGAATTGTAGCAATACTCACATAGATAAATCCACTTAACCCAAGCCTTATGTTGCCTTGCTATGTAGTTCCTGAGGTATCCCTCCACTCATTTGTTGATTATCTCAGTCTGTCCATCCATCTGGGGGTGGTAGCTAGTACTCAAAGTGAGCTCTGTCCCACACAATTTGAATAACTCCTGCCAAAAGTGACTCATAAATCTGTTGTCTATGTCGTTGACAACGCTTCGAGGTAAGCCATGCAACCTAAATACCTCTCTAAAGAATAAATCTATCACCTGGGTAGCAGTGCATGTAGCATTGATTGGGAAGTAGTGGGCAAACTTCGTAAGTCGGTCAAAAACAACATTTATACATTCTATGCCTGGGGCTCTCGGCAATCCTGTGATGAAATCCATGGACAAACACTCCCACTTCCTATCAGGAATCGAAAGTGACTGAAATAAACTAGCTGGAAAAGAGTGCTCTTGTTTATTCTATTGGCAAGTAGGACACTCTTTAACATACTATAACACATGATGCCTATGTAAGCCTTGCCTCCTATGCAAGCTCTTTGTCCCACTAACTGCACTATGAAAGGAGGCTGAATCAGAACTGCTCACCACAAGATCGTTCATACGTGAGCTATCGTCCCTGCACAACTCTGCATCCAAGATACAACTACTACGTACCTCAACCAACTCCTCATCCGAAGAAATGGAAGCCCTCGCAATATCAATCTCCTCGCATGTCTCAGTGTCCACCTCAATAGTAAGATCCTGTAAACATCGATCATGGGACTCAACCAAAACCTCCTCGGAGTCATCACCCAATATCTCACAAGGGGTGTCATACCTAGTGCGGCTCATAGCATCATCGAATGTATCATCAGATGTTTCCATACTATCTTCATCCACATCTCCTATTAAAGCCTCAACTGCTGACACCTGACTCTACACACATGACTCAACGTCGGGTTGTACACCAATAATGTTGGAGCATGAACCACCATCTACCGACTCTTCTATAACGCCCAGATCACCAACATCACAACTAGGTGACTCCATACATGCATCGATTCCATACGAGGAAGCAAATGCCTCCTGCACTGGAGCAACACTATGATAGCTAACATAAAAGTCTCCAATAACAAATCCTTCCTCAGAAGAGTCTGAACACTCAATGACAACTACAGCATCAGCTGCCTCTGAACTAACTGTAGTGACTACTCTGGGAGCATCAACCTATTGAAGCTCAGTGTTGTTGTCCACCAAGGGCACTGATACATCCACATGTCCCTGTGAAATAAGTCCATCATCAGCGCTGCGGATAGGACTAGCAAGTGTCGTACTAAATATAGGTACATCTACATCATGGACACCTGTCAGAGAAAACTCAAGCTTTCTCCCCTACAATCTCGTTGTCGGCCTTCTAAAGGCAGAAACCATATATCTCGCTGCCCTCTCAACTGTTTCTAGATCCGACAAGCTCTCCGCCAACCTTTGTTGATGAAGCTTAAGTTTCTCCATACTTTACATCAAGGCATTTATTTCCTCTCTTTTTCTCACACTGCTATGCCGAATCTCAGAACTAGGCCTCCTTAATTTGTCCATAGCTACAAAATGTGGGAGTGCTGGTCACTCTTAATATAACATCAGAATAAAAATGAATTTCATACCCCACAAGATAGTAGGAAACATGCTTTGATACCACTGTGAAGAGTCTGCCTGGCTCTTTGCTGAAGATAACTTTTCTTTTTAAATTGTTTGCAAGTTTTGTTTTTGTTTTTTATAATATTTGAATTCTTTTGAAACTTTTCCAGAATTCAATAACATAAATTATACAATTAAAATAATTATGGATGTTCACCAAAAACTTTTAACTAAAGATTTATCATTTCTCATAAATATCAATTCATACATTAAATGCTATTAGCACCTGGCAATGGAATTGATTGTTTGGTAAAATTGAATAACTCCCAATTATTGTTGTTGTAGCCTCAATGATGAAGAAGTATCCATTGGGAGTCCACACAATGCAAGGAATCTCCACGCAGCTTGAAAGAATGAAGTCGTAGCTCCCTCAAACAGGTAACACAGCCTTCTAGACAAGACTCACAGCCAAACAAGATGACGCGGCCTTAAAAAAAAAGTCACGTGGCCCTTGAATGTAGTGACGCGGCCTTAGGGACCAGTCATGCAGTCCATAAAATATGTGACATGGCCCTTCAACAAGTCAAGCAGCCAAAGAAGAAATGTGACTACCCTCTAGAACAAAAAATGCAACCAAAAACAATAATATGCTTCTTGGATTATTGTTTGGAAGCTCACCAAATTCGAACACAGCCAGCTGGGAAGATACAACAGCCTTCCTGGCAATTATCTGAATCTCTAAATGAGAAATTGAACCACAATGAGGAATATATGTTGAACAAAAACAATTGAATAATTCTTCACAATTTGATATACATCAGCACCAAATTGTATTTCCAAAATCATAATTAAATATTCAGAATTGCAGTAGCAAAATTTATTATCAATCAGTGATGAATCAAATTGCAAAATGAGGAATCAGTCCTCAAACCCTAGCAGTATTTCTCCTCTCTCAAAACACATTTTTTATCAAATGATCAATAGGTAAGTAAAGTGCTTTTTCGAGTTGAATATATAAGCTTTTTTTTAAAAGCTTCAACTTTACTTTTTTCACTTAAGTAGTTTCTTCAACACAACATCATTTTATAACATTAAATTTATAAAGTCATAAAGTTATTAAAGTTAAATAACTTAATTTAATAACGACAATTAAAATATGAAGCCACTGAATCTATCTGACGGAAACAAACTAACTTCTGACAATAGAGCCCCGAGCTCAAACTACCCTGCCAAAAATAGCCATCTGCCAAAAATAGGCTTCCTATAAATAGTAAGTCTCTCAAACTAGAGATCCCTGATAAACGATTCTAAAACATTTGATAACATTGTGCAGACACCCTGCTAAACCAGGCCATACCCAAAATATCACTTACTAAAAATAGTAAGTCGTCTAATCTGACCCAAACAAAGAGCAAACCTGACAACTAGAACCTCCATAATAGAATCCAATCACTGGCTCTGCCAACTAACCCCCTATAATCACCTTATTAGCTTACGAGGGTCGCCAAACTAAGTTAATCCCAAAGGTCTGAAAAATGGGGACATTACAGTAAATCTGAAAGAGGATTATGATTGCGACTTATTCCTCCATAAAACTGCAATTAAATACTATCTTCTTCTTCCTATTGCTGAAACTAATATTGTTGAAGCACAAATAGAGTCTCTGGATGAAACCCTCTGAAATTCCAAATTCACTGGATATTCCACCATCTCAAATGGATACACACAGAAGAACTACATTCTTCAATGGCAAAGTTGAAACCCCTTCTCAGAGCTCAAAATCACAACAATCAATTTGCAAAATAACAATGGATACCTTCCTTCTTTCCCCAGCAAGCATAAATAGGCTTTCCAACCCTAAATTGTAATTCCTTGAACGTTGTGATTTCTTTCTTTAAGGCATTAAAATATAACCATTAAATAAATTTAATGATTCAGACCTAGGAAAACATGTCAATAAATTAATACATTAATTTGGCCCCCTTCATGATACTTAGACCCATCACTTAAGTGATTTAATATAAAGTCAATTTACAACTTAATATTAAATCATTTGCCATTTAATTAATATATAACCACTGAAAACTGAATAACTCCCTCAAAAATGAGAATCTAGCTTAACCATCTGAAACTGGAGTTGGCATAATAATTTTCCATGTGATCAAATAATATTTCTAAAAATAACAAGGGTCCAGCTCTATGACTCTAAAAGTTGCTAAAAAAAGGAAAACTCAAACAAACAAAGTTTGAAACCTCTCCAAACGAAATCAAGGGTATTGAGCTCTGCAAAAGTTGAACCATCAGATAAGCATATCTCTCATGTGCACAAAATGACCCTCTATCCATCTCTATGAGGGTCCAATGATAGGCTAATCAATAGCTAGAATGATGTCTCTAGCTAGAAGGGGACATCAAAAAATCACCTTTGGTATCCATTTTCAAACAAAAGTATCATTTCTAGGGAAAAGAGGAATATGAGTCATGCTGATCATTCCTAACAAACCAAGGATTTTCTAGTTCAAATGTGGGTTGGCCCTTCTGCATTAAGAAAACTTGGTCCACTTTTTGTCTCTAGATATATAGTCGTTGACATTATAATTAACCAATCAGTATCTTAGCAATATCCTTGAGCACCCTCAAGGCCACAATAGACTCTAATTTCCCATCTCCAATCCAGATATTCTCCCATAATCTAATATTCCTATCGTCGCCAAGTTGTCACTTCAGTCTTAGTTGAATGGTATTTCTACATGTCATAATGTTGTTCCAAATTTTTGAGCCCGAGAGGAGGCCTGAGGTATTAAGGACTTTATGAAAGCAATAATAATAAAGATATGTAGTTTTCATCATGTGGCTCTAGCTCATGTTTTCCGCAGTCAATTTCCAGCCAAGTTTGGCAATTATAGCTTTATTTAGGATAGTAATTCTTCTTATCCTTGAGCCCTCCAAGCTTTTAGGTTTACAAATTTTCTCCCAGTTGACCAGAGACAACCTCTTTTTTCTTCAGTGCAAATCCATAGGATGAACGTTGCAGTCTCCAGTTTCTCAACCATTGCACCAGAAATTTTAAAAATAGACGGGAAGTAAATCGGGAGGCCTTGAGAAATTGAAGTTTCCCAACACTACTAAGAAGCTTACCTTTCTAACCAGCTAACTTCTTTTGCATTATTTCAAGAATAGAGTCCCAATAGGTTTGATTAACATCCCTAATAGTAAGAGGGAGGCCAAGGTACAGACCCAGGTGAGCAGCACATTGGTAGCCAAGGATGTTTTTTACTCTGACCTACAAATCTTCGTTAGTAATAAAAAAATATATGGAGCTCTTGTTATAATTAATATGTTAGCTAGAGACATTAGCATACAAGGTAAGAAATGACTTCCATTACCTAGCCTCAACCACAGAGCTTCTTCCAAAAAGGATGGTACCATCCACAAATTATTGGAGGGAGGGGGGAAGAGTGGAAATAGCTTTAACTCTATGAACTCTTCTTTCCTAGGCCATCTTAAGGAGGTTCCTACCAATGACTTTCGCAATCATGATAAACAGGTAAGGGGAGAGAAGGTCCCCTTGGCATATCTGTTGGCATTTGATGAAGGTAATCTAAGTTTGATCATATAATTGTATTGTGGTGTTGTCATTGTTGGAACCATGATCTATTTAAGGCATGACATCATTTTTCCCAATGGTGTTGAAGGATTAAATTGAAGAATCAACTAAATGTTCAGTCAATCGGAAAGAAGATTGTATGCAAGGTACAGGCGACCGGATTTGGAGTTGGAAATCAAGTTAAGATGTGCGGTTGGGAAAATATCATCTATAGAGGCATATTTAACTACATATATGACCACATCAGTTAGACTGAAGAATACTGTGAGTTATTGAGGATTGAAGCAGCACTGGCAGTAAGAACAAGAGACAAGCAAAGTGAGTTTGGCTAGATCAGCCAACCGGTCAAATTAGAGTTGGGAATTATTTTATTTATGACTTGATTAGTGTTGTGTTGACTTTATTGAGTTGACCAATGCATTTTGGCGCGATAGGATTTGTTTTTTATGTCAATGGGTAAAACATTTTTTGGAAAAAGGCCAACTTTAAAAAAGTGTCTTATAAAAGAAAATTAAAATCAAGTTTTAGGGTTGATGTGATGATGCGATAGGTGGTAATAATTTTGTGAAGCTGAAGGAAGGAGTTTTGAATGTTTAGGCGGTGTTGTGATCAGAATTGAAGTGGATCTATCAGACAAGAAGTGCCATAATTAGATTATTCATTCTTGTTCCTATCTCAAGGCAATCCCTAACAGGTTTGCAGGTAAAATCTTTTAACAAGGTCACTTTTAATAGAGTGAGCAAGTTCTTTAATGGGATTTGAAGTATAAAGCCTCTAACAAGGTGACTCTTAGAAGGAGTTTGAAATTCCTTAACTGGGTAGTCTTTAACAAGACTTTTGTAGCTTCTAACAAGACTATAAATACTCTTAATCGGGTATAACCTCAAAAGGGTTTTTGTAATTGCTCCTAATATGGAAAATTTTAGTGGTGCAATGGTGAAATTTGTGGGCATTATTCCCACATGTGGTTTTCTCCCTCTAACAAGGGTTTCCACAGGGAAAATCTTGTGTTTTGTGTTCATTGTGTGTGAATGTTTTATTTGATATGCTTCTATGTTATATTATCATTTGCATGTTGGATCTTGTGGAAGATTATTGTTAAAAGTTTCAAACTTGTGGATGCACTAATTACCCACACCCCCTCTCAGTGCCTTATAATACTAACAATTGGTATTATAGTTTTGGTTCCCTTAAAAGGCCTAACAACTCTGGAAGGGTCCTTAAGGAAAATATGGAGGGTTTGAGGTACAATAGGCAACTTGATGAAGCTAAAAGGGTTATCAAAGAGTTGAAAGATCAATTGAAGCAATCAATAGCCAAATGATAAGAACTTGTTGAACAATTGAATGGGAGTCATGACTACATTGAGAAATTACCTAAACAAAGTGGATCTAAGGAATCTGAAGTAGCCCTGAAAGCCATGGCTATGGAGAACGAACAATTGTACAAACACAAGAAAAACATTAAGAGAGAGGTTGAAGCCCAATCAATCAGAATGTGTGAAGAATTAGAAGCAAGTAGATCTACAGAGAATGCAAGGAAAATTGCAGAAGATGCCCTAAAGGCCAAGGATGAAGCACTGAAAGCTGTAGAGGATGGACATTTCAAGTCAAGGCAAGAAGTTGGCACATCGCATGAACATCTGCATGATACAAATGAAGAAAATGAAAAAGCTCTAAGGGAGAATGAGAATCTAAGTAATGAGAATGAGCAATTAAAAGGAGAATTGAAGACTGCTGAAGAAATTCAATGAAAGTACTACAAAACTCAATGAGAAACTCATAAATCAAAGAAGAAGTAAAGAGACCACAGGCATAGGATATATCGGTTATACTTCTTTTGAAGTTGGTGAATATTCTTAAACAAAGGAGATCAAGCAAGAAGGAAAGTCTCCATCAAAGGTAACATAGAAATTCTAGCAAGAAAGCTTACAAACCTGTATATTGTTCTAATTGGCATAAGGCGAGTCATACTGCAAATGTATGTAGAAGAAGGTTTGCAAATAGAGCTAGCACTTTTGATGGATATTGCTACAATTGCAATAAGTATAGACATAGTGCTCATGATTATAGATCTAGATCCAATAGTAGATCTAGTAGCTTTGATGGTCATTGTCACAATTGCAACAAATATGGTCACAAAGTTGATGAGTGCAAGTCAAGAGTGAATAATCAAAGGTTATCTATGAACTGGGGAAAACCTTACCAAAGGGAGAGGCAATTAGATGTCACATGCTCAATCTGTGGTAACTATGGACACATGGCTATGAATTTCAAAATGAGGACTGCAAGAGGTAATGTTGGACCATGGAGATCAACTAGTATGGCATGTTTTCATTGTCACAAGATTGGACATCTAGCAAGGAACTGCAGGTTAAGGAGCCCATCGGTAAACCAGTCAAGCAACCAAAAAGGAAAGAAAATTGTAAATGTAGAAGAAACTAGGAAAGAGATGAACAAGACTTGGAAGAAGAAGGAAGATAGTAAAACATCGGAGGGATCCACATCACCATCGAGTGTGGAGAATTCTTCATCAAACTAAGCCTTCATGTGGCTTAGGGGGAGCAAGTATTGTTGAATCTATCTTCAGAACCCCTATAGGTGTGTGGTAAGATCTATCAATATTTTAAGATGCACTAAGATCTTTTGGAGTGTATTGTGAAGTTTCGATGAATTACATGGTGTTTTGATCATTGGTAATGAGTTTTTGGGTTGATCAGTGAAAAGGTAAGTTCTATTGGTAAGTGCATTTAAATATGTGTGCGAAGGTAGATAAAAAGGCTATTTTGGATTTCATTTTCACCTTGCACATTTTGAAAGTTGTTGTGGAGCGAAAGAAGCATTGTTCGAGCCATTTGCAAATATCCAAGCAATAAGGAGAAATTTTTTATGTTGATATGGAAAAGAAAATCAATTGGTTGTTGTCGTGTTCTTCAACAAGAACCCTAGTTGTGAACTATTTAAGGTATTTATATGATATTTGCATTTGTGGTTGAAAATTTAGGATGGCTACTCCTAAGTTGATAAATATTACTAAAAGACCTAGACTAGAGTTTAAGAAACATCCATTCAAATTGATGGAAAATGACCCAGCGGGTGCCCTAGGTCGTGCTCTATGGTGTTCTGCATATAGAGGATGTTAGAGCATTTATTCATTGCGAGTTGGAAGACCTAGGATCAGGGGCAATATATGAACAATATAAGAATTTATGTGATGATAACTTAGTGTTAAAGGATGAGCATAAATGCATAGCCAATAAAGGTTTTCATCACGCAGTGAATTATCTCTATGAATTTGAAGATGATCGGGTCAGGTATGTTCTAAGTATAATTCATGACCAGTTCATGTGGCTAGACCGACCACATAAAATCACAAAAGAAGCAATCCATGTTGTAACAGGTCTATGTGCAACCAGTGATGTACCTGTTATTTGCACCATTTCTAAACAAAAAGTGATCAGATTGACAAAATCTAAGTGGTATGGTTGTCCGATGAATATGAATGATATTACAAACAAAGAGATAAAGTATGCATCTATGGTTATTGGCTACAAGGTGTATCACTCTAGTCAGGTGAATTGATGCAGGAGCATCCTAGGATTCTTGGCAATCCTGTATCAACCAAAAATATGTTTGTTTTGAAAGGTGGATTAGTAGTTTTGATCTTAGTTGGTGAATTATTTGCTTGGTCTTGGAGTTTGGTTGCTCGGTTACAGTGTTTACCGGGGTACTCAATCTCTGAAGAACGCTCGGTAACTGAAGGCGTCAGTTTCCCTGGTGCTCAGCGATAACTGCGTTGCTCGATGATGCTTGGCATGGTCGGTTCACTGGTGCTCAGTGATTTCTCTGTTGCTCGGTAGTTTGGCTTACTGATGGGTGTTCTTGAAGATTTGCTTGGCCGACTTGGGGCATTTATTGTTGATATCTTTTGTTGAATTCTCCTATGTGGATCTGGAGGCCGACATGCTGAATTTAATTATTGTAAGGCTATTTGAGAGCTGACTTGTATTGCATTTAATATTTGTTTAGGAAGAGTTAATGGTTTCATCCAGCCAACTTGTGGCTGAGGATTAGTATTTAAAGGGTGTTGGGGTAGTTTTTTAGGACAGAAGTCAGGGAAGAGAGATAGGAGCGAAGTTGTGGAAAAGTTCCTGCGGGATCTTGCAAATCATATTGGTATTTGATAGTTTGTGGTAGCAGAGTTAGTAGCTTGCGAGCTTAGGAACAAGGAGATTGTTTGGTGTCTTGCGATCACAAGGTTAGATCTTTCTTGGAGTGCCTACCAGTGTCCTATTGTGTTCAGGGATAACTTTAAGAAACCCCCTTTAGGAAAAAAGTGTAAAATCCTAGCAAATCGTACATTATTTTAGGGGGGAATTTGTTTTAATGCAGGCGAATCTTTTTTTCAAATCCATGATTTTTCATAGTTTTTATTGGCGATTTTTTCCCCGAGGAATGAAAATTTCATAAATCGCTGGTGAATAATTTTCTTTTGAAGTAAAAAATTATAATATATGAGGCGAATAATTTTCTTTTCAAGTAAAAAATAATAATATCTGAGGCGAATGATTTTCTTTTGAAGGGTAAAAAAAATATTTGTATTGGCGAATTTTATGTACCATTTGAAAATTTATTTATTTTATTGGCTAATCGTTTGTTAATTATGACAAAAAAAAATATTTTGTTGGCGATTTTCAAAAGATGGGAAATATTTTGTTATAATACCTTTGACTAACATACCTAACATATATACATTATTTTATAATGTTAAATATATTATTTGATACCATCTGATGATCCAAGATCAATGGCTAAAGTTTAATTTCGACCCCAATTTCTTGAAGGAAACAAAGTTGTGGAGGAAGTCACCGGAATGTTGACACGTATCAAATAAGGGTTACTTGTCTACAGACTACAGTGTACACATGTTGGTATCGATATTCACGGCTCTATTACTATAGTGCAACTTGTAACCTCTTAACTTGGTAAGCAATAAATGTCTTGTCAGTGACAAGTGACATTCTTTAACTTGTCACGCAAAGTAGACACACACCACTTCCAAATTCGTATAGACGCTATAACTGATATCTGACATCTTTTGCATTTATGGAAAAGATTTACTACCAGATATGAAAGCTTAAGTCCAAAATTTTAATTTCTCACATGCATGCATTTAGGGGAAAGATTTACATGAAAGATTTAGAGGCATGTTAAGGACAATGGATTTAATATCATTAAAGACAGAATAATTTATTACTAAGTAACGATCAAGAATTCAAGGGCTATTTATAGACGATCTATCCTCATTATTCATCGATTCGTCTTTGGCGTTTGCTATATAATTTGTTTGTTTAGGGTCTGCAGTCTACAATCTGCAAATAATTTGTTTTTAAATTTTTTGTAGTTTTAATGTTTCAAATGGACACTCCAATTAAGCTTATATGCACATCTAAGGAGGCCCAGAAGGCCTTTCTGGGTTCCTTTACTGATGAAGCCTTAGAATCTATTTGTAAGGAGGGTGGGCCTTTCGTTATAGAGGCTGTGAAAACAATGTTGGGCCAAGAGTTTCAGAACAATGAAGATAGGTACCGGGTCAACATGGACATTACGTCCCATTTTTTGGCATCTCTTCTCGACCTCGAAGGAGAGAAGGTGGAGATGTTAATGCTGCTAAGGAGGGTTTTTAAAGAAGAATACCTGGGGGACAACGTTAATGTTGTCGTGTTCACAAAAATAGGGGTGGGGATCCCTTGGGCAAGTGAAATACCCAAGCTTCTCCTCCTAGGCCAGAATGTGGCCATGCAACTTTTTCTTTTGGGCCTCAATGCTGGGCAGTATAAGCGCCATAGGAAATGGGCCCTGATTGCTAGGGATTTCCTCTGAAAGTGGTTTGGCCTTGACGAAGAGGAGGCTGAGGTGGGGCAATTCGGGTGGCTCGATGAATTCGCGCAAATAATCATCTCTCGTGAATTCTACTTAGATGGAGCCGAAGGCCAAAATAAGTAGTGGACTAGTACTGATTTTTTTTTATAAAAAGTTTATGGTTTTTTTTTGTTTATAGTATGTTTCTTTTTGTAGTATTTATTATTGTACTGGAAGTAGACACTGGACTACTAGTCTACTAGTGGTTTTTTTTTAATAAAAACATACCTCATTTTTTGGTTTTTTTTGTTTATAGTAGGTTCCTCTTTGTTCTGGAAGTGGAACTGGACAATGTTTATGTAATTATAATTTTATGAAAAGAAAACAATAAAAATTTCGCTCATTTCAATTTGTACAAAAAATGGTTCTTAGACTTCTCTGTCATTGTGATTACAATATTTTAATTAGTTTCTTTATGATTTATCTGCGTATTAGATATGTATGATGTATCACAGTTGTACAATGTAGATAGTTATAGTTAATAAAAGAAATGTTTTATCAGTTATCACTAAGTATTGACATTAAGTTTGGGTAATGTTACCTATCAAAATTCACACTCGTACATTTAATATGAAAGATTTATAAAATTTTGAAGGACAAATGAATTAATAAGGTTAGAGAAAGAATTTATGGTATTCTAATTATAATATATGAGAATTATATGTGAATCTATGATTATAATTATCAACATTAAAGTTATAATCAATAAAAAATATCATTTTAACTTTAAGAATACTATATAATCAATTTGACAGACAAATGAATTAATAAGGTTAGAGAAAGAATTTATTGTTTTCTAATTATAAGGTATGATAATTATATGTGATTATAATTATCAATGTTAAAGTTATAATCAATAAAAAAATATCATTTTAACATTAAGTATACTATTTAATCAATAAAAATAATTGCAAGCTTTAGCTCATTTCAATTTGTACAAAAAATGGTTCTTAGACTTCTCTGTCATTATGATTGCAATATTTTAATTAGTTGCTTTATGATTTATCTGTGTATTAGATATGTATGATGTATCACAATTGTATAATGTAGACAGTTATAGTTAATAAAAGAAATGTCTTATCAGTTATCACTGAGTACTGACATTAAGTTTGGGTAATGTTACCTATCAAAATTCACACACTCGTACATTTAATATGAAAGATTTATAGAAGTTTGAAGGACAAATGAATTAATAAGGTTAGAGAAAGAATTTATGGTATTTTAATTATAATGTATGAGAATTATATGTGAATCTGTGATTATAATTATCAACGTTAAAGTTATAATCAATAAAAAATATCTTTTTAACTTTAAGAATACTATATTATCAATTTGACAGACAAATGAATTAATAAGGTTAGAGAAAGAATTTATTGTTTTCTAATTATAAGGTATGATAATTATATGTGATTATAATTATCAATGTTAAAGTTATAATCAATAAAAAATATCATTTTAACATTAAGTATACTATTTAATCAATAAAAAAATTTGCAAGCTTTAGCTCATTTCAATTTGTACAAAAAATAGTTCTTAGACTTCTCTGTCATTGTGATTGCAATATTTTAATTAGTTGCTTTATGATTTATATGCGTATTAGATATGTATGATGTATCACAGTTGTACAATGTAGACAGTTATAGTTAATAAAAGAAATGTCTTATCAGTTATCACTGAGTACTGACATTAAGTTTGGGTAATGTTACCTGTCAAAATTCACACACTCATACATTTAATATGAAAGATTTATAAAATTTTGAAGGACAAATGAATTAATAAGGTTAGAGAAAGAATTTATGGTATTCTAATTATAATGTATAAGAATTATATGTGAATCTATGATTATAATTATCAACGTTAAAGTTATAATCAATAAAAAATATCATTTTAACTTTAAGAATACTATATAATCAATTTGACAGACAAATGAATTAATAAGGTTAGAGAAAGAATTTATTATTTTATAATTATAAGGTATGATAATTATATGTGATTATAATTATCAATGTTAAAGTTATAATCAATAAAAAAATATCATTTTAACATTAAGTATACTATTTAATCAATAAAAAATTTCGCAAGCTTTAGCTCATTTCAATTTGTACAAAAAATAGTTCTTAGACTTCTCTGTCATTGTCATTGCAATATTTTAATTAGTTGCTTTATGATTTATCTACGTATTAGATATGTATGATGTATCACAGTTGTACAATGTAGACAGTTATAGTTAATAAAAGAAATGTCTTATCAGTTATCATTAAGTACTGATATTAAGTTTGGGTAATGTTACCTGTCAAAATTCACACACTCGTACATTTAATATGAAAGATTTATAAAATTTTGAAGGACAAATGAATTAATAAGGTTAGAGAAAGAATTTGTGGTATTCTAATTATAATGTATGAGAATTATATTTGAATCTGTGATTATAATTATCAACGTTAAAGTTATAATCAATAAAAAATATTATTTTAACTTTAAGAATACTATATAATCAATATGACAGACAAATGAATTAATAAGGTTAAAGAAAGAATTTATTGTTTTTTAATTATAAGGTATGATAATTATATGTGATTATAATTATCAATGTTAAAGTTATAATCAATAAAAAATATCATTTTAACATTAAGTATACTATTTAATCAATAAAAAATTTCGCAAGCTTTAGCTCATTTCAATTTGTATAAAAAATGGTTCTTAGACTTCTCTGTCACTGTGATTGCAATATTTTAATTAGTTGCTGTATGATTTATCTGCGTATTAGATATGTATGATGTATCACAGTTGTACAATGTAGACAGTTATAATTAATAAAAGAAATTTCTTATCAGTTATCACTGGGTACTGACATTAAGTTTGGGTAATGTTATCTATCAAAATTCACACACTCATACATTTAATATAAAAGAGTTATAGAATTTTGAAGGACAAATGAATTAATAAGGTTAGAGAAAGAATTTATGGTATTCTAATTATAATGTATGAGAATTATATGTGAATATTTGATTATAATTATCAACGTTAAAATTATAATCAATAAAAAATATCATTTTAACTTTAAGAATACTATATAATCAATTTGACAAACAAATGAATTAATAAGGTTAGAGAAAGAATTTATTGTTTTGTAATTATAAGGTATGATAATTATATGTGATTATAATTATCAATGTTAAAGTTATAATCAATAAAAAATATCATTTTAACATTAAATATACTATTTAATCAATAAAAATTATTATTTAAACTCATGTTTGGGAGACCTAGCGAGTCAGCGACCACAGAAATCTCGTTATCTCTAAACACTAACCTTAACTTCAGCCTCTGAAATTTATTAAAATTTAATATTATTAAAAAAATTGTGCATTTTGAGTTTGACTGGCTAAAATTGTTACTATTCAATTAAATAACTTTAAATGTTATTAACTTATTATCTATTATTAATTAATATTTATAAAGGAAAAAATAACATTATAACATTTAACAATGTCCATTGCAAATAACTACCGTTGGATGAGCACAGATCGACGATGTACAATGGACTTCGGGATGAAAGGGAAAAGCAACCCCATCTTTTCAAACCCGTTTCGAAATCATGACACGTGTCACTAAACACGTAAGACGTTCCACTCGCAGTCTCGCATGGTCCTACCAATAATGTCATTTGATGATGACGTGACACGTCTGACTCGTAGTTGTGAGATGATAACGTTATGCAACACAAAACAAAAAGACGAAGAGGCCTTCCTCACTTTTCTACAAAGGTGGAGGACAGTTTTTGCAAGATATCCTAGAAGTGTGCCTGAAAAAGAGAAGATGGATATCTTCATAAACAGTTTGAGTAATGAGTTAAACTACCGCTTACGAATGCAATGTCCAAAGACCTTCCAAGATCTAAAAATGGAGTAACCACGGAGGAAGTGTTGGTCAAAAGTGGAGAACTCAAACTGTACAAAGATAATAAGAACAACTCCAATAGTGGCAACAATGGTAACAATGGCAATAATCAGAAGAATCATTGGTTTAATAGTAACAATCGTTATAAGAATAACAATAAAGGAATTGTGAATGATGGAGTAGTTGAATCTAGTAACTTGAAGGTGGTCCCCTTTGCTCTTACAAGGACACCTAATCAAGTGAACAATACCAATCAGAGCTCTAATGCACCATCCAACAACAATCACACCAACAATGGAAATCAAGGAGATAATTCAAGGAATACTAAATTTGATAAACGCTTGAGGCCAACCCCCACAAGGAACTTCACACCCTTGGGTGAACCCCTTGAAAAGGCATTAAAGGTTCTCCTGGCTAATAATGTCATTAGTTTACCCAAAATTCAACCTTATGAGCCAAATGATAAGCCTGGTTGGTGGAGTGCCAATACCCATTGTGAGTATCACAGAATTTGAGGACACACAACAAATGAATGCCTGCAATTAAAAAATGTAGTGCAAGATTTAATTGATAACGGCATGATCACTATTGACGAACCTCCCAATAATGAAGATCATATGGCATTCAAACAACCCTTTTACAAACATGATAAGGGAGAGTCATCAAATAACAAGAAGCAAAGCGCCAATAATCTCAACTTTGCGCCACCTTATAATCATATTGTTAATGCTATAATAGTTAATGAACAACCTCGAAAGGAAGCGTCAAATGTCATTACAAGAGGGCAGAATTCTAGAATAACCTTACAAGGGATAGCTCCTCAAAGCACTAACATCCCACCATCCAATATTGTAGTCAAACAATCTTCTACAACAGCAAGGCCTTATAGTTTGGTTGATCAATTGCAACGTACTCCAGCACAAATCTCTATCTTAGAATTATTGAAGTTGTCACCAAACCATAAGGAGATTTTGGAAAAAGCTCTAGGAGAGACACATGTTCCTACTAATTTAGAGACATAAAGGTTTCAACATATGGTAGGTCATCTTGTAGCACCTCATTGTCTTTCATTTTCCGATCAAGATGACATGTCTATAACCCATCCTCAAAATCTACCATTGCATATAGAGGTCTTAATCGAAAGGCATAGAGTCAAAAGAGCTCTCATTGATGGAGGGGCTGGTCTCAACATTTGCACATTAAGTCTTGTCAAATCCTTAGGTCTATTTGAGTCTTGCCTTGACCCTACAAAGAAAATCACCATTAAAGCTTATGATGAAGCTGAAAGAGCTTCTAAGGGCATGATTGTATTGCCCATCCAAGTGGGCCCTGTCAAGAAGGACACCAATTGCCAAGTGCTGGACATGAAATTAACTTATAATATTTTGTTGGGTAGACCATGGATTCACGAGATGCAAGCAGTCCCATCCACGTACCACCAATGCATAAAATTTCCGTACATGGGTGAAGAAATCACAGTTGGAGGAGACTCTAACCCATTCCAATATTGCAATGCACTCAAACCTCCTCATGAGTTATACATTCCACATAACCGGGAAGGAATTATTCAAGAAACCACAATTGAAGATGTTAAAATGAAGGAACTAACAATAAATGTTACTCCACACCCTCCTCAAGCTAGCTCAGCGACATCAACTAAGGGAAAGGAAAAAGTGAGCTACGAGGGCCCAAATGCAACGGAAAGTTCATACATAGCACCTAAATTGGAAACAGTAATCTATAAACCTACCAAAGAAGAAAAGGAAAAAGCCAAGAAAGATCGTTACCAACACATGAGTGAAATGATGAACAACTTTGAAAAACAATGCAAGATTAGTTCAAAAGGGATAGGGGAATATTTTGTTTCTCTATTTGACATGCCCACATCTCCAAAATCACATGGTAAACCATCAAAAGAACATAAGTATAATTCCTATGTTGTAAGGGAAGATAACAAAGCAGCATGGGATAAGGAAGAAGATGACGTCCTTCAATGGCTTTACCATGATGAGGAAGATACTTCCAACACTCCCATGGAAAGAATTCAGCATGTAAAGATACAAACTGAGCAATATGGAAAAGGCTTTGATATAATGCAAAAGATGGGATACAAGGGAAGAGGACCCTTAGGCCAAAGAAATAGGGGATTATTGGAACCTATAGAACCTATTTGGAGGGTAAGTCATGAAAAATCTGGAGTAGGTTTTCAATGCAAAGGAGAAAGTTCAAGCCCAATGCAAGATTTTTATCCTCACATAAATGCCTTAGAATCCGAAGGAGATAGTGATGATTCTCGAGATTATGAATGGGATACTTTATCGGATGAATCATGTCATGACAAGGAAGTGATTGCTATACATACTTATGCAAAAATTCCAAGGCAAGAAGCTCAAATTAGTGAAGAACCTCCTATTCAAAGGCCTAATATCGAGCAAGTACCTACCAATGGAGCATGGATAGAAACATTTTGGATACCTTCAGAGGAGGGAGATTCAAACGTTAGTTTTAACCCACTTGTGGCTTTTCCCATGTTGTTTCTCGTAGAGGTTGACGAGGACTCGAGTGAAGGGGACTTTGACCCTTCTTCCATGGATCATCTTGAGGAAGCGCACGTCATAGATCTAAACGATACAATGTACGAACCCTCAAACGAAGTCATGTCCATAACGCCTATTGATGACATTTTACCCAATGAACCCTTACTTTTGATAAATCCGCACCTCATTGATTGGGACCAAACCGAACCAAATGACCTACTTTACTTTTCCAATGACCAAGCAATGAATCGCTACCTTAATGCGGTTGAACCCTCTTCCACCAACGAATTCAATACGGACATAATGACAGCAGTAGGGGTTCAATCTCTTAGTCAAAAGAAAAAAATTTAAAAAAATAGTAAAAAAATGAAAAGTTCTATTGGTGAAAACCCAACTGTGGCACCATTAGAACCAAAAAAAATAAAATTAAAAGACGTTTCTTTTGGTGAAAACCCAATTGTGGCACCAAAAGAAGAGAGATTGGACACTTTGCCTGAACATGAAGAGGAAAGGTCACCTATACTCATAGAGCCAACGGAAAAGGTCAATATTGGGACAGAATTAGATCCAAAGTTCATACACTTGGCAGCATCACTCACACCTCTAGAAAGAGAAGACTTCATAAAATTCTTCCAAGAACAACAAGTAAACTTTGCATGGTCATATGCTGACATGCCCAGATTAGATCCTGACTTTATAATGCATCATCTGAATGTTCAACCAGGGGTTAAACCCATTAAGCAAAAGTTAAGAAAAATACACCCCCACATAGCTCTTTTGGTCAAGGCAGAATTGGAAAAATTGTTGAAAGTGGGGTTCATAAGAGCAATAGCATATGCCGAATGGATCTCCAACATTGTACCAGTCACAAAGCATGATAAATCCATTCGTGTGTACGGATTTTAGAGATCTAAATCTTGCTTGCCCCAAAGATGATTTCCCACTTCCGAGCATAGATGCCATACTGGATTTAACAGCAGGACACTCAATGTACTCATTAATGGATGTCTTTAGCAGGTATAATCAGATCAAAATTGCACCCGAAGACCAAGAAAAGATAGCATTTACTTGCCCTTGGGGTACTTTTTGTTGGAATGTCATGCCCTTCGGTCTTAAAAATGTCGGAGCCACATATCAAAGGGCCATGACAACTATCTTCCATGACATGATGCACACATTTTTAGAAGACTATGTGGATGATATATTGGCAAAATCTCACAAAAGAGAAGAACACCTCCACATTTTGAAAAAGATATTTGTTAGGTTGGAGCAATTCAAGGTCAGATTAAACCCAAAGAAATGTGCCTTCGGAGTCCAATCTGAAAAGTTACTAGGTTATATAGTTTCTGCCAAAGGGATTGAAGTGGATCCCGAGAAAGTACAAGCTATAATGGACATGGAAATACCTAAGAATATCAGCCAAATGAGATCCTTGCAGGGCAAAATCCAATTCATACAAAGGTTTATCTCCCAATTGGCTGAAAAATGTCATTCTTTCACCAGGTTGCTACATAAGGATACTATATTTATATGGGATGCCGAATGTGATCAAGCTTTCACATTGCTGAAGACTTATTTGATAAATCCACCCATTCTCATGTCACCAATCAAGGGCAAAGCATTATTTCTCTACATATCTGCTACGGAAAGATCCTTCGGGGTACTTTTGGCGCAAGAGGATGAACAAGGAAAGGAAAGAGCTATCTACTATTTGAGTAGAACGTTGATAAAATATGAGCTTAATTACACATTTATGGAAAGAGCTTGTCTAGCAGTGGTTTTTGCATCTCAAAAGTTGAGACATTATATGTTGATGCATAAGGTCAAGTTGATTGCCAAGATAGACCCTCTCAAATATTTGTTAAGTAAAACAGCCTTAACAGGTAGAATAGCTAAATGGGTGATGATATTGAGTGAATTCGACATCGAATATGTCGATAGAAAGGCAATCAAAGGACAAGTGATAGCAGATCATTTAGCTGAAAATCCCATGACTTCTACACAAACTATTCAAGTGGAATTTTCGGACTCCGCCATTATCAACATAGAGGCAAAAACGTGGAAGTTATACTTTGATGGATCCTATACTCAAGGAGGTTCCGGGGCCGGCATATTATTGGTAACTCCTCAAGGTTACACCATTCCCAAATCCTACAAGCTTATGTTTCCATGTACAAATAATATAGCAGAATATGAAGCACTAGTCATAGGCATCAAAATGGCCTTAGAATGGAATATAAAAGAGCTACAAATTTATGGAGATTCTCAACTCATCATTAATCAAGTCAACAATGAATATAACACTAAGGATGAAAAGTTGATGCCTTATAAGACTATGATTGATGGATGGAAGAAATACTTTGCAGTGATCACCTTTGAACAAATTCCTAGAGAGAAAAACAGAGCAGCTGATGCCATGGCTACCTTGGCTTCTTTGTTACAAAAACCAGATCAAAATGAGAAGTATGAGTTCTTGGTGGAAGAGTTGGTAAAACCGACATTTGACCTCCCCGAAACCCAAATTGTTTCCCTCTTACATGGACATGACTCCCCTTGGTATGGACCTATATATACCTACCTTAAAGACCAAGTGCTACCCTTAGACCAAACCCGTGCTCAAAAATGCAATTTCATACGCCAAGCCTCCCGTTACTTAATCCTTTCCGAAACATTGTATCGTAAGGGTCTAGACGGGACGTTACTTAGGTGTTTAGAGGAAGAAGAGTCTAAGTTAGCTTTACGAGAGGTTCATGAAGGCATTTGTGGGTCGCACTCAAGCGGGTTAAATCTAGCTAAGAAAATCCTTCGCTTAGGGTATTTTTGGAAGACATTGGAAAAGGATGCTTGCCACTTTGTGAAGATATGCAGCAAATGCCAATATCATGGCGATATGATATATGCACCGGCACAAGCATTACATCCATTTGTCACACCATGGCCTTTCTATCAATGGGGGTTTGATTTAATTGGCGTCATAAATCCACCTTCTTCAAATGGGCACAAACATATCATAACCACAACAGAATATTTCACCAAGTGGGTTGAAGCGATTCCATTGATAACGGCAACAAGAAAGCAAATTTCCATGTTTATCTTGAATCATATCATTTGCCAATATGGTATTCCTCATGCCATAATAACAAATAATGGAAAACAATTCAAGAATAAAGATGTTGATGAACTATGTGCTACATTTCATATCACTCACCATTCATCATCAATTTATTACCCTCAGGGAAATGGGCAAGCCGAAGCCACAAATAAGAATATATTGAAGATTTTGAAAAGATCGGTCAACAAATCAGGAAGGGATTGGCATATGCAAATTAATCCAGCATTATGGGCCTATAGAACCAGCATAAGAACACCCACTGGGGCCACGCCATTCTCACTAGTCTATGGGACTGAAGCAGTTCTACCATTAGAGGTTGAAATCTCGTCTTTACAAGTGTCGTTACAAGGATTGATCACAGATGAAGACTATAGGGTTGCTAGACTTCAACAATTGGAGTTACTTGAAGAACATCAAACACAAGTTTATGAGCACCTGAAAGTATACCAAAATAGAATCTCAAGGAACTATAATAAACATATCAAACCGAGAGTTTTTCAGGTAGGAGACTTGGTGTTGAGAGAAAATCCAAAGAATCAGGTTGAGAGGGAAAAGAAAGGCAAATGGGAGGCTAATTGGCTAGGCCCATTTATCATAATATCTTCATTTGGCACAGGAACCTATAAATTATCAAATTGTGATGAAGAGGAACTTCAAGAACCTATTAATAGTATTCATCTTAAAAGGTTCTATACATGAGGTAGATAAAAGATTATAAAGAGTATCAGATGAGAGAGCATCCTATTTTATTGTACATAGTTCAAAAGAGATCTTGAAAATCTCAAAAACATTTGAAAAGCACAAAAGGATAAAAACATTGAGAAAATTGAGCATGAAGAAAGGAAAAACATCCAAAATGATGTTGTCTTGGTGAAAACCTAGTAAATAGGTGCCTTGATGATAAAAAAGAAAAATACAAAAAAATTGAAAAAGAAGAAAGTGCCTTGGTGAAAACCTAGTAAATAGGCACCTTGGTAGCAAAAAAAGAGAGAAAAAGCTTGAAAAAATAAAATAAAATAAAATAAGAGCTTGATCCATCTAAAGGGTGAAAACTTGGTAAACAAGCACCTTTGGTTCCCTTCAGTTGGTCTTTCCTAGGTTGCATTTGTACATAATGCATCTCATCATCCCATTTGTCCAAACTTTCATTGCATCCGTCATTTGTACATAGTCCTAATAAAGCTTTGTAGCTTCATCATTTGCATTGCCCACAGTTGTCAAAACGGGTATATTCAAACACTTGGGGGCAACGAAGAGCATATCACAAAGTTGGTACATAAAAAGGATTCAAACGAACAACATTCAGTCAGAGTCAAACAAAGAGAGAGCGAGATCCGAATTTCAGAAGAAAGAAGCATATTTTTGTGAACCTTTGATAGATATCATTGTTCATAAACCAAGAAATTGATTACCACAACAAAATCCTTGAGCCTTAATAGACTTTATTATTCTGGATTAAATACAAATCAAACATCATTAATGATCAAGGTACTTGGAAATACTATTTGAAAATCAAGAAACAATGCAAAACACTTGAAAGATTCTTTTGAAAGTTGGTTAAAAATATCTTTGCTTATATCGATTGATTTATATCACGTCTCTTTAACTAATTGATGGTATTGGCAATGATAGAGATACGATATTTTATTGCCTTTGAGTGACTGTTTGGAGGAAGATTTGTCACCTTATGAGAAGTTGTCTAACGACATGGTCGTCAAAGAACCATCGAGGACTATCTCATAAGCGGATGGATTGACCTTTGTTTGTTTACGCAAACGGATCCCTTGGCTATTTAGATTTTCTATATCTTAATACCAAAAATCCACTTGCAACATTGAATCCGTTGACACCAGTATTCAGACTCCCATAGTTTGGTCATCCAACTAGTGAGGGTTGTACTAGTTCAAAAAGGAGGTTACCAAATGTGATAAAAAGCGGTATTCATATCATCATGTCAGTGGGCAGTGGTGATTGTACTTGCTTTCCGGTCCCAAATGCTCAATGATGAAAATTTATCCTCAAGGCATTTCTTTGCTAAAAGCTGGTGACACTTAGGTTGCATTGCAAAGCATATTAGATTCATTGCATTATCCTATTAGATTAATTGCATTGTCCTGTTTGATCAAATGCATGTGTTTATGGTTACTTTTCCAAGGGAACGAGGGGGTACATCAATAATCTTGGGTAGTTAAAACATTTACGCAAAAGGGGTTCAATAATAATGTTTGTTCTTGATAAAACACAATAAAGAAAATGAGATTATATTTTGCATACATGCATTGAGCATTATTCATTATCCACATTTACAACGAAAAATCATCCATACATCATGTGCACTCATATAGTTAAGGATAAACTGGCAGACATTGAAAAATAAAAAAAATAAAAAAAACATAGGAACATACATGTGCATTTCCATTAAACATCTTACATCCATACATGAACAACAGAAGAGTATCACCAAATTCATACATCTTTGCATACATTTATATATATCATAAAATAAGATACTGCATTCATAGCATGAATTCAAGTAAATGCATAAATCAAACATCATATAGCTGCATAAAAGATAATCTTATAATCAAACTCATCAAAGAGAATCAAGAAGTATATCATCATATATCATCATCAAAAAGGAGGATCCCATACATCAAATATGTCAAAGTATCATCAAAGTGATCTATCAAATGTTCCGATAAATGAGAATGACATAAAAGATGGACCAACAACACTGAGTAAATTTGTCATCATATCGCTCAAGAGCCTGTAGCACCAGATCCATCTGGCCCTCTACTATCCTGTGGGGGAGGAGCTTGTGATGTACCCACTCCATCCTGCCTCTGAACAACCATGACAAATACAAGCTGTTGTAATAAAGAGGCAACCTGGTCCAATCAACCCACAATAGTGGATATCTCTATCCTCATAGACTGTAAACCTCGCTCTAATCCATCCATGCGATCACCCTGTGCACCCTGTGGCTGTCAAGCTGGCGGAGGCATCTGTGGAGCTCCATCAGCCTGCTGTGCATCAGCCTGATGTGCATCATCCTGCTGTACCTGATCCTGATGAGCCGCATCACCATTAGGCTGCGCTAAGGCCACTCTCTGTAACTATACCAAGGGATCTAATATCCCAGGAATCTGCCTAGCTGCATCAATTTGTGCATGTCTCTAAGCTCTCTAATGTCTATGCACTCTGTCCTGTCTATCTGCTCTAGGCCGTCTAACAACTGCATCATCCTATGCTCTATCATGTCTATCATGACCCGGATCTCATCTCACCTTATCTCCCCCTGCAGCAACCCGAGGATGTCTATGTCCTCGACCTCTCCGATGTCTACCACCCCTCTCACCATCACGACGTCCAGGAATAGGCTCAGCCGGATCAGTAAACCGAGGAAACCTGTGGCGAGACCACCAATCCGCATATTCATGTGACATCCCAGCATCAGCCATACCAGGAAGTATCTCCCATCTGCAAATAGTCATACCCGCAATCTGACCTAATGCAAACTGATAATCAATACATGGACCCCATAGAGAAATCTCTGCCTGTACTCGAGCATATAATGCATTGCCCTGAGGCATATTCTGAATCCGCCCATACTGTCTCAAAACTCTGCCAAAGCAGAAGCGCTCAATAGTGGTAGGAGTGCGCCCAATCATCCAGCGAGGGGCAAACATATATGGTAACTCATCATCATCCTCTCTCCAATGATCACAACCGAGATAAGGATGCCATATAACCTGATCCAGATCATCAATCTGACGTCGCCAGTAATCCAAATGACCCATATGATGCTGTATGACCATGCCTGTATATAAGAAAGCGTAGGGATATCCCCGAGGTCAAACTCTGTCAGAAATAGGCCTAGTAATGGGAAGATGTTCCCATATCCACAACTGCAGAACAATAACACCCGCTGACAATGAGGCACTACCCCGATAGACTACCTCATGTAAATCATGATAGAACTATGCCAAGACGCAGGAACCTCAATCAAACCGTCGAGGATGAGCAAGTAAATCCTCTATAATCCGGCCCCAACCGACTGAAAAACCACGACCTCACCGGACAGGAAGAAGTAGACCGCCAATCAAGGCACCCAAAACTGCTGGTAATGTCGGAAAAGAGGCAAACTGAGGCCACGTAATAGTATCCCCATCTCCAATAGTGTTGTCCCCGAATACTCGTCGGCAGACAGAGGAATCATATGCAGAATCATAGTACACCAACTCACCCCTGCAAGGAATCCGCAATAATCGATACACGTCCTCTGGCGTGATCGTCATCTCTCCGTATGGCAAGTGGAATGTGTTGCGGTCGGAGTGTCATCACTCCGCTACTGCAGTCAATAAACCATGGTTCAGCTGAAACCATGGGAGATCAAGGAGGAAACTCAAACCACATCTCTCAATAACTCGGAACTCAGCTGCTGAGAGTCTCTGACCTAAGTCAATAACCCAGGACGCAACTGAACGGACGTATAAAGTAGGATAATGATCCTGTTGGCAAGGTAAAGGAATAATATCAGTACATTGTATCAAGGAATTATCTCAAGTCAATCAAAAGTATCAAGTAATCACACTAAAGTATCATCGTTCGTTTCTCTATATCCTGAGAACGAAGTGACAGTCTCAAATCATATTGGTTTTCACACTAATTGATTTATCCTATCAGTTAATATTCAAATCAAATTGACAAATCATATTCTAAAGTACTACTATCCTGATATCTAAACCAATGTTTTGTTGACAATCATAGACCTACACTAATTATCTGACTTTCTCATCAAGGGGTTATCAAATTGTTCATCAGATACGATCAACACATGTGTAAAAAGTACGAAAATTTTGCAAAAAATACATCAGGCATGATTTTTCTGCTGTCAGGCGATATTTTAACCTAGGCGGGACTTAATTTGGCCCTAAGCGACTTTATTATTCTGCTAGGCGACAAATTTTCCATACGCAACAGTGAATTTGACAACGCGACAAAGGATTTTCCTTAGGCGAGAGTTAAAGGGTTAGGTTTCGGGTAGGCGATAACATATTCAAAAAGGGGTATTTTTCCCTAGGGCAAGGCGACAGTTTTTTCCTTCTAGGCGAGACTTAATTGTCTTGTAGGCGAGAGAATATTACGCGGAGGCGATAATAAAAACAGCGGAAGCGACAGTAAAAGACCCTACGCGACAATCAATTATGTCCTAGGCGTGATTTCTTGAATGCAAAGCTACGATGAAACATGAAATTGTAATAAATGCTTAATAAATGATCAATAAATGCAAGATCGAAGTTCGTAATGACTTACTGGAGGCCCATAATCAGCAGGTCTCGCATATCTCCGGCATCTCTCGAATCTATGCTCCCGAATCGGCACAACCATCTTGAAATCGCTAGAGAATCAGAGCAAAATCACCAAGGGTAAAAAGTAAAAATGAATGGTAAAAGAGGGTTCTTAACCTATTTAAGGTATTTTTGACCTAATTTTGAACTTGAAATTAGCCATTGACTTCTCTTAGCATATCAAATCAAACCAGGGCATAATCATACATTGTGGGATATTATCAATAGTCAGAAACTAAAACATATTTGCTATATCAAACGTCAATAATCATTTTCAAATCATGCAATTCATATGTTTTAATTTCTGAGGGGGCAATAAGGGTATCAAATCAAAGTCGCAATCATACATCCTGAAATCAATGGGGCATCATAAAAAAATTTGTATCAAGAGGTAGCAATCAATCACATAGGGAATCGCAATCAGGACATAAAAAATCTTTGAATCGGTGTTCTTCGCACATCAACTCAAAGAGGGGCATTTGTAGACACGAAAAATTGGCAAAAGGCTTAAATCAATCAAAAAGTGCAATCAAATCATCAAAATAGCACGAAAAATCAATAAATGGAATAAAGGCAATTCAAATCAAAGAAAAATTCAATTAAATGATTAAATGATTAAATAAAGCTTGAAAAGAGGAAAATCACTAAGAAATTGGTTAAATTCAATTAATGACATAGTTGTTGAAAGCAAAAATCAAAATGAACCTCTTACCCTTCATGGCTAAATTTAATTACTTTAATTAATTAATAAATCATAATTTCCCTCAACAAAGCAAATTGGAGACAAAATGGACACAAATCACTCACTTTTGTTGAAATGGTCCAGCCTTTTGAAACCATTTAAATGATTGTCCCCTCCTTGTCCCCACATTTATGGACAAAGCAAAGCCAATTGACCTTACCCAAGCATAACCATGATCAACTCACTCTACCCCCTACCCTTGGGAAAATCCTATAAGTAGAAAGCATTTTGAGGCATTAAGGATCCACTCCATATCTTTGAATTGCAGCAAAGCTCTTGCAATTTGCATCCACAACACTCACTTGTCAATTTTAATAGCTTAATTGCTTTGATCATGGTAGATTGTTCATCAAATAGAGCTAGAATTTGATTGAATAGATCTTAATTGCATATCATATAGCTTAATTCTCATCTTTAGAGTGTCACTAGTGAGGATCATAGTTGAGAGCCTCATTTACCACTTTATTTTAGAGATCCATGAGATGTTGATAGATTAATTGTGCATTGATTAGATTAGTTCTCACTCTAATTCTTGTTGTTCTTAGTTAATCTTGTAATTTCATGAAGGTGAATAATATCATCACACACATATGATAAGCCACAAGACTAAAAACTAAAGAAATGGTGCCTACTCTTATTGAATTACAAAGAAATCTCTAAACAAAGACATTTGCAAGTAACTACTCATGAAATATGGGTGAAAAAGTTTGACACAAAATCTATTTTGATAGCAATATCACATTTTGAGTTATTGTAGAAAATATCTCTACTTATCAAATAATGTTATTATATATCTAACTAATATAACTATATGCGCTTGAGCCAAGCCGCAATTATTCTATTGTATGGATAGTAGCAAAGCGTATTTATTCAATGATCTAGGTTGGTGCTTAACTTGAACGTAAATGCAGAAATCAAAGCACTTTTAGACAAGATGTAAGTTTAATGCATGGTCATGTCTATGGAAACATCTAAACAAAAAACTAAAGAAATGGTGTCTACTCTTATTGAATTACAAAGCAATGTCTAAATGAAGACATTTGCATGTAACATCTCATGAAATATGGGTCAAAAAGCTTGACTCAAAATCTACATAGTTGAATTTTGATAGGAATATCACAGTTTGAGTTGTTGTAGAAAATATCTCTACTTATCAAACAATGTTATTATTGAGACAAGCATGATATATACAAATCTACTACATCATGCAAGTCATATTTTATCATATATGGTGGTTATGTTCAAGTGTTTAGCTTTACTAAAGATGAGGAACTAAAGCTGCAATAATAGTCAAATATAAATATTATCTACATTCATTCAAAATGATAAAATTTAATAAAATAAAAAATATTAAATATGGAATTAAATAACTCTTAAATGAACAAAAAGACTACATTTTCTTTGTCCACACAAATTATTAAAGAGAAAGATGATGTCAACATGGCAACAAACATTAGGATCCAAAGTTGGGCAATGTATGATATGATTAATTTGCCAAGGGACAAATGTTATTATTGTAATAAGTGTCGAGTAAACCAATTTTTATATATATGAAATCAATAAAATTTGAAGCATGATCCCATGCAAAGGAAAGTGCTTTGACCATGAAATTAGGACACGAATATTCTTCAATAAAAGTATGTATAATTTGAATCAAAGAAAAGGGCACGCGAGGGAGGCATGCAATAAAATACACTAAACTAACAACTAACACATTTAAATGAAAACGTCAAACCATACAAAATGTTTCATCCATGCATAGAAAGACTGTTGGCCACCTTCCACGCGCACCACCTGCCATGAAAAAGTGCACACAGAGTGTAATGTTGTTGAGCCTTTCCACAAACGACATGTTTATGCACCTGAAGCTAGAAGGAGATGCCACAAAGTTTATACTCATGCCAGAGAATAGAAAATTTGACTACTTACAGATGACAAACATTGTGCTAACCAACAATGTTATGGTTTTCCTCCTCTACAAAATGTTGTTTTGGAGAAAACTTGAGTCCATACATTATGGCTTTTCCTCTTCTTCTACAATAGGTATGTCATTTTGGAGAAAACTTGAAACATAAATGCCCAAGAATTCCATAAACTTGGACATCATTAACGAATTTGGAGTTATTTTGTATCAATTAGGATTTCAATTTTGTATCAATACAAATTTCAAGTTTGCTCAACAACCTTCTTACTGCAAGCTGAGATGGAAATGAATTTGGCACTGAGCATTCCAAGTAATAGAAATCTCAGCAACTATGGACAGCCTGATCAGAATTCAGTCTCAGGGTTCGATCTTGGGGTTCAATTCAGAGAGATCTTCTTACTTCCTTAATGTTAATCTTCTAAGTACCCAAATTCTTATTTATCTCTCTTGTTAATCATTGATTTTGTTGGTGTTTGTTTTCTTCAGTTAGAGACCTAAAATATATTGTGGTGTCAATGGGGGTGAAATTACAGGGCTGAGAAAAGAGGATATATGGCTGCAAATGGACAACACACATGCTTTGCTCATACGAGGTTAGAGATATGTTCAGGACATGGGTATGGTTGGATGGACATGGCATCTGATTCAACGAGGGAGCTCAAGAAGGTAGCCATTCAAAGTACCCAATGATGTTCATGTGGCAGCCGTGAGCACCAATTTCCATCAGGGTGCTCTGCATGTTGTGATGCCCAAATTTAGGTGGAACAGATTCAGCCCTTACCAACTCAATTACCGCTCTATTTGTAATCTTCAACTCCAAATCTATCTCCCATGGCGCCCCCAATGCTGGAACCTCCTGCACATCGCCCTCAACCTGCAGGGGAAACAGGAAAACAGGGGAATTTTTATGTGAGGAGATCATCTGCGAGGGTGTTGCTAATGAAGAAGAAAAATTGTTGGAAAGGGCATAGCCATCATAAATATTTCACAGTTAGAAACATGAAAAGCCTGCAGACTAGCATCAACTATACACAATAATACACATGCACATTTTGGAACAGAGGATGCCATTATTACAAAATCCAAGTTGCAAAAGCATGAGTACAAAATAAAGGCTCTCTTTTCATCAATTAAATATAGTGGGATTGATAGGAGCCCAAATTGCATTTGTTTTTTATAATGGAAAACAAGTTTTGAAGGGACTTGAAACCCTGTACAAGAAGGTCACAAGATATATTAAAGGATAGTCCACTTAGACAATACTGGTCAAGACCTAAATGAGGGTTTTTCCAATAGGCTCCCACAACCTGAAACAGACAACTTGGGCAAGGCCCCAAGAGAACCCAGCCAAAAGAAAATCCCAAAAAATTAGGATTTTCCTTTAGCTCCCTTCTGATGGGATCGAAGGGTCATGTCGAAAGAGGGTGAAGATCGCTTAGAATGTTTTCCTTTTACCTTGATCCAACCATCTTCAACCATAGCAGCAGCCTTCTGCCATGCCATTGAATCCAAACCAAAAGAAACACAGGCCACATAGGGGGCAGAAACCTGCCCTAAGGCAGCTGATGCAGTCAAGCTCAGTGGATCCAATTAAGGACTGACCAACCTTGCAGACAAACCAATATGCAACGGAAATACACAACAACAAGAATAGATTTGGAAACAAACAGATGTCTTTGTTCATCAAATTACTAATTACATGCAATGTGTCGGGCTGTAAGGCCTTCCCGGTTACAGCCAATTACAAAGCAAGTAACAGTCTACAAGATCTCACAGGATCCAAATCCTTTCCCAACATCAGCATTCAGCTAGCCCAGGTCTGTAACACACAGCACATTGGTAGGCACCCAGGAAAGATCTAAACTTGTACTCAAACTTCCAAGAAATCTTCCTGCTCCTAATCTCATAGGCTACTAACCTTCCTTTTCACAATCTCATCCCTAAACAACTACCCAAGCATCCTATAAATACTGATTCCTAGCCACAAGTTGGCTGAAGAAACAATAAACCCTTACAAACAAATATTAAATATTAAAACATCAATCGGCTCTCACATAGCCTTACAAAATAAATAAAAACTCTCAAAGATGGCCCCAACGGTCACCAAATCCACATAACAGAATGCAACATGTCAGATCTAGGTCCCCACACGTCCAACAGTCAATCCATAACTCGAGGAGTGTGACCCAAATTAAATGCACCAGTCGGCCAAGTCGATCTATCCAAATAATCCAGTCGGTAAGCAAGAACACCGAGCAACAGAAGAAATAACCAAGCACCAGTCAACCGACCATGCCAAGCATGACCAAGGAACACAGTTATCGCCAAGCACCAGAGAACCGACGCCTTCAGTCACCGAGCGTTCTTCAAAGACCAAGCACCCTGGTAACCATAGAAACCGAGCAACCCGTCTCCCAAACTGAGAAAGAACTCCACCAAACCGAGATCAACTAACAATCTACCTTCAAAGACAAACATATTTTTGGTTGATACGGGATTGCCAAGAATCCCAGGATGCTCCTGCATCAGACACCTCAAGTAAGAAATATTTTCTCATAGGGAAATCGAGAATGCCTCAAGGGCATCTAAACAGGTATGCCGAATATGTTCTTCACCCATATCTCTTCTTGTCCTTCATCCCAAGTAGTCTTCACTTCATTCACTGTCTCATGCAAAAATTCCTTATGTCTTCCTCTTTGTTTACCCCTCCGGTCGACAATTGATAGCAACCGACTCTGACCACTACCGATCACCCCAATGCCTCGGTAAGGTTCATCCTCTCCAGACTCCTCAACCAACTCAATATCATCTACATCTCTCTGTGTCACAAATGTTACCATCTGTTGAACCATCTCTACCGACAAAACCATTTGTTTCTTAATCAAATCAAACTCTTTAGAGATATCATTCTCCTTCTCCTTCAAACTAGATTTAACAGGAATAGGTTCATCAACCTTCTGCTCCTGAAGTTTGTCATAAGGACAACACCTAATAACTCCACATCCCTTAACCCCTGTCTCCTGTAAAGGTATCAGCTTATGTCGCGCTCCTTCATGCCTAACCACAGGTATTAGCACGACCATCAAACAAAATATTCATGTCAAACTGCCAGGGTCTACCGAGCAACAGATGACAAGCATCCATAGGCAATACATCACACAATATCTCATCATGGTAAGATCCAATCTGAAACTTAACCAAGCATTGTTCTTCAACTCTAACCTTAGAAACATCTTGTATCCAACTAATCTGATAAGGATTAGGATGTTTCCTTCTTTCCAAATTCAACTTACTAACCATTTCATCTAAAACAAAGTTCTCAGAACTACCACCATCAACTATGACATTACATACCTTATCCTTGCACTTACATCTGGTTCTAAACAAATTCCTCCTTTGCACTGGTTCATGAACACATGCAGCTAATCTTCTAGTGACAAGACATCCACCTTTCTCTGGAACATTCTCAATGTCTTCTTCAGCAACTAATGCAACTCTTTTCTTAGGACACTGCCAACTTCTATGACCAGCTTCACCACAGTTATAACAAGTGTCGGTGAACTCATTCTTCCACCTTCCTCTCTGTCCAGCATTCTTAGTAACTTGACCACTGCTAGATCCCATATTAGACTTAGGATTCTCTGTCACATTACTCTCAGCAACTGTCTCACCAGTTTTACCACCTCGGTTCCTATTGTTTTGTTTTCCTTCATACTTCTTATTCAGCTTCTCTTCAATATTTAATGCCATATGATAAGCATCACTGATTTTTGTCATCGTCACAATAAGTAATTCTTCCTGAATACTAGGTCTCAAGCCATAGACATACCTAGCAACCTTCTCTTTATCAGCTTCAGAATGACCAGTCCTAATCAAGATTCTATAAAACTCCTTGGTATACTCCTGTACCGATTTGTTAGTCTGCTTCAAAGCTTGCATCTTCTTAAACATGTC
Organism: Chamaecyparis obtusa; assembly: GCA_027943335.1. Taxonomy (NCBI): domain Eukaryota; kingdom Viridiplantae; phylum Streptophyta; class Pinopsida; order Cupressales; family Cupressaceae; genus Chamaecyparis; species Chamaecyparis obtusa. The sequence goes on from BSBK01001973.1 coordinate 499,524, forward strand.
CAATTCATAATCCACCGAAATGAATTGCTTCTTCGACTTGTCAACCATTCGGTTCCACTTAGTGATCTTCTCTTTTCCTCTTTTACCTCTTTCCAACTGCACTTCTCTCCACCAAATATTTGCATGACCTTTCAACTTAATCTTTGCAAATCGAACCCTATCAGGATCTTCTATTTCTTCATACTCAAAGTATTCATCAATCTCATTGATCCAATCAATTAATTATTCTGGCCTAAGGCTTCCAGCAAATGCAGAAACTTCAATCTTAGGTCTTTTCCCAATCTTAGACATATCTTTCAGAATTCGATTCTCCTCAGAATCTCTAGCTTCTTCTACAGCTTCTTCAAAATGATCTTCCTCAAATTCATCATTGCTATCCTCTTTCAAGGTAGGCTTCTTCTTTCTCAATTCCTCTTGTAGGTCTTGCACTTGTTTCTACAAGGTCCTAAAATCATCAAGACAGAATTCACCAGTAGCTTCCTCTTCTTCAGAGATCTCACAATTTCTCATCGGAGGCATCTTCAAATCAAAATCTAGACACGAACACACAAGATCCACTCGGCTTCAACAGGAACAGACTTTTCTCAAATAGGAATAAACCTCACTCTGATACCACCTAATGTAGTCAAGTTCGGTGGATCCAATTAAGGACTGGATGACCTTGTAGCCAAACCAATATGCAGCAAAAATACACAACAACAACAATAGATCTGAAAACAAACAGATGTCTTTGTTCATCAAATTACCGATTACATGCAATGTGTCAGGCTGTAAGGCCTTCCCGGTTACAGCCAATTACAAAGAAAGTAACAGTTTACAAGATCTCGCAGGATCCAAATCCTTTCCCAACATCAACATTCAGCTAGCCCAGGTCTGTAACACACGGCACACTGGTAGGCACCCAGGAAAGATCTAAACTTGTACTCAAACTTCCAAGCAATCTTCCTGCTCACAGGCTACTAACCTTCCTTTTCACAATCCCATCCCTAAACAACTACCCAAGCATCCTATAAATATTAATTCCCAACCACAAGTTGGCTGAAGAAACAATAAACCCTTACAAACAAATATTAAATACTAAAACATCAGTCGGCTCTCACATAGCCTTACAAAATAAATAAAAACTCTCAAAGATGGCCCCAACAGTCACCAAATCCACATAGCAGAATGCAACATGCCAAATCTAGGTCCCCACACGTCCAACAGTCAATCCATAACTCGAGGAGCGCAACCCAAATTAAATGCATCAGTCGGCCAAGCCGATCTATCCAAACAATCCAGTCGGTAAGCAAGAACACCAAGCAATAGAAGAAATAACTGAGCACCAGTCAACCGACCATGCCATGCATGACCGAGGAACACAGTTATCGCCGAGCGCCTGAGAACCGACGCCTTCAATCACCAAGCGTTCTTCAGAGATCGAGCACCCCAGTAACCATAGAAACCGAGCAACCAGTCTCCCAAACCGAGCAAGAACTCCACCAAACCAACATCAACTAATAATCTACCTTCAAAGACAAACATATTTTTGGTTGATACAGGATTGCCAAGAATCCCAGGATGCTCATGCATCAGCAGCAAGTGGTGAGCCAGGGCCAGGAGGAGGGACAAAGCCTACAGGAGGACCAGCAAGGATAGAACCAGAGGCATACCTTACTGAAGAACTAGGAGGAACAGAGTCAGCTCCAGCAGCCAGGGAGGACACCGCAATCGCTAGGGGAGTCCTCACACAAGCTGAAGAAGGAGGGACAGCAGCACCCTCAGCACCAACATCAGAGATGGGAGGAAGAGGAGACGACACAGGGCCAGCCTTCTCCACCACTTGTGAAAAACTCTGGTGAGAGGATACCTTCTCCACCATGTAGTGCTGAGAAGAGACACCCTGCCACCAAGAAGAAGTCTTTTTAAATTTCTGAAGCTCGCATTGATCTGAAAGATGACCTGTCTTGAAGCACCTTCGACATCTGAAGGGGAGGCCTTCGTAATCCAAGTGTTGAATCCAACAACAGCATCCAGGGGTAGAGAGTTTGATCTCAGCAGGAAGACCTTTAGAGGTATCTAAATCCACCAGGATGCGGGCAAAAGTCAAGTGAAGCAAATCAAAGGATTGCTCATCTACCAAGATAAAATTGCCTAAAGCATCCCCCACAGTTTCGAGAAGAGAATCAACCCAGAGATGGAGGGGAAGATTAGGCAGTCTAACCCAAATGGGCATTTTATGAAACTCTTCAGAGGATGGGGAGAAGTCAAGATACCAAGGTTTCAGCATCAATGTGAAGCGGTTGTCCTAGCTGAAGAAATTTTCACAAAGGATAGTCTTTCTATCCACTGCATTTTCAAATTTGGCAACAAAATAACCCCTAGCCAAAGGAAAAATATGGATTTTACCTTAGATAAGGGGCTCCCAGTGCTTAGTAATCCAAGAATGTAGATCTGGCACTGGGCCAGTGACCCTTAAATCTGCAGATCAGTCCGTGAGAAGAGAAATCAGAGGCGACGGCATCAATCTCTGATATAGTCTCCTCCAATTCAACGGCTATTTTTTTGCATAGCGAGAAGGCACTGCAACCAGACTTCCCCATAACAGGACCAGGTGCATGCACGGGATGGGACGCTGAATCAGAAGTTGTGAGGGCTTCAAGGCCCTATAAGAAAGCCTCCGCCCCAAATTGCATTTGTTGGCAGTGACCATTTGGAATCTTAATTTCAACCTATTTCTATTCAACCTTGTTTTAGCAGAGTTTTCATTAATATGGTTTTTATTCTTTGTCAACTATTAGGTCTGATTTTTATTCTGTCATCAATTAGATATGGTTTCTATTTAACTTTATATTTCACACAGTATCGGCATTTGTATTCCATTGAATTTCTTTTGGAATTCTCTAGATATTGCTATAGAAAAAAGTTTATAGTTGGGACAACATTGGTTTCCAAATGCCCTCTTTCTTTACTTTTATTATGCAGGCAAGAAACTAAATTGCAAATTATTTTCATAAATCTCTCAGATTCTTAGTATCAATCCTTACAATAGATGCATAAATATTTCTTTCCCCTCCAACTGGTAAACAAATTTATAGAGACACATTTATATTCTATAAGATAGGGTTTCCTATTAATTTGTTTGCAATGAGCACGGGATAAATCCTACGGGTCGGTATCATGGAACATCTGATCTTCAGTTGGAGAGACTAAATGTCTATTACAATGAGGCAAGCTGCGGGAGATTTGTTCCCAGGATCGTGCTCATGGATCTCAAACCAGGAACCATGGACACCGTCAGGATGAGACAGGGAGGTTTCGAAACAATATGAATCGACATGTAAAGTGGAAATAATTAGTCAAAATGATTACAAAAAGAGCCAATCACATAGCTTTCAAACAATGAACGATCGCGATCAATTCAATGGTAGTCATTCTGTTTAAATGGATTTACAACCGTCGGATGTAAAAATCAGCTCGAACCCTTTCATAGGGAAACGCCTACAGCGTAATTATGCAATATATTATTAAAAACTTAAGGTATATTAAAATGGAATTTTATTTTAAATGCAATTAGTTTTTGAAATTTCAAATTAAGCCTATAAGTCATTTTTCTAAGTCTTTTATTATAAAGTCAGCTTTTTAAGCTTACATTATCAAAAAAAAAATTAAATAAATTTACAATGAACTTTATAATATCCAAAGTGGGCTTTTAAGTCATTTTTCTATATAGTAAATAGATAAATCGAACTTGTAAAGCCTAATATGTTTATTTCTTTTTGAGCCCATTTGTTTGTTGGAATTAGACTAGAATAGGGATTGTCAAATCCTGAAATTGACATTTTCAATGTTTGTGTTCAAAACAAGAAACTGGAATAGAGATTTGTTAATTCCCATTACCCCCAAAACTAGCATTTGAATCTTCCATCTAAATAGATGGAATTGGAAAATCAATTCCAATTCTACTTAAATGAGAATTGGGGGTAAAGTAAAATTTATAATATTTTGAAATCCATATGCAAACAAAATTTTCCATCTTCTCATTATGAATTACAGGTGAATTCCAAGTGAACCAAACGATTTTAACCATATTCCAAAAACTATTTTTTGGATTTAAAAAACTTCAAGAATTATCAAATACTAGAATTTGACAATTCTAACATTATTTAATTTCAGTAACCAAAAAACCGTTTGTGAATATACCTCTTGAATTTAAATTCAAGTCCATGAAACTTGATACTTATAAAATATATCTTAAAACCCAAAATACTTTAAATCGGTGAATTTGAGTCAAAATGCAAATGTTACTTAGTTTTAAAAACTTGTCAAAAGCTTTTCAAAACCAGATATTAGGGATTGCGGTCATTTTATAAGACAAATGAACTTGCAAAAAGGTTTACAAAACCCGAAAGTGGAGGTTGAAGGCATTTTTTTAAGAGGCCACAGCATGCAACTTGCCATTCACAGCCCAAATTAAAGTTTCCTTCATAATTTGCGCCCCCTAATCTGTGATTTTTGTGCATGAAAGTAGCAAATTGGTTGTCTAAAATATCCAAAATTGAGAATGCATTCACGGTGGAAGTTATTTAGTTCCATTTGGTTTGTGATTCTTTCAACGCCTTTTTAAGCCCGCGCGGGAGGATTCCTTAGCCATTTGCACAGTTTTTAAGTTTGGATTGGGTGTATCGAAGTCGTTTTTAGCAAAACATTTTCTTTCTTGTCTCTCTACAATAGCAAGACACCATACTTGGTCGCATTTTAAAGCTTTCCTATGTATGTTTTCCTCAAAAACATCTTGTTGGTGATTAGCTAGGGTTTGATTTCATTTTGTTTACAAGTCTATTGTTTTTCTTTGCATTTTAGCAAAAACGCGGGTTTCTTTTTATTTACTAGACAAGACATTTCTTATAAGTTTTTTTTTTAAAGATCATGACTGAAAATCTAAATTCTTCCCTCATCGTAGCATTCTTTCTTTGTTTTTGTTGTAAGTCTTTTTTCTTTTAAATCAATCCAAGGTCCTTTGTCCGGTTATGTTCTTTGTTTATGTAGGATGTTTTATAAAACTATTCAAAAACTAAGATCTTTTGTAAGATATATTTTGAGAGGTAAGAAAATGAAGTTGTGTAAAAATAATGATCAAACAAGAGCTGTGTTACAGCATGAGTCCCGCCTAATTGAAAAGAAAATGCTACTAATCAAAAAAGGATTAGCTTTAGCACACAGAGCATTTACTAGACACATAAGCCATATTTAGAATAATTATTCGATGTAGTAAAAATAATTATTCAATATGATTGAAATTTGGTTCATTTTTGCTATATATATATATATATATATATATATATATATATATATATAAGTATCTTTTATATTCATTTTGTCTATTTGTACACCATAATAAATGTAAATACATTATTAAAGAAATTATGACAAAAGTATTTATAAAATTAATTTATTTAATAGTGTACAAAGCTGTTTAATTTTATAATTTCTTGATGGAAGAAATTTTAATATTACCTTAAAATGTAAAAATCAAAATACTTAAATAATTTTATTTCATATCTAGTTAAAAATACCTAAAAAAAAAATTATTCTAAATTATTTACAAACTGTTCAATTTTTATTTTTATTTTGGTAATCGAAAAATTGAAATTCTCTCTTTGCCAATAATCTGTAAATTGAAGAGATTTCAATGCATTTTGCAAAAGAGCACAAATTGGTTTGTCTGGAGAGTTTTCATGTGCTCAACTAGTTGCTTCCCTTTGTTAAATTGTCTGGCTTATCATTGGAGTGCTATAAGAGCTTAAAGATGCTTCCCAATTAAAGTCCTATGCGATCTTAAGATTCTACTAACCTTTTGGGTAGTTCAGAATGTTGGATTTTCAGTTTGAAGCATCACAAAATAACATAGAAAACGGTAGGTAAATATGGTTCAGACATACTAATGATGAGATGATAAGACTAACGATTACTTAATATTTGTGTGAGATCGTGATAATTCAACTGTTGCTGCGAAGGTAGTGTGTAGTCTCATTTCTGCATTTAATTTTGGATTTGAACTGAGGCAAAATTTGTATAGCTATATCAGAGAAAAATGTCAAATCGAATGTGATCAAGATACAGAAATCAATATTCATTGGAACAATACATGTTATAGATTATACAAAATTGTATTTTTTAGTATGCTAATGAGATCACACCTAAACAGTATGGGAATTAATCTGTCCACGGCAGCCAATTGCAACATTTGACAATATTCCTCTATCATTTATGCTTCTAAATCTGTTAATTACATTTTCCTATGGATTTGCTTTCCTATTTTATGCCCTGTTGTTTTACTATGGTTTTTGTGTTACATTTCTAATTATTTTTACAAGCCATAAAGCTATTGTAACATTGTATCTTGATTGTGCTTATTGTTCTGTTTGCAGGTCTGATTTAAGAAGATGGTGAAATCTGTAGATAGTTTTGAGTTCATTATTCTCTTCATCAGAAATATGAAATTTCTCAAGACTTATCCAAAAATAAGCTTGCCCTTCATTACTATGTACTAAAAATAAAAATTTATTGTAAAATAAAATTTCAACAATATCAATATAACATAATAACAATAAACAAATATTGCCCTGCAAATAAACAAATATTGCCCCAGGTGAAAAAAAAAAGGTTCCTACCTTATCACTGCAAAAATAACAGCATGTACAGGTAGTTATCATGTGCATGCCATGGCATCGAAGGCATGGGCAGGGCACGGCTTTAGCCGGTGGCATCTGCAACTGACCCCATTTTGATGAACGCCTATACCCAATAGAATATACAATGAAGTAACGAATTTTAATTGAAAATTAATGCATCCATGGTTGAAGATTTTTAGCTCAGGTATCAAAGAAGACGTGCAATCCTGTTTCCGTCCCGTAGCATGTGCTAAGATTCAGCGCAGCAGCACATTAAATTTTTGAACTTCGTATGTATTTGGCATTGCTTTGTTCTGAAAAAGCTTGCTTCAGTCAGTAAATAAATTCCCCAAAAATGCAAATAAAAGACAAACAATGAAAATAAAATGTCTCAAACCCTAGAGCATTTCTAAACTCCTTGATGTCTGCGAAACCACATGAAATCGATCTAGCCGTATGAAAATGTGCAAATAGGATCCTGGCTAGTGCCGATTCCTCCACACCCAAAATATGGTTTAGCTTTATTCTTTGTGGACCTGTAGTAACTGAAATTTAATTAAACCTAACATGATTCTCTGTTAACCAGCAAAGACTCTGTTAAGCCTTGCAATGGTGTAATGAGTACCGAAAATTGGTCATAACAGCACCTTAGCTTAAACTTCATATTGATAGAATCGTGTAATAAAAAACATTTTAAATTTCAGAGTGATATAGATATTAAAGCTTTTCCTCACATTACCTTTAACTTCCAACTCTCAGTATAGCTTAACTAGAGCTAGTCAAAATTGCTACCAATACTATGATAACACCTATTTCAGAATAACCCATTTCACATAGGAAATTATCATAAATTTGGTAAGTTGACTAAAACCTGTGGTCTTCACCAGCCTCTCAATTATAAATAAAGTCGAGACACTAGAAAAGTCTATGAATCCATATAAATAATATAAGTAACAATGCATGTGTCACACGACCGATTATTGTAGGGAAACTTGTATAAACAAGCTTATAAATAGGAATGTGCATTTTCTTACAAAGTGTCAATCTTCTGCTGTTGACCTTAATTATTAGCTTCCCTAATTGCTTTACTCTGGTTTTTTCAAATAGGTGTAAAATAGGATTCACCTTCAAGAAGTCAACCTATCTAACTTGGATACCGGCATATTCTTGGCATTTCATAATTAAGTGTCTCTCAACTTGCACTGCCCCAAGGTAGTGAAAAAGAATTTTCTCTCCTCCCATTCTGCCCTAGGTGTCGGCTCAACTACAGGTTTTAAACCTAAGTCCAGAATAAGCCTCTTTTCGCCTCCCATTATTCTTTTGGTGTCAACCCATCTACTGGTTGCCAGCATTCTCATTTTTAACTTGGTGCTTGCTGCGGAGGGGATTGATTGGATATGTTTGAATACTTAAATTAAATTCTTTGAGGTAATATGTTGCAATTTACATTAAAAACTCTCTTACTTTAATAAATTTCACAAAGGCTTTAAAGAGCTTCTGTCTTTTATTCAGAAATGCTTAGACAATACAGTGGCTCGTTTTTAAAGGTACAATAGACGCTCTCTCTTACCTCATTCTACAGGACATGGGATTATCATTATTTATGAACATTAATAATAATTTTAATTTTTCAATCCTAAGATTTTAACCTATACGCAAAATTCATGAAGCGACTTTCTTAAAGTACAAAAGGCTTCTAATATAATCGATAACAGTAAATATCTTAATCAAAACTACTCCCGTTACAAATATTTTGAAACTATATCAAGACTCATTCCGGTTCGATGTCATCCAAACCATGGAAATTCTGAACAGCTGCACGAACAACATGTCATTCCCTCAAATAATCTAAAAGTTTCATCTAATGCAGCAAAACAAAAACCTTAAAAAATGTAGCAAAACAAAAACTTTCGAAAATGCAGCAAAACTTGGATACGGAAGTTAATACCGGACCCAAATAAGACAAATGTGCACTGAAAGACAATGCAAGAAATTGACAGCAATTACAGATCTGAAAAGCCAAAAGAACTTAAATACCTGCATCACCTGCAATTGCAAGCGGAAGACAACTTGCACTCTGTTCCTCTCCGCTTTGCATCTAGCTCCACTATGCATTCTACCCTGCAGACAGTATGTCTACCCTATTGCCACCGTAGTCCCTCAATCGCAGTCCTTAAAGCACCTCAATTCAAACCCCTTCGGATACAGAGCCTTCGCCATTGCCGGCAAAGAAAGATTCGGAAAAAACAACGAGCTAATGAACTGAAACAGCCGTCAAACATGCATTTGGATTCAAGCTCAAGGTATCTCTGATGCAGAGTTTGTATCCATTGCCTAAATCTAGGGTTTTTTCAAAACATTGGATTAAAGGCAATCTTCTGCATTTCCATGATTTATCTCTGCAATGTCGTACTCGGAAAAAAAATACTTAATTCAAATCACAGGAAAAAATATCGTCTGGCTGAGCTCAAAACAATCGTGTCCCCATTTATTGTTGAACTTGACAATTTTTTTGATTTTTGAATAGAAAAAATATTTAAAACCCCCAGCTAAAATATAGACAACCAATCAAAAAAAGGAAATATTCTTCATAAAAATAAAAATAAAAATAGACCACTACCAAATCTTAGAAATAATGTTTAATTTTTTTTTCAAACACGAATTTCAAGGAGAACTAATAGGAAAGTGATGCTATGAAAACATTAGTATCCGTCTTAATAGGGGGGACTAATAATTATTTGGAGAGTATACTACAAGTTGTCTTGTAAGTTAGTCTTAAGTGTTTTCATTACCATCTTACAAAGTTTTTCAAAGAAAACCTACAAAATGCAAACATGAAACCTATGATGCAAATCCTCAAAAATGCCTCTCGTGTTGCCATAGCCTTACCTTGTTCAGTTGCAGAAAATATGAAACCCATAATGTAAATTCTTAAAAGCTCCTAGGTGTTGTTATAATGTTTCTAAGGAGGTTACAATTTGATTTTTTCCTTTCAACATTGCAATCTATGTGAAAATTGTGAATGAAATTCCACAAGTTCTTTCCCTCGCTTGCAAGCTACAACAAATAAAGGTTCTTCCTCTCAACTGTTGCAAATTCATGTTGTACGAAGCAAAATGATCTTCCCAAGTAAATAAGTTCTTCCCCTGAAATGTTGCAAATTCATGTTGTAGGAAGCAAAATGATCTTCCCAAGTAAATAAGTTCTTCCCCTGAAATGTTGCAAATTTGTGTTGCAAGAAGCAAAAAGATCATCCCAAATATGGTTCTTCCCATGGAACGTATGTTCTTCCCCATATTTTTCCAACTTGCATTATGCCTTCTAGGTTCCAAGTTATGCATCATAGTCATAATCTTGGGTTTTAGAAACATTATTGCATATTCAAAAAATGTAATATAATGAACTTCCCATGTTCTTCCCAAATTTGTAATGGATCTGTCAAGACCCAAATTTGGCCTTAAGAGGCATATTTTACACGTATAAAATAAAAAGTACTTCCCACTACTTGCAGTTGATCTTCCAAAACCTGAATTTCAATTAAAATGCACTGAAAAGTCACTTAAAATTGGGTCTCTAAGATACAATTTCACATGCAATTAAAAGTACTTCCCATACATATGAAAAGTGCAGTAATATCTTCCCATTTGCAAATTTTATTCCCATGTTCTCCCCCACTTGCAACGTACTTCCAGAATTCTAGAATTCACTATTGGTGTCATTTTGATATCATTCCCATCCTTGTTCTTCCAAGATTGTACTTCCAAGTTCTTCCCAATAGTGGCTTATATGGTATGTAACTTTCTTCTTTTGAAGAACGTTCCATGGCATCCCCTGAAGTACAAAATGATGTTCTAATGCTTTAGAATTTTCATTGCAGCCTTGCAGTTGTTTGTTCAATGTTGAAATAGTGAGTGTCTCCCTCCAAGAAGAAAATGAAGTTCAAATATGATAGATACTATAATGCAATTTCACCTACTCAAGTTACCTCTCCTCTTGATGAAATTAAAGATACAGAAATTGGGCATGTTGATATGTCTAATTTTCTTGAGAGGACAGTTACCAATGCATAAGATAATGATATGCAGTTGTTGTTGAATAGTCATATACACTTAGTGTCTACCTTCCCGATGGATACCCTGGAACTTGAATTCATTGTAGCTTGTGCATCTCACTTTGATAAGAGGTTGAGAACCATCAAGGATGTTGAGAGAAAGATCATTATCCGGATGGATGCAAAAACTATTAATAAAATCTTTGAAGTTCATACTACATATGCAGACATAACTATGGAGAAGGCTCTTGACCACTATAATTGGAAAATTGGGGAATGCATAAGACACATCAATGAAAAGTGGCTTCTGCAAAAGAGAACCTATCAATCCCTATGGCCCAAGTTGTTTCACAATGATTTCAAGGGGAAAATTAATGACATAATTATTAAATTGGATCAAGAATGTATGGCTTTTAAATTTTTCCTATATTATTTCAATATATGTGATATTATATAATCACAAAATATATATATATATATATATATATATATATATATATATAATATATATATATATATATATATATATATATATATATATATATATATATATATATATATATTATATATATATATATATATATATATTTATTTATTTATTTATTTATTTATTTATTTATTTATTTATTTTATTTATTTATAATTATATTATATTAATATTCTGCAGATATATCTAATTATATTATATATAATATTCTGCAGATTTGGAGAAGAGAGAGACTTGTATTGTTTTTTTTTGTATATCTATTTTTTATCATTCAATCACAAAATATCTATATATGTGAAGGCATGTTGATGAAGAGACATGTCTCCACACGTGGAGACATGTATGTTCATCAACATGTCTTTCCACATTATTCATCGGTGCCAATTCATAACTAACGAATCATTGTTTAAGGCACCCAACGCTATCACTGTTAAGGCACCCGTAATACCCAGCGCTATCACTGTTAAGTCACCCGATAACACAACATGGGGACCGCTTACTTAAAAGTCTTAGTCAATACACTAAACGTTAATATGAGACCAATACAAGTCGGTATTAAAAGCAATGTTAATACGAATCAGTTTTATACTGATTTCGTTTATGAGATTAATATTATTGATTTTATCAACTATATAAAATATATACATTGTATATGTATATTGATATAATATAATATCATTATTATTATATATATCAATATGCATATATAATGTAGAATAATATTATCTCATATTGTATTATCTGAATAACAATATTATCAATTCAATGATGTTTATTTAATTCAATGTTATAAAGAGATAATTAAATATAAATATATTAATATATATATAATATAGTAGTAATGTCCATTATTATTATTATTATTATTATTATTATTATATATATAATTTATTTATTTATTTTCTCATAACATTAAGATCATTTTATCTTATCGAAGCTATGAACATCAACACTCCCTCTTAGCTAGGGAAGATAGAATGTAAATCACAATTGTGAAGGTTAGTTCCGAGGTGGATTTTCTCTATCGGTGATTCGATCCACAAGCTCTCGTGTGGATTGCCTCCATCGGCGATTCTATCCACAAACTCATGAACTTGGGTGTGGATTTCCTCCATCGATGATTCTATCCACAAGCTCTCGTGTGAATTGCCTCCATCGGCAATTCTATTCACAAACTCACGAGATTCAGTGTGGATTGCCTCCATCGACGATTCTATCCACAAGCTCTCGTGTGAATTGCCCTCCATCGGTGATTCTATTCACAAACTAACGAGCTTCAGTGTGGATTACCTCCATCGACGATTCTATCCACAAGCTCTCATGTGAATTGCATCCATCGGTAATTCTATCCCAAACACGTGAGCTTTAATGTGGATTGCCTTCATCGGCGATTCTATCCATAATTACGATTTGTTTAGATCATCACAAAATTATCTATCACAATAGAAACTTATTGCAAGATCGTCACCTTCCAATAACTTTAACAAATACAAGTGAAAATCATTT